>CAUOFW020007292.1:0-389822 GCA_963454935.2 Ilex paraguariensis | reverse complement strand
ATTCCTAATTTGACCTTTAATCTACCATGTTCCATATTGGTTGTCGCTATGACTAAATTAAAACTTTGCAAATTCTAATTTTTAAATAAGATAACTTTATAAATATTTAAAATTAAATAATAGGATTTATGCTAGAAATTGAAGTCTAGGAAAAAAACGGAATTTTTGTTCAAATTGACGTAATGCAAGGTTTCAGACAATTTATGATGCAAATTAAGGGTCACAATTTGTTGCTGCACAGTCAACGAATTTCACTATCATTGGTGTGTATACAGTGAGTTTAAAGTACATATTAAATGATACTTTAAGATCATTTTAGGCATACTATAAAAATGATTCATGCCACAATCTATTTTGGGAAGATAGATTCCTATGCAACAATAATCAATAAAAATTTAATGCCTTATTATCAGAATAAGATTCCTATGTAACAATAATCACTAAAGCATTTATTGAAAGATCAACATTGAACTCCAAGCATTTATCGCCACGTATCTCTTCCTTGTTCTTTCTTGATGATGAAAGTCATACATCTTCTTGATGATATTGCACCCTTAAAATCAGAACCTCCCCAAACATCCCCTTCTTTCTATCTATGTCTCTAGTTGTTTCCAAAAGAATATGTCAATGTCATTCATCTTATGAGTAGCAACGGAATTATAAAATTTGAAAATCCGTTAAAATTTTGAGGATGGTCTAAACACTAGCTTAAATGTCCCCTTGGGAACTTCTATATATATTTCGAAGCACTTAACAGACCAAGAAAAAATTATGCTAGATGGATTGCATCATGCATTGTATCCTCTCAGTCCCATTTCTAAATGACATGGTTCCTAATCATTTCTCTGATATGTTCATGTTCTTTGTTTCAATATGCTACTCTTTTTGTTTTGACCTAAAAACATGTTCCAAAATTCTTCATGAATCTAAATATGTTTTTTTTTCCATCAAGCAATTGTCTTTCCTTCTAAGGCTTAGTCATCCAACTGATTTAAGGTAGACAAAACATATAGATCAAATTACGACTATATAACAAACCCACCTCTTCATGACAAAATTTTGACTTACTCCGTTAAGGGGCGGTCTAGTGCACAAGGCTTCTACCACTACGAGATTGGGATCTCTCATACAACGATGTGTTCTCACAACTTGAATCATTTAGGTCACAACGATGTGTTCGCCACAGCAAGTTCATCGGAAGCTGAACATATTCTATAGATATAAAAATCTGATTAGGAGGAGATCATTGAAGCAGTGGTGAGCATATAGAGATCCATGACCGATATGTAGGTCAAAGAGTCTCATGTAGAGAGATAAAGTGTGGGGATGTGAAGGGAAGTGATTGTCCTTGTACCAGACAGTAAAGAGGAGGGAGATGACGATTGTGTCATTGAACAGGCTCATTGTATGTTGTGAATAATGTGTTTGGTTGTGGGCAAATGGAAGTGGACTGAAGTCGATCCGGACTCTTTCAAGTTTCAATGTGGAACTAACGGTAACCCACTCCACCCCATGCCACCCTAAACCATCCCAATTCCCAACTCAACATTTTCGAACAAATATTTATTAATATAAAAAAAACATATTATGTGATAAATTATTGTTTTAAAAAAATTGAAATAGTTACCAAAAAAAGTAAACTTCAAATGTGAAGTAGTTAACAAAGATGGTAAATTTGGTATATAATGCTACTGGAATCTAAAATTAAATTTGATTATTAAATTTGGTTATTGAATGGGTGACGTGGCAATGATACACTCCCAATGAAAAAAATCTAATAGTTATAATTACAAATAATATTATTGGACTATGTCACTATCACTCATTAATTCAATAAATTATATAATTTTTTAAGGTCCCAATAGCATTACTCAACTGGTTTAGTATATCACATGTAAGGGTTTTTAATTAAAAGACAGTTGTGCGTGCTAGATCTTGCACAATATAAAACGAGAACAGATCTCTCCTTTGGTGAACTCGAGTGAGTCAGTTGAGTGGTCAACCACGCTGCTTGGAACAGCCTGTGAGATCCGGTGGTAACCTGGAACGGTAATGGGAGATCCTCGCGGATCAAAGGAACGATCCAGTAAGGCTGAAGAAAGGTTCCTGGAACAAAGAAGAACAAGTTAGAAGGGCGCCGGAGTGTTTTCTGGCGTATCCCCTCCGACGATCAAGTCAGTTTTTGAGAGAGAGGAAGAAGAAAACACTGAGTATAATTTGTAGCAAAAGTTTTACCTCTCTTTCCTTGCCTTTAGTGAGGAGTATTTATACCTCAAATACTCATGATTGCTGTCAGTGTGGTCAGTAGGTGATCATTAGATACAGGCAACGTGCGCACTGATTCCTATGAGGAATGTTCTCTCTTTTAACTGCTCGGGACCCCGAGCAATCAAGACTGTGTCATCGGCCTGCCGACGGTTCAATGAGCTCCTCTCGGGGAGGATGCAATAAATGCCCAGCCTTAGAGACATTTATTGTCCTTTCACTTCCGAGCCTTACCGCATTGAATGCAGTCTCATCAAGGGAATGGTGTAATTAAATGCTTGTTTTCCCAAGTCGCGTGTCAGCAAGGTCATGCGGTCTTTCTGTCTCTGATGTGACACAATATGTCACGCGTCCATTCCCATTGGCTGTGGCCCCTGCCTTCCTGTGCCTTCTGACACCAATTGTGTAAGACGAGGTCATGATAGCTAACCTAGCCTAGCCTAGGCTAGTGACCAGTGCATCAATAGCCTCTGCTGGAGCAGAGAACGCATCTTGGACGAGGGGGTACATCTCGGTACCGAGGAAGAGGTACATCTCAGAGCCGAGAAATAGGTACATCTCGGAGCCGAGGAATAGGTACATCTTGAAGTCGAAGGGGGAGGCCTAGCGACCGATGTACCATATCAGACCGAGGGTACGTGTCGGTACATAAAAACGTACTGGATGCCACTCGATCCCCATGATCAGTACCTCGGGGAGAGAGGACTTGTGACCCGATGGGTACGTGATCTCGGTAACAAGGATTAATGACACCGAGGACACGTGTCTTCATCTCGGAGTATTTCAGAAATGTCCCATCAACTGCCCCCAGCCTTCGATCTTCTGACACCGAGGACACGCGTCGTAAGGAGACGAAGGGTTTTACAACAACCCCAACTGCTTCATCATTGCTTCTAGCCGCTTTCCCTGCTTAGGACGTCGTGCGCATTAAATGCGCCTTTTCGTGCTTCGCGCCCAATGATGGGATAGGTGCTATATATAAATGGGCTTCCTCTCTTCTTTTCTCATTTCATCGTTCTGAACTTTTCTTCACAGAGCCCTTGCCGGAGACTTCCCGGAGATCCTTTCCTTCCGTTGTCAACTGTCCAACCATTTCACCGGAGTTTTAAGGCCAGCAGACCCATCCTTGCTTCTGAAACATTCTGGAAGGAGTCGCTTCAAATTTTCCAGAAAAAACTTCTTTTTACATTCTGGTGAGTCCCAGTATCTTTCCTTTCTTCGTCCTTCTGTCCTTTTGGTTTTCCGATAACTGGAGGTGTCTCTGGTTGCCACTTAGCGACCAATCCTCGGGAAGCTTCCTGGGGACCTTTAAGGAAAAATATCCTCCACTTTTTCTCACTTTCTTCGAGATGCCTCGTCGTCGCCCTGCCCCGAGAATCCTCAGGCCAGTTCTTCGGGGTCAGGGAAATATAAAGTAAAGGGTGGTAAGCAAATTAATAGGTTTAAGGTCAGTACAACATCCCACAGTATGTAGACATAGAGATTATAACCCGGCTGTGCACCCTCGTGCCCTCGGTACCGAGGGCAATGCCTTTTATACCAAAGCCATCATAGAAGGCGGAATTAGATTCCCTTTGCCCCCTCTACTTCTCCAGTTCCTCTCCCATTTCCACCTTTTTCCCGGGCAGTGTTGCCTTAATGTCTTCAGGATAATTATGGGGGTCCTAGAGCTTAATAGGCGTCTCGGGGTGAATGTTGGACTGAATGATATCCTTTTTTGCTATTCCCTCTTGAGAGTCATGCCTCAACAACACTTCTACCTCAAAGCCAGGGACCCATCTATGTACCTCGTAACTCACCTTCCGACTCGGACAGGGGTACAAGGATGACATACTTATCTTCAGGGATCTTGGCAGAGAGGTGTCGGTCCCGAGTATAACGGCTTGTTATGCCCTTTGGAATGGAGAACGACAAGTACGTCGGTTCCTTCGGGTCTATTATTTTGTTCTTTGAGATTTTCTATGTTCATGACTCCTTTTTGTTTGTGCAGACGTCCCTGCTCGGGAAACAGCTCCTCCCCTCGGTCGTTGGTGAACTTTGCCGACCTAGTCACAATTTGGAGATTTACTGGTGACGACGGGTTCGGCCGGGCTGCCCACATCCTCCTGAATTACACTCCCGGATATAAGAAGTTTTCACAGCTTCCCCAGCCTTTCGAGCCTTCGCGGTGGTCTGAACTCTTTGATCAGGCGGTGGGACAAGAGGGCGAGGAGAATTTGGAGGAAGACCCTGACCGGGCTTCGGAGGCAGAAGTAGAGGGTGAAGTTGAAGCGCTCGGGGTCAGAGAGGACTTGGTTCCTTCGCCCGCCGAGGTGGGGACTTCGGGGAGAGATTCGTGGCCAGACTTCCAAATTTTACAATCTCTAGACGCCGAAGACGCCCTCGAGATAGCCATGTCCAGCACGCCTCGCATTGATCTGGGTTCCTGAGGCAGAGGCAAGCCCTTGCTGCCGGGAGGGGACGAGGATCGGCCGGTGGGGCCCCATCTGCAGGGACCAGCACCACCCCATCCTCAAGAGTCGTCAGTCGGGGGCAAGTGCGTGACCGGGATCCTCAGGTAGAGGAGGAGAGAAGGGTCAAACATAGGCACGATGGCCTTGGCAGGGGATCCAGGGCACCCTCCGCTCAGCAGCAAAGTGGGAGAGGCCGTGGGTTACCTCCTGCTTCCTCAGCAACAGCAGCAACAACAGCAACAGCGGCAACAGCAGACTCCTCCTCCCCTTCCGCCGACAGTGGAAGCCGCGGAGTGGAATCCTCGAGCCACTGATCACATGAACCGAGTGATCAGGGTCGACGACTCCATTTTGCAGGACCCCCATGTCGCCAATGCAGTGAGTGAGACGCTGCATTTCGAGGCCGACATGGTGGCTCACAGGGGGCGATCAACGAACGTGTTGTTTCGCTCTATCATCCAGAATTCCTGGTGGTAAGTTCATCTTTGCTTCAGTCTTTTTTTTTTTTTAGTAGCCTTTTTCTTTTTAGTGACGTGCCTTTTTCCTTTGCAGGCCACCCAACAGATCTCCATAATAGCGGCGCGGTATCATGGGGCTAGGATGGACCTCCAGCGGGTCCGAGAGCAGAAGGAAGAAGCGGAGGGGGCCCTCGCCAGTGCTAAGGAGGACGTAGCTGCCAGGGATTCCACCCTCGCGGGCAGGCTGCTCAAATCGAGCAACTCCTCAAGGATGCCGAGTTGGCTAAGGTCGGCGCTGAAAAGCTAAGTGCTGCCCTTGCCGACGCTGAGAGGAGGATCACAGAGCAGACGCAGCGGCTCTCTGCGGCGGAGGAGAGGGCTGTTGGTTCAGAGGAAAGCTGTCTGGCTCTGACCCAGGAGCTGGACAGGATCAGGGCTGAGGCACAGAACAGGAAGTCCGAGGAGCAACTCCGAGAAGAGTTCGCCGATGACGTGCTTCCCGCTCTTGAAGAAAATAGCAAGGAGTTCTTCAAGAAGGGGTGGGACGAGGCGCTCCAGTCTGCTGGGATCCCGTCAGACTCCCCGCTCTTTCAGATGCACAAATACGTGCCCTCGGCTGAGATGGAACAGGCCGAAGCCGAGATTGCTGCCGAGGGCGAGATTCCAACGCCGGTGCAAGTTTCGGTGGATCTGCCTGAGGCGGTAATAGTGGATTTGTCTGATGAGGCCCTGCCGGACCAGGCCCCTGACCATAATATTCCTCAGGGTCTCTCTGTTGCCGAAGTACCTCCCACTCTGCCTGCTCCCGAAGCTGCTCAACCTTTCTACGCCGATTCGCCCTCGGCGGATGTTTTGGAGATGCCCGGGGAAGATGAAAAACTTTTTTTCTTTTCGATTGTACTTTTCTTTTCTTTTTTGTAGCTCTTGGGGACGCAAAACCCTCTTTTTGAAATAAAGCTTTTGAGTACTTAATACTTTCTTGCGTACACTTTTTTGCATAGGATTCCTTGAACTGTTTTCAGGGCCTTGCCCTTCAGAGGCTTGCTCTCGTGGTTGTTTCGGGGCAAGAGTCCTCGAACTCTGTCCCCAGGGCCTTACCCTTCCAGGAGGCTTGCTCCTGTGTTTGCTTCGGGGCAGGAGTCCTGATCTGTCCCCACTTCTTGCTCCCTTCCAGGAGGAACTCTGTCTTGCCCTTCCAGGAGGCTTGCTCCTGTGTTTGCTTCGGAGGCAGGAGTCCTTGAACTCTGTCCCCAGGGCCTTGCCTTCCAGGAGGCTTGCTCCTGTGTTTGTTTCAGGGCAAGAGTCCTTAAACTCTGTCTTCAGGCCTTGCCCCTTCCAGGAGGCTTGCTCCTGTGTTTGTTTCGGAGGCAGGCACTGAGGGAGATAATACTCAAAAATAATATTTCTTTAGATTCATCACATTCCACGGTCGCATTACAAGTTTTTCATCCATATCTTCTAATCTATATGACCCGGCGCCTCCGATAGATATCACTTTGTAAGGCCCTTCCCAGTTAGGTCCCATTTTCCCTTCTGTTGGGTCACGGGTATTGGTCGTTACCTTCTGAGGACCAGATCGCCGATTCGAAATTCTCGCGCCTTGACCCTTTTGTTGTACAGTTGAGAAATCTTTTCCTGATACTTGTTATTCTCAAGGCGACTGTCTCCCTTCTTTCTTCCACTAGATCCAAATCCAGTCCAAGTTGACGGTCATTTCCCCCTGCGTCGAAAGCTTGGGTCCTTATGGTCGGGAGTCCTACCTCGAGAGGTATGATTGCTTTCATTCCGTAAGCCAGAGAGTATGGGGTTTCTCCTGTCGAGGACCGAGGGTGGTCCTGTACACCCACAAAATGTTTAATAGCTCATCTGCCCATTTTTCTTTGGCTTTCTCCAATCTCTTCTTGATTCCATTGATAATTATTTTGTTGGAGGCCTCTGCCTGCCCGTTGGCTTGGGGGTAGGCAGGGGGTGGAGTAGAAATTACGGATTCCGAGTTGCTCGCAGAAAGACTTGAAACGCCCGCCGGTGAATTGAGTCCCGTTATCCGACACCAGTGCCCGGGGAATCCCGAATCTGATGACTATGTTCTCCCAGACGAACTTTTTAGCATCTATGTCACGGATGTGAGTCAACGGCTCCGCCTCAACCCACTTGGTGAAATAATCTGTGGCCACAATGAGGAACTTCCTGTTTCCAGGAGCCTTAGGCAGGGGTCCAACTAAATCGAGTCCCCACTGGGCGAATGGCCAAGGGCTGGTCAGGGGGTGCAAGTCCCCCGCGGGTTGCCTGATTGCAGGGGAGAACTTCTGACATTGGTCGCATTTCTGGACGTATGCGCGCGCATCCCTTTGCATTCGCGGCCACCAATATCCCTGAGACATGATGCGGTGTGCCATCGATCGCCCCCTAGAGTGCCCCCCGCATATTCCTTCGTGCACCTCATAGAGAAGGTCTTCCACCTGGTCCTCTTGGACGCATAATAAGTACGGTCCTGAGAAAGACCTCCGATACAGCTTCTGATCCGGAGAGACCCAAAATCTCGGGGCTTTGAGTTTTATCTTCCTTGCTTCCTTGGACACTCCGGGAGGTCTCCTGTTGTTAGGAACCTGAGAAAGGGATCAATCCAGCTGGGCGGCTTGTGTGCATCCTGGACGGCCATTGCCTCGGGAGCATGGTCTATGCAGGATGCGGGAAGATATTCTATGGTGATCCTGCGCGACTGAGAGGACTCCACTGCCGAGGCTAGACAAGCCAGGGCGTCGGCATGCGTGTTCTTGTCTCGGGACACTTGTTTGATCTCAATCCTTCCGAATCTTCAGATTACAGTTGTCGCCTGGTGATGGTAAGCCTTCATTCTAGGGTCCCTTGTCTCAAACTCTCCGTTAACTTGGTTGACTACCAGCATGGAATCGCAATGCACGATCAAGTCCGTAACTCCAGTTGCCTCAGCTAACCGAAGTCCTGAGATGAGGGCCTCGTATTCAGCTTCATTATTTGACGCTTTGAATCCCAGCCGAACGGCCTGCTCTGCGACCATCCCATCCGGAGAAATCAGCAAGATACCGATCCCGGACCCCTTACTATTTGACGAACCGTCCACACACAAAAGCCATGGCGATCCTTCACAATTCGTTGGAGACGCTATGTCGGGAGGAGGCGGTCTTTCTAGGACGGGATGTCCCCCGAAAACTCAGCTATGAAGTCCGCCAATACCTGACCCTTTACCGCGTTCGAGGTTTGAAATGAATGTCGTGCTCCCCCAGCTCCACTGCCCACTTGGAAATCCTTCCGGAGAGTTCCGCTTTCCTCAAAATGGCCTTTAAGGGCTGATCGGTAAGGACGGTAATTGGGTGCGCCTGGAAATAATGCCTCAGTTTTCTTGCAGTGGTGACCAGGGATAGAGCCAATTTCTCTAGGGGCAGGTATCTTGTCTCTGCGTCCAGGAGCGCCTTGCTTATGTAATAAATCGGCTTCTGGCGGTGCTCATGCTCACGAATAAGTACCCCGCTTACCGCAAATTCAGACACGGCCAAGTACAAGAAGACATTTCCCCCTGGATAGGGACGGATAAGGTCGGGAGAGTCCTTAGGTATTCCTTGATTCCAGCCAGGGCGCATCTTCGCACCCCTGGCTCCACATATCCTTCCCAGCACTCTTGATTGCTCCGAAAAAGGGTTTGCATTTGTCTGAGGAGCGTGAGACGAAACGGTTAAGTGCTGCTAGCATCCCCGTGAGCTTTTGGACTTCTCGGACAGTTCGGGGGCTCCGGATGTCCAGGATCGCTTGAATCTGATCCGGGTTAGCTTCGATTCCTCGTTGGCTGACCAGATATCCGAGAAATTTACCCGATTCCACTCCGAAAACGCACTTTGCCGCGTTCAGCTTCAGCCCGTACTCCCTGAGGGTGGAGAAGGTATCTGCCAAATCTGCCAGATGATCACAACTTCGTTTGCTCTTCACCAGCATATCGTCAATGTAGACCTCCATGGTGTTGCCGATCTGCTTTTTGAACATCCGATTCATCAGTCTTTGGTATGTCGCCGGCGTTCTTTAGTCCAAACGACATCACTTTGTAACAGTAAACTCCCTTCGGAGTGATAAACGCCATTTTTTCCTGATCTGGGGGATGGAGAGGGATCTGGTGATATCCTGCTCGGGCATCCAGGAAGTCCATGCGTTCATATCCGGCAGTGGCATCCACTAGCTGGTCCACCTTTGGTAGGGGTAGTCATCCTTGGGACATGCCTTGTTTAGATCTGTGAAGTCTACGCAGACACGCCATTTTCCCCCCTTCTTCTTCGCGCAAACTGTGTTAGACAGCCATTCTGGGAACTGTATCTCTCGAATGGCGTTGGCCTTCAGGAGTTTGTCGATTTCTTCGTTGACCGCGCAGGCGTGATGCGGGGCCATGCGTCGTGGCTTCTGTTTGACTGGCTTGTGCGCCGGGTCAACATGCAGCTTGTGCGTGATTATCTCGGGGTCTACCCCCGTCATTTCCATTGCGTTCCAAGCGAACACGTCTGCATTTCCCTTAGGAACTCAATCATCTCCTCCTGTTCGGCTGCGGGCATCGCGGTTCCAACTAAGAAATATCTTTCTTCTTCTCCCTCCACCAAGGGCACCTTCCGGAGGTCCTCCACCGACCGCTCAGTTGGGTCTATCCGGGGGTCATCCATTCCTGGACGCCCGGACTGTGATTGCTATTTTCCATGATCTCTTCCGGGGCTCGCCCCTTTTCTTGGGTGAACGCCCCGGCTCTAACAGCTGAATAAAAATATTTTTTTGCGGACGCTTGGTCCCCCGGATCTCCATGATACCTTCTGGCGTGGCAAATTTTAGTTTCTGGTGGTAAGTGGAGTGCACCGCTCCCAACGCATGCAGCCATGTTCGCCCCATGATCACGTTGTAGGGAGAGTCCGTATCAATCACGACAAACTCGGTGTTGATGATGAAGGGACCCGTGACAACTGGCAATGTGATTTTGCCTACGGGCAGGGCGAACGAGCCGTTGAATCCGATGAGGGGTGTCCTGACCTTGGTGAGGTCCTTGAGGCCAAGACCCATCCGTTTTAAAGTCTCGGAGTACATCACTTCCGAGGAACTTCCAGAGTCTATCAATACCCTTTTTACGTCGAATTTACCTATCTTCAGGGTTATGACAAGGGCGTCGTTATGAGGAGTCACTACGCCTGTCAAGTCCGCGTCGGAGAACGTGATGCTGGGCTCACCAGTCCTGGCCCTTTTACTGGGTGGCCCCCCATCATCCTCGGCTACCTTCCTTGTAAAAGCTACCCTCTTGAGGTCGGACTCGAGTTCCTTGGACGTGGGGCGATCCAGGGGACATACATGGATGACATCTATGACGTTGTCCGGCTCCTCGGTCGGGGCAAGGGTGTGTCTCTCTTCTGGCCTGGGCTCTATGTATTCTTTCAAGTATCCGTCTCGGACCAATCTTTCCAAGAACGATTTGTATACCCTGCAGCTTTCGGTGCGATGTCCGAAATCCCGGTGATAGGAACACCTAACCTTTTGATCACGGGTGGAGGGATCGCTCTGCATCCTGGGCGGCCACTTGAAGAACGGCTCATGCTTGATTTTATGGAGCAACTTGAAGATGGGTTCCTTGAACATAGTGTGAACTCCTTTGGACGACCCCCCTGGAGGGGGTAGCAATCCCTTTCGGGGAGTATCCTCCCGCTCCCTCTCTTTCTCTTAGATTGGAGGGTTCGGCCTTTGCTGCTTCCCATCTCGTCCTCGATCCTTGAGTATTTGTTTATCCGGGTCATCAGCTCGCCCATATCCGAGGGAGTCTTCTTAGTCAGGGATCGGTACAGGTCCGTGTCCCTCGCCAAGCCGAGCCTGAAAGACGCCGCTGCCACGACTTTCGAGCAGCCTTCTACCTCATTAACCTCTTCCCAGTATCGGATGGCATACTGGCGAAGGGTCTTGGATTCTCTACGTCTAAGCGTTAGCAATGATCCAACGTCTTTGGGCCGCTTACTCCCCGTAATGAATCGAGCCAGGAACTGCCTCGTCAATTTCTTCCACGATCCAATACTGTTGGGGGGAAGCGCCTCGAACCACTTCATCGCAGAGTCCCCCAAGCTCATAGGAAACACTCGGCAGAGGAACCGTTGGTCCGAATGATAGAGGGACATCATCTGCTTGTATTGCCTGAGATGGGCTTCGGGATCGGACCGCCCGTCATAAGTTTTGAACCTCGGCACGACAAACTTTCTTGAAACCTCCATCTCTCCGATCTCCCTGGTAAAGGGTGTTTGTATGACCTCGTCTTCGACCTCATCCTGGACAGCCTTACTCTTTCTCCTGGATTCCAACCGGGCTCTGAGATCAATTTTCTCCCTGACGGGATGTCTTCTGAAGTCTTTGAGTTCATCAATAGGCCCCCCATTTCATGGGCGCCGTGTGGATAGGGTAGAATCCTCCTCAGACTCATCTCCCTTCCTCCGTCTAGACAATCCTCGCCAGAGGTCGTCCAGGGCTAATGGTCTTGCCTTCCTTGAATGGTCGTTAGGAGGGTGCTCGTTGGCTCTCGGTCGCTTTGGGACCCTGGAGCTTTCTGCCTTGTTGTTTAAATGATTCCTTAGATCCTTCGTTTTCGCCTCCCGGGCAGGGAACCCACGAGAAAGGAATGAGTCCCTCGACCCTTCGCCGGAGGCGACAAATTCATTGAGCCGGCTTAGGACGTTTATATTGTCCTTTTTCAGCTGTCGTAATCTATCGCCAAACTTTTCTTCGATCACCTCCGCCAGCTGACGAGCCAAGGGGGCTGATCCTCCTGACCTGATTTCCATACTGGTTTGAGGGGTAACCCCTCTTGACTGAGTAGAGGCATTTTTATTCCCATCAGTGTGATCCCTCCCTCCATGGTGACAGAGAGCTTGTAATTCGAGACTTCTTTGGTGGGGACCTTTCCCTTTTTGTCGAGTGTTCACCATGGTCACTGTTCTTTATAGAGAAAAAACTATGAAAACTAGTCGTTTCCCACAGACGGTGCCAGATTGTGCGTGCTAGATCTTGCACAATATAAAAACGAGAACAGATCTCTCCCTTGGTGAACTCGAGTGAGTCAGTTGAGTGGTCAACCACGCTGCTTGGAACAGCCTGTGAGATCCGGTGGTAACCTGAAACGGTAATGGGAGATCCTCGCGGATCAAAGGAACGATCCAGTAAGGCTGAAGAAAGGTTCCTGGAACAAAGAAGAACAAGTTAGAAGGGCGGCGGAGTGTTTTCCAGCGTATCCCCTCCGACGATCAAGTCAGTTTTTGAGAGAGAGGAAGAAGAAAACACTGAGTATAATTTGTAGCAAAAGTTTCACCTCCTTTCCTTACCTTTAGTGAGGAGTATTTATACCTCAAATACTCATGATTGCTGTCAGTGTGGTCAGTAGGTGATCATTAGATACAGGCAACGTGCGCACTGATTCCTATGAGGAATGTCTTCTCTTTTAACTGCTCGGGACCCCGAGCAATCAAGACTGTGTCATCGGCCTGCCGACGGTTCAATGAGCTCTTCTCGGGGAGGATGCAATAAATGCCCAGCCTTAGAGACATTTATTGTCTTTCACTTCCGAGCCTTACCGCATTGAATGCAGTCTTATCAAGGGAATAGTGTAATTAAATGCTTGTTTTCCCAAGTCGCGTGTCAGCAAGGTCATGCGGTCTTTCTGTCTCTAATGTGACACAATATGCCATGCGTCCAATCCCCATTGGCTGTGGCCCCTGCTTTCCTGTGCCTTCTGACACCAATTGTGTAAGACGAGGTCATGATAACTAATCTAACCTAGGCTAGGCTAATGCCCAGTGCATCAATAGCCTCTGCTGGAGCAGAGAACGACATCCTGGACGAGGGGGGTATATCTCGGTACCGAGGAAGAGATACATCTCAGAGCCAAGAAAGAGGTACATCTCGGAGCCGAGGAATAGGTACATCTCGGAGCCGAAGAATAGGTACATCTTAAAGCCGAGAGGGGGAGGCCTAGCGACCGATGTACCATATTAGACCGAGGGTACGTGTCGGTACATAAAAATGTACTGGATGCCACTCGATCCCCATGATCAGTACCTCAGGGGAGAGGAGACTTGTGACCCGATGGGTACGTGATCTCGGTAACAAGGATTAATGATATCGAGAACACGTGTCTTCATCTCGGAGTATTTCGAAAATGTCCCATCAACAGTTTAAAAAATTAAAATTTAAAAAACTTTTATATTTTGGGAGGGAAGACTTCACAATCATTTTTTCTCATGGAATTCGATTGTTATATGTAATAGTACCGGTGACAATCCCCGTGTGATGTACTGAATTTATAATTTTTCTAAGTTTTTCTAAAATTTTCTAACACATTTATTAGGATATGATTAGAATTATAGTAGATTAGGAGATACAAATAATTTTCTATCATTTTTTTTACTCAAATTTAAATTGATGTCTAAATTTGAGTAAGAGTTAAAGATGCTCTAATAATGTGTAAATAAGTAAGAAAACAAATCTTATACAAATTAATAACTATCTGTTTCAGTTAGTTAATAATTATTCTAGAATTCACTTCGTCCATTTGTAAGTTTATTATTGATAGTTGACACCAATTAATATTTTCTCAACTTTAACAAGTAAATATTGAATGTAACGATCGATGACATGATATCACCAATCAATAATAAAATTTCAAATAAAAAAAAATGAACCTTATTTAAACTTACATGACAGAAAAGTGAATAATTATTTATTTATATGACACGTTAGTTATTAATTTTTATAGAATTCATATATTTATTTAATTTAATATTATTGATTAGCGAGACCGTATCATCTTGAGGCGTGTATCACCGGTATAATGAATATTTTCTCCCCTTTAACGCATAACGGACTGTAAAATGCAACGCAAAGTGGCGGGAACACATTTGAGTGCATTGCATAGGAATTCAAAATTCACAGCACACAATAACTGAGCCTTGACGATCCTAAAGCCCAAGTAAGTTTTTGTCATCTAAATACTCATTTCTTGTTTAACAATGAAAAACGCAAAGAATGAACTCTCTAGATTCACACAGATATTAGTTTTCAAGTATCATTGTTGAAGAATTGAGCTAGGGTTTTGTTGATTTTGGCGTTTTGTTTGATTGTTCAAGCAGCTCTGACAAGTGGGTTGGGTGTTTTTGTTTTCAATTCATGGGTAATTGATTTGCAATCATTTAATGGCCAAGTTTGATTCATTCAGAAGGAAGATATGAGAAAATTGATAGATACAATTAGAATCCTGACCGACTCGGGAGAACCCTTCATCCCCTTTTCTCTGTCTTTTAATTTAAAGACGTTCTTCTCTTGACCAGAGCTTCCGTTGGTAGTTTGACGTCAATGGGAACAATGATGAGCATATTTTCATGTAATATTTTCTACTAATCTTTGTTTATGTAAACTACTCCGTATCTGTGCAACGGGTTTCCAAAACTTCTTTTTATTGACATAAATCTCAAAATTCGTACTCACTTTGTGCGTTCTCGCAAATTAGGTGTTGAGATAAGGCCATCGATGATGATTTTGGAGAATTCGTACTTGCACACAATAAACAAGTTCCTGCTGATAGAAGCAGAAGCATATTCATATTGATTTGCTTGATGGCCAAAAGAAGAGTTACGAAAGTTGTTAAACAACATGTTTCATCTCCTATTAGCAACATAAACGCTGTTGATCCAAAGGAGCCACAAGTAGAAAAGATAGAAGATGAACTGAGAGACCAGGAAGGTATGCATCTCATTAAAAGTTTTGTTGCTTGTACTGCATTAGCAAACAACTGCTAATTTAAAACCCCATGACAATTCAGAATTTTTTGTGGAATTACTAACTGGGCTGGATTCTCCGTATTCACCTTTTCGATGAGAACTAATATATGGTATGAGCTCAAAGCAACCATGAGAGCATGCTTCTCCAAAGGCTATCTTGCACCACCAACCCAGATTATTTCTTGTTTAGGGGAGACAAAGTCGTCCCTTCTACTGAACCATCAATTCCGATGTCTTCGTCAAGACGTTCCAAAGCTCCAGTCTTCGATGGGGCACCATTATACTGATGGGGACCCTAGATCAAGAAGGACTGGAATTGAGTAAATTAACATAGATAAACAGGGCCAACTTTTCTAGTTATATCTCTAAACTTACTACGCCTAAATAGCTAAGGAGTTTAAGGTGGATAATATATATTTTAGGTGGATCGAGAGAAAGGGAAGGAGATTTGGAGCCAATGAGTGGCAACTGGTTCAATGGTGCAATCAAAAACAACCTTTTATGTGCTTTCAGAGTCACGCCTCCCTTCTCATTTCCTTTCAATCAAGGTCTAATCTCGCATATCTAATGAAAATGAATACCTTAGAACCAAACCAACTATAACCCTTGAGACTCAACAAGAAAACCTCATTTGCTCAACCTCTATTATGATATCTTTGGAAGAAATAAGAATGGCATACTAGTTTTGCTTATGCTACAAGTAAGGCATATTTTATGTTTTATGAGTCCCACAACTCATCCTTATTTTATAAATGTGATGTGCAAAGCAATGCATTTAAATTCTAAGTATAAAACCAAGGATCAAAATTTTGTTTCATAATGATCGAAACGGTCAAAATATTTCTATTTTCAATGATATTGAAATGAATCGCTGATGGAACTGAAATTCCAATGCTTTGTGGTGTTTTGAGATGTTTTAGAATATTTTGAGGTGTTTCCACTAATGTTTTGAGGTGTTTCAAGAAAGTTAGGTAAATTTTGACTAATGTTTAGAAATGTTCAAAAAATAAATTCCTAAATTTTTTTTTCGTTTTCGTTATGTTTTAGAAAATATTTTTGAAATATTTTCATTTTATAGGTGACCGAAATGATACACCGAAATGAAATTTTGATCCTTAATAATATAACACATCTTTAATTAAATGGAAGGGCCATTTCTTAGTGTAGTCATAGAATCGTCTAACTAATAACTATGAGGTTGTGGCTTCAAATCTGACAGTGTATACTTTGCAAACAATGCTGAAGGTTAGGTCTTTATCCAATCCACATTTCCCAGCATTCTTGATGTTAGTAGTATGATGTAAGACCAATCATATAGATAATGTTTTGGGGTTGTACTAGTAACATTCATTGTTTAATTAAATAAAAGGGTAAGTTTATTTATCATGTTTTTATTTTATTTCATTTTAATATACATGATATATTATAGTTCATAGAGTATAAGTTAAGAAGATGGTTTCTCAAGGAGTTGAGAAGATGAGACCTATATTTCCTAGTACTTAATTCTTAAATATTTCTAATCATAGAAATACTAAGTGGGAACTATGTAATCTGGATAGACTGGCATATGCTTTGTTTACTCATATTTGATATGAGGTGACTCTTCCAAGTCACTAGTGTAGAACACTGAAACAGGTGTGTGGATGCTTATTAGAGAATAAGTACACTGAACGTGACCATTGATTAATGTAAGATTTTTCATATGGTGTTTTACATACCTGACAATGTTAAATTCTAAATTTACAGTTATGCAATTGATCCTTAGACTTGAGACACCATAGTTGTATTGTGCATGAACTTCTATGCTTTAACTATACATCATATTCATATACTAATCATGTAACTTAGATATGTATTGTTGGACATAGTTAGACATGCATGGAGATTTATGAAATGTACAACATGAAGTCTATTACCCTTAGTAAATAAAGGAAGAATGTCCTATGTAATCTTCTAGGATATGACTCAAGGAGTCATTGGCTAAGATATAATAACAATTAGAATTGAGTTTCTAATTAATCATTCGGAGTTATAGTCTAAAGATTGAACACATAAGATTGAGTTAGGGGGTTTGACAATAATTCCATGCTCTATTGATTCAATTGGAACATTGTGTGATAGAAGGATTGAATTACATAGTAACTGAAGAATGAATGAGTTATTTACCTACTTTGTGCTATCCGGAGTTTGATCATGATATGCTGCTAGGTGTCACTCATGATTAGTAAAAGTCTGAAGAATGAAATTAATATAAATATATTAATTGTTCTTCATAAATAGAGAATTAGAAATAGTTCTAATTCAAGCTAAATTAGAAAGAGTTATAATTTGAGATGCTACTTTCGGTTAGTATCAAATGCCTTCAATTGAATATGCTTGAACCTATAGGGTCACACACAATAGAGTTGATTGGAAATAAAAGGATAAATGAGAGAAAATCAATTAAAAATTAATTGGGGTGAAAACCTAATCAAGAGTTATTAGGGACTTTAATACAATTAATAGTTAATATAGGGATTATATGTAGTGATGAGATAATTGTAACTAGACCCAAACTAGGATTAGAGTCTTCTAAAGCTCTATAAATGCTTTTATAAAGGAGGTGGATATATGAGATAACGAAAAAAATAACTCTCTTGCAGGTACAAGAAAATTCACCTATTATTCTCTCCCTCTACTAGTTTATCAAAGGTTGAAATAGATTTTTCAAATTTATCAATTCGTGTGTATATCGATAGAGGCCAAACTATTGTGAGGCTCGGGGTAATGATCAAATTCAGATTTGAGCATTCAAAGTTTTTGAGAATTCGTTAAAGGTACACTTCAATAGGAAACCTTTAATCTTCTCTATAGATCTAAGATTTATCAGTTTGTATTAAACATTAATATATTTAATTTTCACTGCGTTCATTTTACGATTCTTTTTCACTTGATTAATAAGGACAAAACTGGGTAATATAAGAAAGAGATAACTTGATGAGATGAGATAGTCTCTCTCTCTCTCTCTCTTTAGGTTATGCATATACATTTGTCTTTTAAGGTTGAATCTATAACTTATTTTGCAGTATTTGAATATTGAATATTGTATATCGTAGTTCTACTAACTGCAAATGTAAAACCTCAAAGACATTTTTAATTTCAACATCAGATCTTGCGTCAACTATTCTTTTAACTGACATAACTTTGCCAAGACAAAATAGGTTTTTTTGCATGAGGATATTATTCTCTACAGCAAGTCTTTGTGTAATCTCCTCCTTGCGACCAATGAAAATAGAGTGACAAGTTCACAGTTCTCGAATTAAGGAATTTTTATGAAAAAATGGAATCTTTCTTGATTTCATTTATACTTTAGGCACGATTGCTAAAATATATACTTCCTCAACCGCTTTACCACTAATCAAGTCTTTAGTCAACTAGTGGAATACATCGCATCAACCTGGGAGCATTAGCAGATCTGGTACATCAATACCAATCATTGTTGTTATCGGGTATTTTTTTATTACTTTAGTTTGTGCTGGCAGTCTGTGGAGGACGTTTGAACGTAAGTTAACGTCTGAACGTTGTTTCTGTTTTGACTTTATGGACGTTCGAACATGTCTTCCGTGTTTGCTTTAGGGGCGTTCAAACGCCAGATGGGATTTGACCATATCACTCAAGTGGTATGTGGTCTTTTATGGAAACCCATTTCTACACTTCATGCATAGCTTGGCGTTTTGCACTCATCACTCTGGTCTTCAATCAAATCAAGTGGACGTTCGAACGTGATTTGGCGTTCGAACGTGGTACTCAAGTACTTGAGAGTCTTCTGTCTTGTCTGCAACATGACATGTCTCAGCAGTCTGGTCTCCTCATAGTTCAAGTGGACGTTCGAATGTGAGTTGACATTCGAATGTTCTTGCTTTGTTCCATCCTTCTCCAATTTTGTTCTCTTATGCACTGATATTACACTCAAGTGTGATATTTGTTATTCTTGAGCCTTTGTTCACTTTAGGACCTGAAATGTCATCACTTAAACTCCATCAAAGTATAATTAGTCCTAAAAAGGCATAGTAATATATAAATTTAAGTACTAATCTCACCCCCAACCTAAATATTGTTAGTCTATAGTAATACCATAGTTATCAAATTGTGTATCGGAAGGCGTATCGTTTTTTAAAAATAGTGTATCGTATCATGTATCGTAAGATACGGCGTAATTTTAAATAATTAATTATAAAATATATATGCTTTTGAAAAAAAATCATAGACTTATAAAAACATAACATTTCATTAATATTCCACTTACTATTCAAGTCACCAATATAATTTACTAATATTAAAAAAATAATAAAGGGTATCAAATTAAATTAATGATACTTATGTATACATAAAAATAAAAAGTTATAATGTAGGGGGTATTAAATATAATTCTTCATTCTTATAACAAAAAATACACAGTCGTAAATCTACCTAGTACCCACAACTCACGAACGAACATAGAGAGCCAGAGAGAAGAGGCAAAAGGCGATCGCGATGCCGGTGCCGGAGAGAGAGAGAGAGAGAGGAAGAAGAAGAAGAAGAAGAGTGGTACCTACGGTTTCATCTGAAATTTACAGGTTAGTATTGCTATTTTTTTCAATTTCAAATATTTGTTTGATTTATTTTTGCTTTTGCTTGGGTGTTTTTGCTGATTTGTTACCTGGTAATTCTTGTCTTCTTCATCTCTGTTGCTTTTTTTTTGGTATTTTCTCTATTCTCTGATTTTGGGCTTTGGTGTCTTCATCTCTGTTGGCTTCGGTGGCTTCGGTGTCTTCATCTCTCTTGCTTTTGCTTCGATGTCTTCATCTCTGGGGCGAATCAAGCTGTAAAAAAAAATAAAATTAAATAATGACTTCGCGTATCGTGTATATCGTATCGTAAAAACGTATCGTGTATCAGATGATACAATGCAAAAAGGATACATAACTACGATTCGTATCGGTTTAGGCCTGTATCGTGACGTATCGTACGATACTAACAATTATGAGTAATATAACAATTGAATGCAAATCTATTTCTAATGCCTTTTTTATAGGTCATCCGGTTGCATTTAGCATATGCAACAAGCCGTTGAACCACTAGGTTTACCCTAGCGGACTAGTGTTGTCTCGTGAGGGTTTTCAGTGAAGTTACCCACAAACTTCAGTCGAACAGATATGTAAGATTGCTGATTAAAGTGAATTAACATCATGGTCGTTAGGACACTCTACCCTCAATCTTGACTTATCCTGCATGTTCCTCTTCCATAAGTATTTACTCTATGCAAAAATTAGCATCTGTCACATTGACATTTGGAACTTCCTGGGTAGTAGGAATGATCATTCTAGAAATAAGAATTATTACATAACAAATATTTTACTTTAACACCTTTCATGGTTAGCTTTGATTTCACAAACCTCTCTTAGAAGTACTCTCAGCAAGAATTCGCTCCGATTATAGTGACTTGTCTCTCAAAGGGCATGTGATCAATAGATGGCCAGTCGAAAAATCATATGCACAGTTTAGAAAATGATTAAAGTTTAAGGAGATAAACTAATCATGCTTTGGCATAATCTTATGGAGAAACATTGATGCAAATAAATAAATACTATTTAACATATCCCACTTGTAGTTGACAACCTACGCATGCATCAATCTTAAGATCAATTAGGGCTTTTTGTAGGTTGTAATGTGGCCAAGGGTCAGTAGCTAACGAAATGACATCAATGGTGTTCAAAAGCTATCTCTTTTATATGCAGTGTGACACACCTCTTTCTAGCTTCTCGACATTTTACCTAAGAATGGTACTTTTTTCTTTTATTTTTCTCACTTTTCACTTTCTTGGCAAGTTCCAGTCTATCTATCTTTTTTTGCTTTTCGATTTATTTTTTCAAAGATTTTTCTTTTATTGAACAACAACCACTATTTTCTGTTTTTTTTACCTTTCTGTATCATATTGATTTGTAAGAGGGTGCAAGAAAATTAGATAGCAAGGTATGTTAAATATATCCTCTTGTGGCGAGATTATTATATGGGTATTTCGAAAAAGAAATTATTTATCAAAGGCTCAAGCATGGCTGACTAAGGATATACTTTTGCAAAAGAAATGGTCAAGGCTCAAAGTCAGATCAAAGATGGCCTAAGATCCTTTCTCAAGTATGTGCACATATAGGTGTCGTATGCAAAGGTTCCCTGTGGGACATATCAATAGATCGCTTTAGTTGCATTAATCAAATCAAATTTAATGAAATTATTCAAAAATAGATAGCGAAAAACCTTTCTTGAGTAAACGTTGATATCCTCTCAAAAGCATAGCAAGGCTCAAAACTCACCATGGTATTCCTTATTATCTCCACTGGTTATGTTGTGTGTTTCAGGGAATGTCGGTTATATATTGATTCTATTTTCGAGTCTGATCATCTTGTACCTTAAGAACAAAAAATATCGATGTACATTTGACAATTTAAGTATAGAGATAATACCAGTTTTCCAAGAATTTTAGTTTTAAGTCTCTGTTGTTAAGTTGAGGTGTCAGACTGATCATGTGCTTAGTTACTTTAACAAACAGTCGTTGTATCCATGCCCGTTTCATCATTTATTAACAAATAGCAATATATTAAGCTAAATCTACATATACATTTAAGCAGATAAAAGTGATAAACTAAATCATTCATTTCTCAAAAATGTGATCGTTTACTACAAATATCAAAGAATCCATTCATCCACAAAAGAAGTGATCAAATATAAACTTCAAACATCCACAATCAACTACAATACAAACATCTACCACAGAAGAAATAACTATCCATAAAAACTACAAATATCCCCAAGAACACCCAAAGAAGAAATTCATCAACCAAAGAAGAAACCATCAAACACTCCACCACCAAGAATAGAAATAACCCTCTCAATCTCCACTGTCTCCACTAGCTCCACTAACTCCCTCTCCTGCAAGTCCACCAGCTCCAACCCTCAACAGTCTAAGAATTTCATCCTGCATAGCTTCAATGCTAAGCATGATGTCCCATAAAGAACGCCGGGTGCTCATGCTGGGGCCTGCCTCTTGGGTCTGCTCTGCCTCTATCTCTTTTTCCTCTTCTCGGTCAAGCTCATCCTGCACTTCATCGACTCCTTAGGGAAGGGGCACTTCTTGTCTAGCAGCCAAGGCGCCACTGTAACCTTGGCTTCTCTGGAAGAGGCCTTGTTCAGTAGTCCCATTGACTTTTGGATTTTCATCTCAGGCCTCGCCCTAACCCCGTGGTCTTTGCAGATTTCAATCACCAACGTGGCAAAAAGGAGTGCACTTCTCTTCACATCACAACCCTTCTTCATTTCACTCAAGATTAATGAAGGGAGGTCGATGCTATGCCCCCTTCCAAGTGCATAGGGCAGACGGTCCATGTCAAGTAAAATCTCATTTTTTTCGTCCTATGGGGGCGAGGTTAGATACCGCAATAAAGTTTAACATTTTTGTACTTATCGGTGAGCTTCTCTTGTCTTAAAAATCTCTTCCTTTCCCTGGAAAATTTAGGCATTCCCGTCAACTCTCTCCCAACCACATTCATCGCTACATTCTTTCTTGGGGATATGCCGGGTTTTGTACCTGAGGCACTTCTTGTCTTACTTCCTTAATATATGTTTCATCCACGTCAATGTGGATGCCCCTTACGTACGTTCGGATTGTGCCGTTGATGATCTCGGCGTTGGAGTAAAACTCCTGCAGCAAGTCAACAATGGCATCTTCGCCATTTCGCAAAAATCATACCCAATTCCTCCTCTCCATCTCAACCAATATTCCTAAATTCGCAAAATTAGTAATCACAACATCTCTCTCACAAACTGTTGCATGATTTTAGAAAAAAATTTCATACCTATCAGCTTTGAAGGCGTTGGGGAATCGCGTTCGATCATATCTCCTCACTATTAGTCTCTCCTCCCTCTCCTCAATCACTTCTTCCACAAAATTTGGCTCCTGACTTATTTGGTTTCACCTGGCAGGTAGTTTAACTCTAGGCATTGTTTTGAGCTCAAAAGGATTTCTGAGAAGTCTTGATTTTCTTTGTGGGATTGAGGTTTTTGATGTGGGAATGAGTTTGGGAGGGTCAATTTTTAGGTGAATTTGGAGAATGGAAGGTGTTTTGGGGTTTGGGTAATGCAAATAGGTTCTAGGGTTTGAGGGGTTTTGGAGGTTTTTGAGGATTTTGAAGTGGGGAAGACGGTTTAGGCTTTTATAGCTTGAGAAGTAACGTTCGAACGTCAGTTACATTCGAACGTATGTAGAAGGATTTTTAAAATATCGTTCGAACGTGGTTGTCGTTTGAACGCAGTGAGCTCCCAGTATTTTTGAGTTCTGTCAGAGACTAAAGTACTGTAAGTTACTCTCGTTCGAACGTTCTATTGGCATTCAAACGTTACCATCGTTCGAACGTTCTATTGGTGTTCGAACGAGCTGAGCTCCCAGTACTTTTGTTTCCATTAGAGACTTCATCAAAGGCTGAGTACTGCAAGCAACTAACGTTGGAATGACACTTGGCGTTCGAACGTTGAATCAAAAATCACAAAGTACACTATACACAATAAAAGCAAGCTAAACACAAAAAGTTGAATCAAAATTCATGGCGTCTCAGGATAAGTCCTTACCCACGCTTCAGGTTGGTATTTTGGGACACTCCTTACTCGGCCCATGTTTTCATTTTAGTCAAAAGAGTTTGTACAAAAAGATTTTTACACCTTTTTACAAGAATTTGGACCCTTGGCTTTCATCCCAACTACTCTAATCCGAGTCTCCTTCCGTATCTATGTAGTGCGGACAGCCAGTGACTCTCTCAATTTCCTCTTTTACAAATCGGTTAAGCATAGTACCAGAATAGCATGGCATCTCAGGGTAATCCTTACTCAGCCCATTCACTATCTAGTTTAATCAATCGAGTGCACGACCGAAAATTGGTTCAGAACACTGGTTATACCTTTTCTCGTGAAAGACTCTGCCTCACCGTTTATAGGCACCAAGTCTCTTAGCACGACGGCGTTTAGCAAAAGTGCTTCTGCCACGGAAGGGTTTCTTTTACTCTTTTTGGATCTCAGTCTTTCTCACCATTCTTGCTTTTCTCATGATCACAGTATGCACATCAGATGGAAAGTGTGTAAAACTCCTAGACTAAACAAAAAAAGTTTAATATTCATACTTTCTATGCTTTAAGACTCACTATCTGGTTCTTTAACGTCTGCCAGTTACAAAGACGATCAGAGATGACTCACAAACATAATCATCAATTTATACAAAATACAAAACAAGGTACATAATCTGATCAAAAACAGCAACAACAACACAAATTTAAAAATTTTCTACGGGCACAGATGAACTGTAGTTCTCACCCCCAACCTAAATTGAACATTGTCCCCAATGTTTCGAATTTACCAGTATATAGATCTTAGAGATAAGGTTGAAAGGTAGAGGTCTATTCATCCACTGACACCTACAAACAAAATACAGAAATTAATCATTTTTTTGGGGAAATTTGGGTTCTCGCCAAGACGAAAACCCTTGATCGTGAATGCCGACAGAAGAAGAAGAGCCATGTACAAATAGAGTAAACAAATGCAGATCATGAGACAGAGGATTAGGTCTTCGAGTAATATGGTTATGGGGTTGTTGGGTCGTTTTTATAGAGAGCAGCACATTAGAAAAGAAAGCGAAGAAGAAGAAGAAGAAGAAAAGGGAAAGACGGTGAGGAAAAAGAGAAAAAAGGGGAATGCCTTATAAAGGTGTCTGCTCGGGTTTGTTTTTATCAGGTTTTTCCTGATCCGACCCCTTTTTGTGTCGGCAGGCACAATTCTCAGAGGAATTTTTTGGGTCTATTAAAAGAATGGTTTTCACATTTTTAACAAAATCCTCCAAAAATGGTTTCAACCGCTGACCATTAATAGTAAAGGTATTACCATTCGAGGGATTTTTCACTTCTACTGGTCAATGTCTATACATCTTTTTAACAATGTAAGGCTCTGTCCATCTTGATTTTAACTTACCAGGGAAGAGGCGGAATCTTAAATTAAACAACATGACTTTTTGAAAAGCTTCAAAAGACATCTGCATTATGTTCTTGTCATGAAAATTTTTTATCCTAGATTTCGCAATCTTAGCATTCTCATATGCTTCATTTCTCAATTCCTCCAGTTCGTTAATTTGCAGTTTTCTTGAAAGTCCAGCCTTGTCCAAGTCAAAATTCATTGCTTTAATGGCCCAGTATGTTCTATGCTCCAATTCCACACGCAGGTGATAAGGTTTTTCATAGACTAATCGATAGGGAGACATGCCCAAAATTATTTTAAAAGCAGTGCGGTATGCCCAGAGTGGATCAGTTAGTCTTAACGACCAATCTTTGCGGTTTGGATTTACCATTTTTTAAAATTAATTTGATTTCTCGATTAGCCAATTCAGCCTGTCCATTAGTCTGTAAGTGATAAGGGGTTACAATTTTGTGAAAAATCAAATATTTTTTCATCAAATTCTAGAAAGGGCGATTGCAAAAATGAGTACCCTCTCTCTTATAATTGATTTCGGAATTCCAAAATGGGACAAAATTTTTTTTTTTAAAATTTAATCACCGTTTGGTGATCATTATTCTGACATGAAATTGCGTCAACCCATTTGGATACATAGTCTACAGCTACCAGGATGTATAGATAACCAAAGGAAGGAGGGAATGGTCTTATAAAATCAATGCCCCAACAGTCAAAAATTTCAATCACAAGAATTGAGTTTAAGGGCATTATGTTTCTTTTTGAAATGCTTCCCAACCTCTGACATCTATCACAAATTAAACAAAAGGCATGAACATCTTTGAAAAGTGTGAGCTAGTAAAATTCATACTTTTTAGAACGTAAAATACGTATACGACAGCTAAACTGAGTTTTTTTTTCTTTGCAAAAGGTCTCAAATATAGAGAACAATTCATAATGATCTTTCATAAAAAACAACCATGTCACATGAGAATAATCATCTACAAATGATACAAAATAAGGATATTTATTAGATGAAATATTCTTTATTAAACCCCATACATCAGAATATACCATTTCAAATGGACTAAACACACGATTATTGACTCTAGACTGAAAGGACACACGGTGATACTTACTAAGTTAACAAGTTCACCAGACACATATGACACATAACTAAGATTAGGAATTTGGCGCTTCAGATTCTGGAGAGAGGGATATCCAAGACAACAATGTCATTAAAAAAAGACAACGAGGTTTGTCGAGTCCGAGTAGGTGAATCAAAGTCAAAGTAAGATAGGCCACCAGCTTTATGTCTCGTACCAATCTTCCTCTTACTTTTGAGATCCTGAAATATAAAATAAGAGGGATAAAATATTACAGAACAATTCAGAGAGCTGATAATTTTGCTAATGGAAAGTAAATTAAAAGAAAACTGACAAACAAATAATACAGAGGATAGAGACATATTAGGACTCAAGTGAGTAGTCCCAAAACCTGAAACTTTAGAACAAGTACTATTAGCAAGAGTAACACTATGTGTAAAAATAGCAGACTGATAAGTAGAAAAGACACCAGACACACTAGTCATATGGTCAGAAGTGCCAGAGTCTATGATCCAGGAACTATGAGTGGAGGACAATAAACAAGTGGAAGCGATACCTGACTGGGCAAAAATAGTAGTGGAGGAAGATGAAACAGTCTATTGCTGGGGCATGAACTAAGTATACTCCTCACGTGTAATAGTAACCAACCCAGAGTCTAGTGGAGCTGACTGAGGTATAGAAGAAACAACCGAGATGTCATCCTAATAGGAAACTTGATTAGCAATACCAGAAGGTTTTACATGTAAATCTTAATAGAAATCTATAGTGTGTCCTCCATGACTACAGTGAGTACAGGAACAAGGTCCACTATGGCCCCTACTCATGTCCACTCGTACGACCTCCTCGGCCTCCACGACCACCATGATTACCATGTCCACCTCAGTGACTATCACTATGTCTACTAGGAACCACAAGAGCTGAGCGATCAGTGGAGACACCATGATCGATGCCTGAAAGAGTAGACAGAGTAGCATGCTGTAAACGAGAGAAAATCTCAAGGAGAGAGGGAAGACTAGAACCACCCAAAATCTAAGAACGAATAGCCTCATATTCAGGTTTTAATCCTACAAAAAACCTAACAACATCCAAATCCTCATGTTGCTTCTGCCAAACTGCTACATCAGTAGTGAACAGATGGTAGAGCTTCAACTCCTCATAGACTGCCCAAATGTGGGAGTAATAATCCGCAAAGGCTCATAGTACCCTGATCTAGCTGGAAGTACTGCTTGCATACCTCATACGCACGGGTAAAATTACTTGTACTAAAATATATAGTGGCCAAGTGATTCCATATCTCTTTAGCAGTGTCAAGGTAGAGCAGAGTAGAACTAATACTCGGCTCAATGCTATTCAACAATAAAGAGATAATCTAAGCGTCCTTTTGTTCCCACTGATCATATCCAGAAGTATCTTCATTAGGTTTGGGATTAACCAAATATTTCTTAAAACTTTTGCCTCGAAGAAAAACTTGAACGAAATGGGACCATAAAGTATAATTGGTCCCATTGAGTTTAACGGAAGTCATGAGACCATTAATAAAAATCGGAGAAGTAGAGGTAAGTGGCAAGGATGGAGCAATAACATCTTGCTTAGGTTCCAAAATAATATAGCAGATAGTAAAACAGGAGCAACCTTATTGCTAGACAATTGAACAAAGTAAGAGAAAGTAGTTGGACTGCTAAGCAGACAAGAAAAGACCATTGGATCGTTGAACCGGACTTAAAAAACGGACTAGATCACGGAACTAGCGTGAAAGTCGATAGAAACGGATTGAACTGGTGCCAAACTGACTAAACCGGACCAGAGAAATGGAATGGACCGTTGAATCGGAGCAGCAACAGAAGGAGCTGGTTTGAGCCGATGCAAAACTACCTGAACCGGCTTAGAGTGGACCAAACCGAGATTAAACCGGCCTATAATGGACCAAACCGAATTGAACCGGCCTTGAACCGATTTGGTCTGGGTCTTGGGATGGACCAATTTTGGTTTAGATCTTGGGCTGGACTAGGTCTGAAGTGGGCTGGAACCGACCTATAATTGACCCAAACGAACCTTGTCTTCTTTGTCTGATTAGGGTTTCAAAAGAAACTCTCGATCTTCGACGGCGCTGACGCCCCACTATCACACCACCACAACGGGTTACACAGCAGCACCATCGCAACCGCCACGATGCCACCAATCTCGATGACTAGAGACCACACCACCACAATTGCAGAACACAGAGGACACCACCACAATCGCAGAACACAGAGGTACTGATGTCGACAACACCTCAACAATGCCTCACACCGGAAACCTCCACCACAGACATAGCACCACCGCTACTACAATATGTCACCACCACCAAGTATCGCCACCACTATGTTGGATGATAGCAGTACCACCACACAGTGACACCACTTCGACAACAGCACCACCTTAATAGTGACACCACCAAGCCAAGGTAATTTTCACAACACAAACACACTAAGATTTGTATTTAGGATCGAATTGCTCTGATACCAAGTTAAGTTTAGAGAATTAACACAATATTAGAGAAAGACGAAGAGTGGACAAAACTTAACCTACTCTCACAAACCACTTGTATTTAAAGTAAACTTAGAATAATACAAAAGATGTATTAGACCCTCTAATATTTACACATAATACCCTAATACTCTTAACAAATATAAATACAATCAGTTTGTTACAAATTGGTTTAGATCGTTATTTTGCAGTATGATATATATCATACGCGTGCATACGAAAGCCTCGATATCTATAGCTTGTTGTAGTTTGCATACATCATTTCTTTCCATTCGCTTTATCTAGACCATTTGAAACCTTGGCAAATATTTTCCATCTTATGCCTAGTTCATGATCTTTTGCTCTTCCTTTGAACCTCAACTCAAGAATTTTTGAGACTTGTGTTCATAAGGTTGATTGTGTCTTTCATGTTGGATGTTCACCATCCTAACCTCACTGTCGAGTTCTGACATACCTTTAGGTCTTTTGACAATTGTATAATGAAGTGTTTTGTTAAATGCATCATGTTCCGTACTATTAGGTTTTTATGTTTTCCAGTTGAACATCAAAGTGCTGCAATCAGGGCTCTTCGTGATGTGGAGGTTGAACAGTTTCAGACTTGGTGGCGTTTGTTCCATTCGCATTTCTGCAAGGACCAGCTACAGACTCCTGTACTGCAAGTTTTCAAGGAAAACCTTCCAAATCTTAAAGTTGTAAGTAATGGGAAAGATGGGAAAATGAGGTATGGAGGGATAAAGATGGTAGAATATTTATTAACCAGGCTAATGGAAGAAGCATACATGTTTCTCTTCTACACAGGATGTCAGTAGTTTATCCCAATTACTCTGCTGCAATGCCTTCTTTTAGTGGCTTTGAATTTTCAAGCAAAGCAGGTAGTAGTAAGTCTCTTTAGATGTTTAACAGATATGACATCATATTCTTTGTATTAATTTCGTCTCACGAGTTATTTCTTTGGTGGCAGCAAAATCCAGCCTCATTGGTGCAGAGAACCCACCGATTGGGGGTTTTGTATGTTTTTTTCCCTTTCCTTTCTTTCTCGGCCCTCCTTCTTTTTGTCTTTTTTGTTGTAATGGGACGGGATTGGTTCATATCAAACTGTGCTTCTTATGGAACGAGAAAACTAGTTAGTAATATGTGTTTCTGTCTCTAATATATGTAAAAGGAGTCAGGAGTGTGTTAACATGTTATATGTCCTTTACTTATATCTCCTATGAAAATTGTTCTATAGGTTTTGGAGGAGCCATCCAATCCTCAGATGCTTGAGTTTCAAGATGCTTTCCAAACTCCTGCGTTATGTAGCTCCTTATTTAATTAAAAAAAAATGAAGAAAGAGAAGTATCATCTTGTTGATTTCTTCATGCTATGTCTAAGCTGTTTATAGTTTCTAGAGTCCATTGTTTTCTAGACTATTTTGAACTTAAAATGGACATTCATGTTTCGATTGCTGAGGCATATAGAGGGAACTAATGTCAGAACACAGTTGCACAGGCGAGTTCCAAATTTCACTTTCTTTAATCCAACTGGAGTATCTTGAAGAATTGTCCAAGGGGCCATCCATATGTAACGACATTCAGCCATATTGTCAGGACATACTGTTTGCCCTTCGCTTGATTCTATAGTTTCTGAGGTTGGGCATGTAGTAAGTTGACCATGGAGCTTTCTGTCCTTCTTGAAAGTCAGCAAGGCTAGTGCTTAACTCCTCGTATTCAATTGCAAGTAGGAAAACGATAAGAAGTTAGGGACAGTAGTTGGAGTAGGCGTAGAATGTTCCTCTTGGAAATGCTAGTAAATTGATCGCCCCAATGTCCATAGTAGATTGATGTACAAAATAATTACATAGTCGATTAATTACACTTGTAACATTATAAGTTCTTTTGTAAGATGTTCTAATGATTTTTCTTTGTAGCTAAATGAATATCCGGATGGCCGTCATGTTTGGTATTTGTGATGCTGTGGTAGTAACTCGGTGGCTTCAACTTATGATTGCAGGTTAGTAGCCAGAGGTTGTCTGTTGGCGTAACACCCAAAACTTTAAGGCTTCCGAAACATGGTGAGGTGCTTCTATCTGTTTATGGCTCACCTCTAGGTTTTTATAAGAAAGACATGGAAGCTATACATGGTGTACTTCTCTGTTTGAATTATGTGTTACATCCATTTCATAAAAGGCATGCTTAACGGAAAATATAGTTGTTCAATGCTTTCTGAATGGTGCACTAGACAGTATTTATGCATCTGTCTTGGATTATCCATTTTACTTTTATTTCGATATATTTACTTTGAATGCAGAGTCAGAAGAGGGTTAAATGGCTACCCGTAGCTCGACTAGCTCACATTGGTTGAAGAAATTGCTGTATTTGCCAACATGAGGGTAGTTTGGATGTACTTCTGTTACTCCATCATCTCTTAATATATGGCTTCTTTTTAGTCCCCAGGTCTCCCTTTGTTTTCTTTCTATTTATTATTTTTTTTCTTATTTTCCGAAAATGAAAGAACTCAAGAAAGCCTTGGGGGTATCATTTGACGTTATGTGTTATCCTTTAGAGTCATTCAGATGCTATTGGAGGCCATTTAACGCACCAGCATTCATAATAAGTACGAACTGTGCACAAATAGGATAAAAATAGTTTATAAATTTTGAATAAAGTGCTTGGTAAGGCTCTTGCTCATACATTTTACCTAACAAAAAACAATACCAACAGTTACACTGCCAAAATAATTTTAATATCTAATTTATTCATTTGTCCAGGTACCCATTATCCAGAACAAGAAAGAAAAATATGTTTTTTTGACAAATCAAGAAAAAAATACAAAGAGAAGAGAAGATTTCCTCAAAATACACACCAGTCACAACATAGGTGGTGTCTAAGGGAAGCATCTGCAAACAAGCATTCAAAAGTAATAGCACCCCTCCTGGCCAACAAACTGGCATCAGCATTGGCTGCCCTATGCAAGTACCTTGCAGATTGCAAGACCAGTATGTCCTTTGAAGAATTTGATCCTACCGGTGATAATAAATAACTCAGCTTAATAAGTCTATTGTCAAAAAGCAGAAACATGGTCATGCATAAAATAGAAATGAGTTTATCATTATCATGACACTTCAAAAAATATATATGGTTATATGATTTCCTCAAGGCATTGGTGATTCTGATAATGAACAAAGTTGTCTAGCCCACCACGACAAGTTTCAGCAAAACAGAAAATGGAGTGTCACTTGAGCAAATCAAACAGAGGATGAAGAAACTTCCATTCTTTTCAGTCCCAATCAAGTGGCAAACATATTTTAATTATGGTATGGTGTAAACAACTCAAGCATTCAAAAACTTATAAGGTCATGGAACACACATTATTAATGAGTCATAATTATTGAGACAGCCGTCCATGGATAGACCCCGAGTACCTAATCTTAAGCCCCACCAGTATCAGTTCAGCAACATGGTCACATGCACAACTTCTAAACCACCATCTTTTAGCAATAGCTGGTACAACTTGTGATCCAAACAAAATTTTCAGAAACAGATCCAACAAAATTTAAAAGGAGCAAAAAATAATATTTAACAAGTAAGAATTTGGAAATTCCACAAGTACCTGGTATATTGGGTAAGTTTACACATTCCCACCCATGAAACAAAGATATAGCAAATGACATGACTCCAGAAAAAGAAAGACACCAGTATAAATAAAAGAGAAACCTTCTATTGTTATTAAACCCGAAGTTAAACTAAATTCAATATTAGATAATACCTTTGTACACTCTGCTGCATGCTAATTCATTATGTTTCCCCATTGCAGTCTAAGACGTGACAAATGGTTAATTAATGCAAAAAGAAACATGAAATATAAGAATGGTTAACAGTGTTTCCAGCTCCCACTGAAGCATGGGACATGACAAATGGAAATTGGTGATATATTATTGGACGCATTTCAGGTCTTATCTACCACAGCATTACACTCAAGTTGAGTGTTGATTAGATAGGGAACATTCAACAGGAAAGAGCATTTAAAGTGGCACAAGAATATGGACAGAGTTGAAAATCAAAGAATGTTGAATTGAAACACCTTTATGCACAAATGCTGAGTTTATGAAAACTGAATTTGACTTAGATTATAGGAGCTCTCTGTGATGTTGCTAAATGAATATAGATGAGAACCAGCAATGCATCTGTTTACAAAATGCCACTTAAGCTGTAATCTTCTGGTCCATAAAAATGGCAAAATGCAGATCTATGGAAGATAAAAGAAGAAATTTGGTAGCTGAAGCTGCCGCTTGACAGTAATACATGGAGTTCTCAAGCAATAAAATGTAAAATGACTTGAGCAAGTTAATATTCTAGTTCAGAAAGTTGTTGTAGGAAACCTTGTTCTAGACATGCTGTTCGCCTAGTAGCTTAGTATGCCGTTACAACATGCACCGAAATCAGGGGTTCAGACCACTCTGAGTGGTTGCTATCAGCTAGCAGTGAGGATAGTTCAGTCAATTGGTGTTTGATTCATGATTTGGAAGTAAAATCGTCTCCTCTGTTGGAAATTACAAAAAATGAAATAAATAAAAAGTTCACCTCTATTGGAAATTACAAAAAATGAAATAAATAAAAAAGTTCGTCTTTGTTCTTCTTTTTCCTTTTTCTGCTTACTTTACTTATTTTTGGCAGAACTTATGAATGTCATCATACATAACTAGGGTATCACGAATTCTCTAAACATAAGAACTTTCAATTTCTAAATAAAGTACAAGCACAAGTGATTTTTAAATAATTTCAGATATTCTAGAAATGGTGAGAGTTCTATCATACATGTATAAGAGATCATCCATAATGCAGCACATTTTTCAGCTCCCAAACTCATTCATGAAGTTTTTCAAAGCAATTGTGAAGTCCTTGCTGCATTGCCACCCCCAGATTTATACTTCGTCACATTTTTTCTACTTGAAATTCTGAATACCTTGAAACTGCCACTTTCATAACTCTATTATGCTTAATTCCTCAGCAAGTATGAGTGAGTTCAACGCAGAAGATTCTATGTTGGAACTTATAAGTTATATCGAAACGACTAAAATAAAGGAAAAGAGAAATGAACACCCCTTGTCAAGAAACTCAAAGGATTCAAGGTCTCAAATGTTCGAACAAATCTAGCAAAGACTTGCAAGTTAGAAAAGGGAAACAAAGCAAGGAATTTTTGTAAGATCAGAGTGGCTAAATGACATAGATCAGAATGGATAAATGCAAAAAGGATATTAAAAAAGGAACTTATAAAGAACAAGAAGCATACCACATAATAAAGGCAACGAGATTGAAGCCATAAAGTAATCCGTTGCTGAACCCACTCACCGTCTCCTTGACATAAAAAGTTCTGCTTGGATCATAGCTTAGTCTAGATGTTCAGGAGCACACCAACAAAACAGCCAAATACCTCCACCTATTGCTTTCCAGTAACAGCTGGCCTGCTTAACTTCTTTTTGTCATTAGCAGCCTTTGGGTCAGTGAGTGAAGACCCAAAGGCTCCTAAAGCATCCAGGAAGAACCTTTTATTGGGAATGATACCATCTCTGTCCATCTGCGCCATCAATTTCTGTAATAGCTCCTTCATGTCAGCTTTAGTGTAAGCCTTATAGAGAAGTTTATATGTTGAGGAATCTATACGAAAAGTCTTAGTTGTACATGCACTCTCAAATAACATGTCCGCTTCCATTGGTAAACCATTCATGCAGTAAACGTCAAGCATGGCATTTAGTGTTGAAACCTTTTTCTCCTTCTGAGTTTCTATCACATCATCAAAGGTATCTCTTGCCCTCGAAACACAATCACAATATCCATACATCATGATGAGACACTCATATGTGATGAAGTTTGGCGTGTATCTCATATCAGTCATCTTCTGGAAAACAAACTCTGCTCTCTCTCTAAGCCGTGCTTTTCCATAGTTTGTGATCATCGAATTAAAAGTTGGAAGTGTTGGTCTTTCTTTGGAGTGCAACAAGCTTTTAAACACTTGTTCCATCTTATCAAATGCTTGCTTCCTCCCATATGAATCAATCAACAAATTAAAAGTGATGATGTCTGGCTTCACCTGTTTACCCTTCATTTGTGAAAGCACTAATTCCATTTCTTTGATCATTCCATTTTTCCCATAGGCATCCATTACACCATTAAATGTGAAGATATCAGGGGTAACAATGCTCTCATCAAGATCTTGGAACAAAGCATCAACTTGCCCCACATTTCTGGCCTGAGCAAAAGCTCGCAAAAGAATGTTGTATGTCACAATATTTGGCTTACAGCGTTCCATTCCTTTCATCTTGTCAAAGTATCCAAGAGCCTTGGCCAAGGCCTTGGATTTGTCCCGAGAGTGAAGGTGGGCTGTGATGAGTGCATTGTAAACCGAAGTGTCAGCTCGGCATCCACTGTTACGCATCTCAGAGAAGAGCCACATGGCCATCCGGGTTTGGCCTTTCCTTCCCATAACTGATATTAACTTCGAATAAACCCCATTATCTGCTATATACCACCGTTGTTTTTGCATCCATCTAAAAACCTAAATATGAGATGCATAATAAGCAAGTGGACATTGATGAGAATGCAAAATGTCATATTTTTCTCTTTTAATATTTAGCCTTTTATAGTTATTTGGAGCCTAAATATACTCATTATTCTTATATTTTGATTTAGGATGCAAATAGAGACGTTAAATGCAAAACGAAGCTAATTGGATGATTGTGAACAGTTTCGACATTGCTTCATAATCTGGGCATAACTCTCTCATCCAAGCTCCGATTGAGATGATTCAAGATGCTATGAAATGCCAAAGAAAATATCTACAACTTTCATGTTTTGAGTTTTGAGAGATATTGATTGCATCAAGGGAAGTATTGAAGGCAAAAGAATAGATATGGAGTATTATTATGCAATTTTCAGTTTTTAGGCAGTTCAATCTATGGAGCTTTAATTGAGGTTTGGATGGCGTTAGAGTTTCAGGCTGAGAAAGTATTCTTCATGAAGTTTTTAGAGGACGTCTTAAGCTTTTCAGAAAGGTATGGTTTGCAAAAATCCGAGTTCGTTTGGGCCTCCAAACATTGTTTCAAAGTCAAGCCGGGAAAACTAATCAGAATCCTGATTAGAGTTGGATTCCTTTCTGAACCAGTAAACTTCGGTGGGTCATAACTTGAGTTTACGAAATCCAAATCAGGTGATTCAAAAGCCTAAATTTATCTACACATTCAGGGCTACAACTTTCATGAAGAGCCCAAATCAATATTCAGTCGTTATCTGATAGAAAAACAGATCACAAGTTCCAGCACGATTTCTGTCAATCTGTTTTGATAAGGAATACCTATAATATAGGGATTTGAGTTGTACACGTTTTGGGAGTGTGATATGTTTTCTATATTTATTTAAGGAGAGAGAAAGAAAGAAAAATGAGCATAATATAGAGGCTGCTATACCCCTTCTTCTCTAACTCTTTCTTTTAGTTTTCATGAAGGCCATGTGTGGCTAAACTATAATACTTGATCTAAGGAAACGGAAGCCTCGGAATCAATAAAACTGTGAGATCTAATTTGTTTTTATAGTTCAATTTATGTTTTGGGTATTGGATGTTTTGTTGTACCTATTTTTATGATTGCATCGTTTAATTACTAGGAGGCCTACTAGTTTATTATTCGTTGCAATCTACTGCTGGGTTAGATATCAAATCCGTAATTGTTTGATCCCTCTAATTTGTGAAGCAACTAAGATTTAATGATTTGCTGCAACAGAGACTATTAGATCTTAGAAAGAACATTCGAATAAATTAAATGCATCCGCTTGTGCTTGTATTGTTTAGTTTCATCGATCTTTCTAATTCTTAATGATGCTACTAGATTAAAATTTTAGTACTTGTCTTGGGTTGTTTAGTAGTTAAGGTTAATTAGATCGCTTGTTTTCTAATTAATTGCGACTAAGAAAAGTTAGGAAGATAGTTCTAACGGTGAATATTCAGATAGTGAATTGATATATACTTGCATCGATAATCAGTTGTAACTTAAATTCCGATGGTGAATGTTGACTTAGATCAAGGTTTGTTCTCTTGATTGATTTTGATACTTTAATTTGAATTGTTCTTTAATTGTTTTCGTTAAACTCAAACCCCCTTCCATCCTTGTTCACGAAGCATAAAATTAGGCTAGATACTCTTTGTGGGAACGATCCCTACTCGCACTACTACATTTATTTTTAAGAGTATTGGTTTTATTTTTGGTTGCCTGCGACAGCACACCACACATTCAAGCTAATGACCACTACATTAGGGGTTCCCAACGTGCTTTAAACACATAGGCATGCCACCAAGTAACAATATAATAAACTGCACGAGATTTATGGTGTTGCTAGCAGATAATAAAAAATATATAAGATAATCCAAAGAAATGCCAATACAACATAACATGTCCAACGGTCTGCTACATGATTTGTCATAGCTCATCCACTTAAATATAAAATCCCCTATTTTGTATGATAGTGCTATGGACCTATGGTTAAATAGAGAATATCAAGGAAACAATGCTGCAGCTTGTGGACTATAAAAGACAGCAATGCTAACACTTCAGTGAAGTTGCATACAGCAAGCAATATGTCTAATGCCCCCATATGAATATGTTTATGCATGATGAACGACTATGTGTACAGAGTAACAGACGATTATCCTATACCCTGCTACCAAAGCAAATTGGCTTATACAATAGCAATGCACAACCATAAAAGCTAAGTATACAACTATTTACCGCAGTACTTGTTTTAACTGTTGGAAACATTGCTTTGGCAACAACAACAGCCTAAACAAAACTATAAAAGCACAACCACAAACCAAACTAAAAATCACAAATATTATGTTATGCACCAGAGGAGATGATTATGCAACTAATGGTGTGATTATTATTCATCAGTGGAGTAAATCTTGGAGCTGAAGAGAAGACTAAGCAGCAGAGAAAGGTTAGCAGGATTTTAGAAATTAATAACTTTAGATTGGCAAGATTGTTGGAGGAAATCGGATGAGTGAAGTATATCTAGGAATTAGGATCTAATGGCTGATTATTAGGAGCTGATAATGCTATCTTGGCTGTATTTATTGGAGTCCACAAAAAAAAGTCGAGTTATCTTTGAACTGCTATTACAGAGGGCTTCCCCCCAGAAGAGGGAATTTTGCTTATTTTCTTGCACTTTTCTTCCTCGTCTTATCATATTAGCAACAAATCAACAACTTTCTTAGAAATGCACAAGCTTTCTTAGAAAATAGAGAGATAAAAAGCAAAAGGGTTGCCAAAAACGCCAAACCTCGAGACACTGAAGCCACTGATCAGTCTTCCCAAGCTCTTCAAACAGAAGAAAACAGTGCTCAGTCCTCACAATCTTTACATACTTGTTCAAAGTTGACAACAATGGCCTTTTGTCACTAAAATTCCTCATCAGCAAACGAACCATCTCTTCTGCCTCTGAGCTCTTATCGGCCTTGGAGATCGATTTTCTCTTGGGTCGGGTCGATACACAGAAGATACTGTAACTGGGTCTCTTCTTACTACATGGGTGCGTGCTACTGCAATTATGTGAAGATGGGTGGGTGAATTTGGGCGGGAAACAAGGAATTGGGGTGAGTTGGAGAGACACTGTTGATAAATTTGAAGGCATCTTAGCGGGGTTGTGATGAATTTGGAGGAGAGGGTAGAAAGTGATCATACATTTAGTTCTTGTATGAGTGGCAAATTTAGGGGCTTGTCTCTGCCAAAATTGGTGTATGTGTATCTGTCAGTGTGAATTTATCGACTGGTTGGTGGTTCTGGAAGAATGAACAAATGTGTGTGAGACAGAGACAGATACAGAGAGAGAGGGTCAGCTGTGCTGTTGGAAGAGTTTGGGCTTCGGGAGGATGGAGAAGATGGGTTTAAGAACGCAATGACCAAAATGCCCACGCCAAAAATGGAAAATTGCAAAAAGTAAAAACTGAACCCGACGTGAATCGAACACGCAACCTTCTGATCTGGAGTCAGACGCGCTACCATTGCGCCACGGATCCACTTGTCGTCTATTTCCCTTAGTAAATCATAAACAAAAATAAAGTAAAGAATGTGTGATATTTCCTTCAACATCTCTCTCCCAAGTTGAACTGGGTGTCATGTCAAAGTTACTTCACTACTTTCAAAAATCTGTTTATAGTCGAATAGTGTCAAGTTCCTCGTGTATATAACATGTTGTATAATTGAGTTTTGTGTCAACTAACTTAGTACTAAGAGGTATGAATCGACCGCATGGTGAAAACTCATAAGACTAGTTATCAAGTCATTGAGTTGTGTAAAAAGACAAAATCACATCTTTGAATCAATATCGGCACTCTATTTATATAGAATGAATTTTGATGTTTTATATTGCATGCATATATTATGAGGCAATCTACTGTATGTACCCAAGAATTATTTTTCAGCCCCGTCACTAAAGTTATTACAAAATAATAATGAGGATACAACTCAATATGAAGAGTTTTCAACATAATAGAGTTATTTACAATTGATCTTAACATTGTTTTAGTCGTAACTTGATCCCCCTCATTGAGCCGTAAACTGTAAATCTTGTCATACTTTTGTCTTGCCCCTATAGTATGTATTTATTCATTTTTCAAGCAATGCAATTCAATATTCAATGGGTGTGCCCCAAATGCTCGGTTACTGTTTAGAAGTTGGAACCCACTGGCTAATTAAGTACGAATTTTCTCACATTCAGTAAGCTATTAATTCTGATGGTCAGGTCCCCATGAGTTCCCATTATGATATCATATAGTTTCAATGATCTAGTTTAAGAAGATCCCCCGCAAGCAGCCACAGTGTGACAATTTTGCAGCAATTGAATTTGTCTTGCAAAAAACAATGCTCACTATAATTGCCAACGTTTGCATATGTTTCTGTTCCAAAACACATACCAAGCCAGATAGTTGAGTGATCATTGCATGAGCAGCAGACAAGACGGCTTCTTCTTCTTCTGCTTCAACTCTAATCTTGCCTGCTGAAGATTTCTGAAATTGTTTATGCTCATCTTCATGACCAGTTTCCTTGCAGTTTTCATGTTTTCAAAGTCATTTTGTCAAGCCATTTTGCCTCGTCTTGATTTCAGTTTTTGTAAAATTACACCACATATCCCATAGACAAGTAATTCATTGGTTTGCCAAGAAAATCAAATTAAGAGTGAAGGGTCAGAAACATAATCCAAAGATAACAAGCACTGGAAGGATTGTTGGAATAAATAGCCAAGTACTATAAAATAAAAAATCACATGGCCTGAACTTTTTACAAGTTTGATAGAAACAAGTTTTTGAACAACTTGCAGCAAGTCATGCATTAGTTCGTTAACTGATTTTCTCAGCAACAGCTCATCTAAAGAGACAGATTGCAAGTTATAACAGACATGATATAGAGGGAAGGTACAGCAAACCACGACTAGTTAAGAGGACGAAGTTCAAGTAGAGTTCAAGCATGAGGAATTTCCTTGGTTCTAAAATAGTATAATTTCACAAGCACTTACAAAAGAGTTTAGAAATATATACTCTGCACCAGTGACACTCTACATCAGTGACACATTGCATGACTATAGAAAAGTTTCGGGTGGACTGAAGAAGCAAAGACAGCTTCCAGATCAGTAAGATGTAATTCTTTCTTGTCCTGACCTTCATAAGGTGTCTGATGCCTTTAGAACCGATAAAGGGTATGATGCCTCTAAATTTCATCTTTACGAAACATGTGTTTTCATCTTTATGGCACTTCACACCAAGGACTACCTGTTATCCCAACCAGCAAATTCAAAACCAGTTCAGATACCTTAAAATCACAAAGGCTTTGAAGCACATATGTCGCCACGATCAATTACGATGTGATCATGGGTTACATCCACCGAATGAAATGGCAAAGAAAATAGTGGAAGACTTCCTTCAGAAAACAATGTTGCCAGTCATAATGTCAATACCTTTGATTAATTTGCTATGTTAATTTCAAGGAAGGGGCATATAAAAATACATTCCTTCAAAGGGAATCTTTTATCTGATACTCAAATTCAACTTTTCTTTCTTCAATATGGCATATGCACACACACTTGGAGTAGTTTTCAGGGCATTTTAACATTATAAATCACTTACAACATTGTTCTTGAACTTAATGTGACATAAAGCATTCTCTCTATTCAAGATTTCATGTTCCAGTCTCTATTCCAAAAAAATGAACACAGAGATTGTACTTTATAGCATCCCAAAAAGACCAAAAATAACTGAAAATCGGTGTATACTAAAAAGAGTATGAGTAGGTCAGCAAGAAGCCTTGAGCCCCTGATAATGTTGATGGGCAGCAGATAAAGGGTTAGCAGTCGTAGAATTATCCCCAAAACAGATAGTCATGTTGGAAGAAGATTGTTACAATAAAACAAATAATTTGAAAAGAAGGCATAAATTGCAGAGAAACAAAGGGTGTCTTCCCTGTTTTAAAGGTGCTATAGATAATGTTTTTTCACGTTTTTCTTTGCATCATGAAGACAATGACAGTTGAGCATGTCAACGACTGAATCGCTGCAAATATCATTCTGCTGCAATTTGGATCAAGTCCAGAGATCATTCCCTTGTCATTTTGTCAGTTAAATGCTAAAAGCAGTTCTTATTCCTGATTTGAAATCATAACCATTGCAATTAGATTCTCCGACTAACGTTATGCAAACATGTGCTTGAGTTGGAAAAACAAATCATGTTTGTCTGATCATAAAATTTTAGCTGGACTGCCCTGGGCGTTGAAGGTTCTGCTAGATTTTTAACCCCAACTAGTCAGACTCGGAACATAAAACCTCACAGGCTTTATACATGGCAATCCTGGCCTTTGTTGCGATGCCTTGAGCAGTGCCATTAGCAAAACCAAATACATTAGCATTGGCCACCTCGGATCCTGCTGCTGTTGAAGCAGTATGTGTGCCATGTCCCACTCCATCTCGCGGGGATCGATATTCGCCAAGTTCTTCCAATAATCTGTCAGACATGTAGTGCTCAATACCCTTGAGGAAGAATCTTGCACCAATGAGTTTCCTGTTACAATGACTAGAATTGAATTCAGTTCCCTGTTCACATGCACCTTTCCACCTAGAGGGTATTGGTCCAATCCCAGTGTCCTTGAAGCTGTCACTCTCCGGCCAAATTCCAGAATCTACCATGCCAATTATAACATTCTCACCCAAGTTGGTCTCCGGCCACAGGCCATAATCCAAATTCAGACCAAGAAATTCTGGGGACTGGGTAGTGTCTAACTTTACCGTGACCTTGTCTGCTAAAACGGCCAAAATTCCCGGCACTTTTGTGAACTTTTTAGCCTCTTTATCTGTCAATCTTGCTGCAAAGCCATGGAAGACTACATTGTATGTATAGAAAATTCGAGAGCTAGATTGTGATTCCATTTTTTGGTCAGTGAACGTATTGATCATATAACTATACCAATCATCTTGAGTTGAGAACCGAGAAGGCCTCGATTGGCTATCAGTGTGCACAATGTAGCTTGATATCAGAGGCTCAGATGAATTGATGGTAATCAGAGGTAGGAAGAACATAAGGCTTATCAAGAGAGGAAGTGAAACATTACAGAAAAAAGTGAATGCCATTGGTTAACTCTAAACTTTGTTCTGGTGTCTCTTTTTAAGAAGGGCAGTGCTACTAAGTACTAGCTGCCAAGGGAGGAGTTCTAAAAAAACAAAAGACCAGGAAGCTGTATTAAAATAGTTTCTTCATTGCAGCAGAGAGAAACCATGCATCCTTATAAGCATTCATTGTTGTTCGTCTTCTAGTGGCACAACAATCACTCCCATGGCACCATCTTTTTTTGAGTCATACATTAAGCACAGAGAAATCACTTTAAGTCACGTTGAACCTCAAGCTACTGCTTTTCTTTTTGCCTGAAATTTCCCATATATTCTGTTTTTCTTGTCTTCTTCTCATTGCTCCATCCATTTCTGTTTCAAACCTCCCAATAGCCACCCACAAATTATCTATAGAACTCCAAGATATGACAGAAGGATCTGACACCATTCTGGATTATCTCACCAATTGGATTGACCTTATCTGTGGTTGCCTTGCCATAATTAATAAATGTGTTGAAGACTCACATGTTAGGCATTACCCTATTGAGCATACCGGGAAACCTATGATCACAGGAACAACCAAGGGTGTTTTTGTCTTCTCACATGATCAGTTTTATACATTATTGGATGAACTAACAAGCTAATTACTTGTTAATAGATGAATTATTGTAGAAATGATTTAGTCTATCATTCAGCAACTAAATGTCCATGGAGGACAGGGGGAGCTAAACCATCAAGAAGAGACTCCATTTGATATAGAAGTTAAAAATAAAAACAAACCAAACTAGAAAAGCTATTATAAATGTATCACAAAAGTTGGTGTAAAGCCCTTTGAATTGTACAATATTGCCATGTTTTGGACGAAGCACGAAGGTTCAAGGTTCACACTTGTCAAGCACTTCACAATATTAGGGGTGGGCACCGACTCAGGCGGAATTGGAAGACACCAATCCGACCTCTAATTCCGACTTCGGTCGGAATGAGTTTTCCCCTCCAACTCCAACTCTGACTCCGCAATACATTCCCTCCACCTCTCCCAATCGGAGTCGGAGCGGAATTTCAAAAATTAACACAATCCCCAAAAAAACAAAAAAAAATCAGATTTCTGTGCAGAAATTTTACAATAAATATATATATATAGAGAGAGAGAGTGTGTGTGTGTTACTGTCTGAGAGAGATTCGTCGGAGACAGTGTCTTTGGTTAGAGTGAGAGAGAGGGGGGTTATGGGCTTAAATATTTTGGTGGGTTGGTCATAGGATTTTAGATTTATAATAATACATTATATAATTTATAATTTATATAACTATTAATTAATAAGAGTTAGAGTTTTTTCGAAATGAACTGCAGACTTTAACTCTGATTGGAGTCTACAATTTTTCTTCGACTCCGACTCTTTTCTTGACTGATTCTGTGGTCCCCTCTTCATTTGTCTTATAGCGGGTCTGCCACCTAACACATTGTGTGTCCACGGTCTTCAAAATGGAATGTATCCAAATGTTTCCTTTATCATGGAATATTTGTTCGTTAGGGTCATTAGAGGTTGTCTCCCTGTGCCCTAGATACGTGGCGCGACAAGAGTTGCATCTATCCTGTACCGAGCTCCTAGTTCTCGAACTGGTCCATTCTACCGTGCTTGAGACGACCAAACAAATATATATAGATCTGGATGACCCTGGACTTCATGCCCTGGGCTATGATCCACTTTCATGATGAAGCGGGCGTGCTGTAGGTGGGTCGTTAAGGTTGCTCTTCAAGGCGGCCCATTGGAAGTTTTGGACCCCAAATGGGCGGTTCAAGCCCAAGCTTAAATCCACCATTATCAAGTACCATTTTCCTGCCTTTTTCGCCTAATTTTGGAGGGATTGATTATGGTGAGTTGGAAATGAAGCTCATTCATCCACTTTTTCATCCGTCATATTTTCCTTTTTTACCAAACGTTATATTTTTTCTATCCCTCTAACTTTACATCATTCAATTTTTCTATTGTACCAAATAGAACATTAAAGAAGCAACCTTGGTTCTTCATGATTTGTTGATCTAATCTAAAAAGAATGAATGCATCGAGAGGTTTAGGAGGATGTCGATATTGCTTTGGATATTAGAGGTGCATTAAAAGGGTCGTTTCGTAATATTTTCGTTTTCGCGTCTTCAAAACAATAAAAAATAGAGATAATTTTTGTCTCTGTTTTGTGATAAACACTAACACAGAAAACATGTTTGAGTATCATTTTTGTCTATCAAATTATGAGAACAAAAACCAAAAACATGTTTTTTAACTAATTCAAGTTTTATCCTAAATATGATTTATTATATCTCATACTACAAAATACAAATCCAAAAATTCCTTAACTCAAAACATCCACTTTTTTTTTTTAACAAAAAAGAGAAATTTTATTTACTCACAACTCAAAGAATTACAAGAAGCAGAAGAAAGACACATACACCTTCCCATTACAAATAAACAAAATTAACAAAACAAAACCAAAAAACTTAGCCACAATCTAAGACAACAAGAAGACAGTCAACCCCTGAATTTACAGTTTGATACCATCATAACATCTCTCTTCCATTTCTCAAATTTCAAACAAAATAACACTCCAACTTCGGCCAACAAACCACCCTAACTACTAGCACTTATCATAAAAAATCAGAGTTTTCTTCTTACACAAAACGGTAGGCCTTTCTGATCAAAAAACAAAGCTAACCCAACCTCACTAGGTAGCTTTAGATCCAACAAAAAATTGATAGATCTCTTACCCATTACAGCATGACCAGCTAGTCTATCGGCAACAACATTTGCTTCTCGAAATACATGCACCAATTGATACTCCAAACTACTAAGAAAAGCTTTAATCTTCCTCATATAATCCAAGCAAAGCGACGAGCAAGCACAAACACCCAAAACAGAATTAAAAAGAACCAACGAGTCACTTTCAATGATAAACAATCAAAGGCAAAATAATTAGTATTAAACACATTTTTATCAAACATATGAAATCGTAAATGAATTTCCCATTCATTCACGATGTCATGCAACATTATGCAAACAACAACATATAACAAAGTATCATCAATGACTAAAATAGTCACAATGTATAGAAGGAATGCCACCTAAAATCACAAGTTTTGGGCCATGGTAAGAAATAGTTTTCAAGCATCAAATTGACATTCGATTCTACATCTCGCAGTACAACATGGATACAAATGGATAAATTAATTCACAAATCTAATTGGATCAAAAATGATACAAGTTACAAATTCAAACCAGAGGAAAATACAATAAGGTTGATGATATTTCCTTCACAATTTCAAACACGAAAAAATTTGTAAATGCCACAATGTTATAGCATTTGAGCATCGATACAAAAAAAATGACTCAAAATACGTTCTTATCATACAATGTTACCCTAAAATGACATTATATGCATCTAACTTATGAACTATCCCAAAAACATAGACAACACTCACACACTTACACACAAAACTTTAGAGAAAACATAGACACACTCACACTCACACACAGGCCACACCTCGAAAATAAAGACATACAAATATACAGATTTATGTATCTTGTGGTGAAAAAAATACAGATATTTATGAAAGAAATACAATTAGGATCTGTTACGTATAGATCTATGTAGATATATGTATATATATACATATATATATATATATACACATATATCTATATAAGAAAGGGGTTACACTTCCCTCCACAGCGGGGAGACGAGAAGCCTTTTTCTTTGTCAATCTGTGACTAGAAGAGAGAGAGATAGAAGTCAAGACAGAGCTAGGGGTGTCAAACGTGTCAGGTTAAACGGGTCACGAGTGAAAAATATGTAAACCCATACACGACACGTTTAATAAACGGGTGAAAAATCTTAACACAAACATGAACCATTTAATAAACAGGTAACACGATATGACACTTTAACACGTTTAATTTTATTAAAATTTTAACCCACACCAAAAAATAATTCTATTAAAATTTTAAACTCCATTAATTACCCACAACATCTAAACTCTCATAATTAAAAGATTTTCAGTTGGGTGTCACTTGCAAAAGCAAGTGAGAAGGTTGAATGACTAAAGAAAGGGGTTACAGTTGTTTATAGGCATTAGAGGTCTCCTTCATTTAAATTTTTCAATGTGGAATTCAAGTAAAAAATTTTCAGTATGTTCACTGTACAGACCTAAAAGCTTTCATTGTGTTCTAAGAATGGATGAAACTGACAAACTTCTAAGAATTCCAATGACAAGAACTCCATTCATGTTATCTCATCCTTGGCGGCATCTATATGAGTTTGTTCACCTTTCTCCTATACTTTTATGGAACTGTTCAGTGGTCTCGACAATTAAAAAAAAAGGCCGATGTTATAAAGGTTGCATTTTCTTGTAGGAATTTGAAACCATGAAGGGCAGTAGTAGCTCACTCAATAATCGAGGTACCCTATTTATTTGTGCATGTTTTTTCATCCCTCATTTTCAAATATTATGGATAGACCAACTGACTGCAACTAACAACTTCTCTGGGATAAATAACGAAAACCAAATTAGAGGGTGATTGGGGCAGCTATGGATGTCGAATAGTGGCACCGCGACGGCTGGAGCTGCAGCAGTTGTTTCTGGGTAACTGCAGAGGAGCTGCACCCCTAAATTTTTTAAAATAATAATTATTTTTTTATTATGTTAATTTTTTAAACAGGTAAACGGGTGATGAACGGGTTGACAGGTCTCACCCGAACATAACCATTTATTAAACATGTTTAACGGGTTAACTTGTTTACCACCCAAACCCGTTAAGGTCTCACCTAAACCCATTTAATTCGTGTCGATTTATCGTGTTGTGTCGAATTTTGACAAGCCTAGTCGGAGCGTCGTTGAGAGAGAAAGGAGAAGTGAGAGGTGAAGAGAGAGAGAGAGAGAGGCGAAGAGAGTCGTTCACAGAGAGAGAGGGGAGAACAAAAATAAAAAAAGACCACACAGTCCCCGTATTTATTGTTCATCAAATGCTGTGATATTTTGTGGCTAACAAGAGTCAAAATTGAGGCCTCATTAAAATTTCAAATGTGTATTTTGTGTTTTGGGTGTTTTCTAGAACACAATTTTTTTGGCTTGTTTCCAAGACAATTAATATGAAACAAAAATAAAACAATTATCAAACGCGTTTTTGTTTTCATTTTTGACAAAAATTAAAAATAAAAACACAATACAAGAGACAAAAATAATTTGGAAAAATAAACTTAGTCAGTGCACATCCAAAAAAAAATCCACAAGCATTCACTTTATATTGGATTAAAACCAAGAAACAAACAAGAAAAGTCTCAAAAAACCAAAATCGGAACATATATATCAGACAAAGTGTCAGTGTTGGAGGGATGGACTTCAATGCGATTCTTGAAGAGTGAAATCTCGACCGATGGAGAACTGCTTCGAGACTTAGGTTATTTGGAGACTCAATTTGAGTGTTGCCATTGAGGTTGAGGGCAATGATGGTATTGAGAGAATTAAAGAGGCCAAGAAAGCTATGTAGTGAATCCTAATCTAAAAAATCTCAAAAATAACCCTAATTTTTTTCTAAAAAAATCCTAATAAGAACCGAAAACCTTTAAAAAAACAGAATAATAGCATTGCCTTTGTAGTCTTCAATCTCTTAAAAAGCTTTAGTTCAAAGATGTAATGAATTTGAATGGAAAAAAAAACACTTTAAGAGCTTCCCAATGCCATAGCCATTCTTGAACAGAGAGACAATGAGTGCTATATTTGAGTAGAAAACAGAGAGATGGCTAGCGAGAACTATTTATTGATTGATATATATTGCAATATGGGTATTTTAGTAATTAGCTCATTTGACAAAATGTTGTGCACGGTCTCAGCTCATTAATAGATGTGATGAGGTGAAATATGGGAGTATGATTGGAGGAAGAGGAGAGGAGTTGGTCTGGAGGGGGGAGGTCGGGTGTATGTGTGCTACTGCGCGCATTAGATAGTAAAAGGCCGTAAGAATTTTGAAAGATGGATAGGTTTGTTTGGTAATGTTTTCGTTTCGCATCTTCAAAATAATAAAAAAAATAGACAAATTTTTGTCTCTGTTTTGTAATAAACACTGAAACAGAAAATATATTTGGGTGTCATTTTTGTCAATCAAATTATGAGAATAAAAAAAAAACAAGTTTGTAATTACTTCAAGTTTTATCCTAAATATGTTTTATAATATCTCATACAACAATATAGAAATCCAAAAATTTCTTAACTCAAAGAGACTTAGGTTATTTGGAGACTCAATTTGAGTGTTGCCATTGAGGTTGAGGGCAATGATGGTATTGAGAGAATTAAAGAGGCCAAGAAAGCTATGTAGTGAATCCTAATCTAAAAAATCTCAAAAATAACCCTAATTTTTTTCTAAAAAAATCCTAATAAGAACCGAAAACCTTTAAAAAAAACAGAATAATAGCATTGCCTTTGTAGTCTTCAATCTCTTAAAAAGCTTTAGTTCAAAGATGTAATGAATTTGAATGGAAAAAAAAAAACACTTTAAGAGCTTCCCAACGCCATAGCCATTCTTGAACAGAGAGACAATGAGTGCTATATTTGAGTAGAAAACAGAGAGATGGCTAGCGAGAACTATTTATTGATTGATATATATTGCAATATGGGTATTTTAGTAATTAGCTCATTTGACAAAATATTGTGCACGGTCTCAGCTCATTAATAGATGTGATGAGGTGAAATATGGGAGTATGATTGGAGGAAGAGGAGAGGAGTTGGTCTGGAGGGGGGAGGTCGGGTGTATGTGTGCTACTGCGCGCATTAGATAGTAAAAGGCCGTAAGAATTTTGAAAGATGGATAGGTTTGTTTGGTAATGTTTTCGTTTCGCATCTTCAAAATAATAAAAAAATAGACAAATTTTTGTCTCTATTTTGTAATAAACACTGAAACAGAAAATATATTTGGGTGTCATTTTGTCAATCAAATTATGAGAAAAAAAAAAAAAAACAAGTTTGGTAATTACTTCAAGTTTTATCCTAAATATGTTTTATAATATCTCATACAACAATATAGAAATCCAAAAATTTCTTAACTCAAAGAGACTTAGGTTATTTGGAGACTCAATTTGAGTGTTGCCATTGAGGTTGAGGGCAATGATGGTATTGAGAGAATTAAAGAGGCCAAGAAAGCTATGTAGTGAATCCTAATCTAAAAAATCTCAAAAATAACCCTAATTTTTTTCTAAAAAAATCCTAATAAGAACCGAAAACCTTTAAAAAAAACAGAATAATAGCATTGCCTTTGTAGTCTTCAATCTCTTAAAAAGCTTTAGTTCAAAGATGTAATGAATTTGAATGGAAAAAAAAACACTTTAAGAGCTTCCCAACGCCATAGCCATTCTTGAACAGAGAGACAATGAGTGCTATATTTGAGTAGAAAACAGAGAGATGGCTAGCGAGAACTATTTATTGATTGATATATATTGCAATATGGGTATTTTAGTAATTAGCTCATTTGACAAAATATTGTGCACGGTCTCAGCTCATTAATAGATGTGATGAGGTGAAATATGGGAGTATGATTGGAGGAAGAGGAGAGGAGTTGGTCTGGAGGGGGGAGGTCGGGTGTATGTGTGCTACTGCGCGCATTAGATAGTAAAAGGCCGTAAGAATTTTGAAAGATGGATAGGTTTGTTTGGTAATGTTTTCGTTTCGCATCTTCAAAATAATAAAAAAAATAGACAAATTTTTGTCTCTATTTTGTAATAAACACTGAAACAGAAAATATATTTGGGTGTCATTTTTGTCAATCAAATTATGAGAATAAAAAAAAAAAACAAGTTTGGTAATTACTTCAAGTTTTATCCTAAATATGTTTTATAATATCTCATACAACAATATAGAAATCCAAAAATTTCTTAACTCAAAACATCAACTTTTTTTTTTAACAAAAAGAGAAATTTTATTTATTCACAAATCAAAGAATTATAAGAAGCAGAAGAAAGACACATTCAACTTCCTATTACAAACAAACAAAATTAACAAAACAAAACCAAAACACTCAATTATGATCCAAGACAACAAGAAGACAGCCAACCCCTAAATTTACAGTCCAATACCATCATAACAGTTCTCTAATTTTTCAAATTTCAAACAAAACAACACTCCAATTTCAGCCAACAAACCACTCCAACTACTAACCCTTATCATAAAAAATCAAAGTTTTCTTCTTACACAAAACTGGCAAGCCCTTCTGATCAAAAAACAAAGCTAACCCAACCTCACTAGGTAGCTTCAGATCTAGCGAAAAATCAACAGATCTCCTACTCATTACAGCATGACCAGTTAATTTATCGCCAATAGCATTTGCTTCTCAAATATATGCACTAATCGATACTCCAAACCACTAAGAAAAACTTTAATCTTCCTCATATAATCCAGGCATGGCCACGAGCAAGCACAAACACCCAAAAAGAATTAACAAGAACCAACGAGTCACATTCAATGATAAACAAACAATGGTAAAATAAAAAAAATAGTATTAAACACATTTTTATCAAACATATGAAATCGTGAATGACTTTCCCATTCATTCACGATTTCATGCAACATTGTGCAAACAACAACATACAACAAAGTATGATCAATGACTAAAATAGTCACAGTGTGTAGAAGGAATGCAACCTAAAATCACAAGTTTTGAGCCATGATTAGAAATAGTTTTCGGGCATCAAATTAGCATTCAATTCTACATCTCGCAGTACAACATGAGTAAAGATGGATAAATTCATTCACAAATCTAATTGGATCCCAAATGATACAAGTTACAAATTCAAACTGGAGGAAAATACAATAAGGGTTGATGATATTTCCTTCACGATTTTAGACACGAAAAAATTTGTAAATGCCACAATGTTATAGCATCTTAGCATTGATACAAAAAAAAATGACTCATAATAAATTCTTATAATACAATGTTACCCTAAAATGACATTATATACATCTGACATGTGAACTATCCTGAAAATAAAGACCACACACACTCACACACAAAACTTCAGAGAAAACACACACATATTCACACACAAAACACACAGACCACACTACAAAAATAAAGACATACAAATATACAGATCTATGTATATTGTGGTAAAAAAAATATAGATATTTATGAAAAAAATACGATTAGAATCTATTATGTACAAATCGATGTGTGTGTGTGTGTATATATATATATATATATACAAGAAAGGGGTTACACTTACCTTCATAGCGAGGAGACGAGGAGCTTTCTTCTTTGTCGATCTGTTACTGGAAGAGAGAGAGAGAGAGAGAGAGAGAAAGGAGTAGAGAGTCAGAGCGTCATTGAGAGAGAAATGAGAACGAAAAAAGAAAAAAGACCACACAATCCCTGTATTTATAGTTCATCAAATGTTGTGGTATTTTGTGACTAACAAGAATCAAAGTTAAGACCTCTTTAAAATGTCAAACGCGTGTTTTGTGTTTTGGTTGTTTTCTGAAACACAATTTTTTTGGATTGTTTTTCAAGACAAGTAATATGAAACAAAAACAAAAAATAATTACCAAACATATTTTTGTTTTCATTTTTGACAAAAACTAAAAACAAAAACACAAAACAAGAGAGAAAAACAGTTTGAGAAAATAAACTTAGTCGGTGCACATCTGAAAACCCAAATCCACAAGCATTCACTTTATATTGGATTAAAACCAAGAAACAAACAAGAAAATTCTCAAAAAAACCAAAATTGGAACATATATATTAGACTAAGTTCAGTGTTGGAGGGATGAACTACAATGTGATTCTTGAAGAGTAAAATCTCGGCTGATGGAGAATTGGTTCGAGACTTGGGTTATTTGGAGACTCAATTTAAGTGTTGCCGTTGAGGTTGTGGGTGGTGATGGCATTGAGAGAGTTAAAGAGGCTAAGAAAGCTACGTAGTGAAACCCTAATCTAAAAAATCCCAAAAATAATCCTAACTTTCTTTAGGAAAACCCCTAATAAGAACATAAAACCTTTAAAAAAAATAGAATAATAGCATTTCCTTTGTAGTCTTCAATCAGTTAAAAAGCTTCACTGCAAAGAAGTAATGAATTTGGATGAAAAAAAACACACTCTAAGAGCTTCCTAATGCCATAGCCATTCTTGGACAGCGAGACAATGAGTGCTATATTTGAGTAGAAAACAGAGAGACGGTAGGCAAGAACTATTTATTGATTGATATACGTTGCTACAGGGATATTTTAGTAATTAGCTCATTCGACAAAATATTGTGCACAGTCTTAGCTCGTTAATAGATATGATGTAGTGAAATAGGAGAGTACGATTGGAGGAGAAGGATAGGAGTTGGTCTAGAGGAGGGAGGTGGGGTGTTTGTGTGGTACCGTGTGCATTAGGTAATAAAAGGCCGTATGAATTTTGAAAGATGGATGAGGTCATTTAGTAATGTTTTTGTTTTCGCATCTTCAAAACAATCAAAAACAGAAACAATTTTTGTCTCTGTTTGTGATAAACACTGAAATAGAAAACAAAATAGGTGTCATTTTTTTTCTATCAAATTATGAGAAAAAAAATAAAAAACATGTTTGGTAACTACTTCAAGTTTTATCCTAAATATGCTTTATAGTATCTTATACAATAAAATAGAAATCCAAAAATTTCATAACTCAAAACATACATTTTTTTTTAACAAAAAAGAGAAATTTTATTTATTCACAAATCAAAGAATTGCAAGAAGCAAAAAAATGCAACATACGCCTTCCCATTACAAACAAACAAAATTAACAAAAAAAAAAAATCAAAAAACTCAGCCACGATCCAAGATAGCAAGAAGACAGTCAGTCCCTGAATTAACAGTCCAATACCATCATAACAACTTTCTTCCATTTCCCAAATTTCAAAGAAAACAACGCTCCAACTTCAACCAACAAACCACCCTAACTAGTATCCCTTATCATAAAAAACCATAATTTTTTTCTTATGCAATACTGGCAGGCCTTTCTGATCAGAAAACAAAGCTAACCCAACCTCATTAGTCAGCTTTAGATCCAACAAAAAATCAACATATCACCTACCCATTATAGCATGACTAGCTAGTCTATCAACAACAACCTTTGTTTCTCGAAATACATGCACCGATCGATACTCCAAACCACTAAGAAAAGCTTTAATCTTCCTCATATAATCTAGGCAAGGCCACGACCAAGCACAAACACCCAAAACAGAATTAACAAGAACCAACGAGTCACATTCAATGATAAACAATCAAAGGCAAAATGATAAAAATAGTATTAAACACATTTTTATCAAACACATGAAATTGTGAATGACTTTTCCATTCCTTCACTATTTCATGCAGCATTATGCAAACAATAACATATAACAAAGTATCATCAATGACTAAAATAGCCACAGTGTGTACAAAGAATGCCACCTAAAATCACAAGTCTTGGACCATGGTTAGAAATAGTTCTCAAGCATCAAATTGGCATTCAATTCTACATCTCGCAGTACAACATGGGTAAAGATGGATAAATTCATTCACAAATCTAATTGGATCCCAAATGATACAAGTTACAAATTCAAACTGGAGGAAAATACAATAAGGATTGATGATATTTCCTTCACGATTTTAGACACGAAAAAATTTGTAAATGCCACAATGTTATAGCATCTGAGCATCGATACAAAAAAAATTACTCATAATACATTCTTATCATGCAATATTACCCTAAAATGGCAGTATATATATTTGGCATGTGAACTATCCCGAAAATAAAAACCACACACACTCACACACAAAACTTAAGAGAAAACACAAACACACACACATTTGCACACAAAACACATAGACCACACCTCAAAAATAAAGACAATCAAATACATAGAGTTATGTATATTTGTGGTGAAAAAATATGATTAGGATCTGTTATGTATAGATCTATATAGATCTATGCATATATATATAGATCTATGTATATAGATATATGTACATATATTTATACAAGAAAGGGGTTACACTTATCTTCACAGCGAGGAGATGATGAGCCTTCTTCTTCATTGATCTGTGACTAGAAGAGAGAGAGAGGAGTAGAGAGTCAGAGCATTGTTAAGAGCGAGAGGAGAAGAGAGAGGTGAAGAGAGTCATTCATAGAGAGAGAGAGGGGAGAAAAAAAATACAAAAAGACCACACAGTCCCCATATTTATAGTTCATCAAATGCTGTGATATTTTGTGGCTAACAAGAGTCGAAGTTGAGACCTCATTAAATTTTCAAATGCGTGTTTTGTGTTTTGGGTGTTTCCTAGAACACAATTTTTTTGGCTTGTCTCCAAGACAACTAAAATGAAACAAAAAAAAATAAAATTATCAAACACGTTTTCGTTTTCATTTTTGACAAAAATTAAAAGCAAAAACACAAAACCAGAGACAAAAATAGTTTGGAAAAATAAACTTAGTCGGTGCACATCCAAAACCCAAATCTAGAAGCATTCACTTTATATTGGATTAAAACCAAGAAACAAACAAGAAAAGTCTCAAAAAGAGGCCAAAAGACTAAGTGTCAGTGTTGGAGGATGAACTTCAGTGCGATTCTTGAAGAGTGAAATCTCGGTCGACAGAGAACTAGTTTGAGACTTGGGTTATTTGAAGACTCAATTTGAGTGTTGCCGTTGAGGTTGAGGGTGGTGATGGCATTGAGAGAATTAAAGAGGCTAAGAAAGCTACGTAGTGAAATCATAATCTAAAAACATCTCAAAAAGAACCATAATTTTCATCTAAAAAAACCCTAATTAAAATAGAAAACCTTAAAAAAAAAAGAATAATAGCATTACCTTCGTAGTCATTAATCGATTACAAAGCTTCAGTGCAAAAAAGTAATGAATTTGGATGAAAAAAAAAAACACTCTAAGAGATCCCAACGCCATAGCCATTCTTGAATAGATAGACAATGAGTGTTATATTTTAGTAGAAAATAGAGAGACAGCAGTCTTGAACTATTTATTGATTGATATATGTTGCAATAGGGGTATTTTAATAATTAGCTCATTCGACAAAATGTTGTGCACGGTCTCATCTTGTTAATAGATGTGATGTGGTAAAATAGGGGAGTACGATTGGTGGAGGAGGAGGATAGGAGTTGGTCTAGAGGAGGGAGGTGGGCTATTTGTGTGGTACCGCGTGCATTAGGTAGTAAAAGGCCGTATGAATTTTGAAAGATGGATGGATTCATTTGGTAATGTTTTCGTTTTCACTTCTTCTAAACAATAAAAAACAGAGACAATTTTTGTCTCTGTTTTGTGATAAAAACTGAAATAAAAAATATGTTTAGGTGTCATTTTTGTCTATAAAATTATGAGAATAAAAACAAAAAATATATTTGGTAACTACTTCAAGTTTTATCCTAAATATGTTTTATAATATCTCATACAACAAAATACAAATCCAAAAATTCCTTAACTCAAAACATCCACTTTTTTTTTTAACAAAAAAGAGAAATTTTATTTATTCACAAATCAAAGAATTACAAGAAGAAGAAGAAAGGAACATACACCTTCCCATTACAAACAAACAAAATTAACAAAACAAAATCAAAAAACTCAGCCACGATCCAAGACAGTAAGAAGACAGCCAACCCCTGAATTAACAGTCCAATATCATCATAACTGCTCTCTTCCAGTTCCCAAATTTCAAACAAAACAACACTCCAACTTCAACCAAAAAACAACCCTAACTACTATCCCTTATCATATAAAACTAAAGTTTTCTTCTTATGCAAAACTGGAAGGCCCTTCTGATCAGAAAACAAAACTAACCCAACCTCATTAGGTAGCTTTAGATTCTGCAAAAAATCAACAGATCTCCTACCCATTAAGCATGACTAGCTAGTCTATCGACAACAACATTTGCTTCTTGAAATACATGCACCAATCAATACTCCAAACCACTAAGAAAATTTTTAATCTTCCTCATATAATCCAGGCAAGGCCACGGGCAAGCACAAACACCCAAAATAGAATTAACAAGAACCAACAAGTCACATTCAATGATAAACAATCAAAGGCAAAATGATAAAAATAGTATTAAACACATTTATAGCAAACACATGAAATCATGAATGACTTTTCCATTCATTTACGATTTCATGCAACATTATGCAAACAACAACATATAACAAATTATCATCAATGACTAAAATAACCACTGTGTTTAGAAGGAATGTCACCTCAAATCACAAGTTTTGGGCCATGGTTAGAAACAATTTTTAGGCATCAAATTGACATCCGATTCTACATCTCGCAGTACAATATGGGTACAAATGGATAAATTGATTCACAAATTTAATTGGATCCCAAATGATACAAGTAATAAATTCAAACCGGAGGAAAATACAATAAGGGTTGATGATATTTTCTTTACGATTTCAGACACGAAAAATTTTTGTAAATGCCACAATGTATAACATCTGTGCATCGATACACAAAAAAAATTGACTCATAACACATTCTTATCATACAATGTTACCCTAAAATGGCATTATATACATCTGACATGTGAACTATCCCGAAAATAAAGACCACACACAAAACTTTCAGAGAAAACACACACACATATACACTTACACACACAGATCACACCTAAAATAAAGACATACAAATATATAGATCTGTGTATCTTGTGGTAAAAAAAATACAGATATTTATGAAAAAAATACAATTAGGATCTATTATGTAGAAATCTATGAAGATCTATGCACATATATACATATACACACATATATATATACATATATATATATATATATATATATATAATAGGAGATGAGGTGCCTTCTTCTTCGTCAATTTTTGACTGGAAGAGAGTGAGGAGAAGAGAGACTTGGAGAGAGAGAAGCGAAGAGAGTCGTTCACAGAGAGAGAGGGGAGAACGAAAATGGAAAAAGAGCACACAATCCCCGTATTTATAGTTCATCAAATGCTATGGTATTTTATGGCTAACAAGAGTCAAATTTGAGACCTCATTAAAATTCCAAACACATGTTTTGTGTTTTGGGTGTTTCCTAGAACACAATTTTTTGTTCCCATTTTTTTGGCTTGTTTCCAAGACAACTAATATGAAACAAAAATGAAAACAATTACCAAACACGTTTTTATTTTCATTTTTGACAAAAATTAAAAACAAAAACACAAAACATGGGACAAAAATAGTTTGGAAAAATAAGCTTAGTCAGTGTACATCCGAAAATCCAAATCTACAAGCATTGATTTTATATTGGATTAAAACCAAGAAACAAACAATAAAAGTCTCAAAAAATCAAAATCGGAACACATATATCAGACTAAGTGTCAGTGTTGGAGGATGGACTTCAATGTGATTCTTGAAGAGTGAAATCTCGACCGATGAGCAACTTATTCAAGACTTGGGTTATTTGGAGACTCAATTTGAGTGTTGCCGTTGAGGTTGAGGGTGGTGATGGCATTGAGAAAATTAAAGAGGCTAAGAAAGCTACGTAGTGAAACCCTAATCTAAAAAATCCCAGTCTCTCTCTCTCTCTCTCAACGATGCTCTGGCTCTCTACTCATCTCTCTCTTTCTCTCTTCCAGTCACAGATCGATGAAGAAGAAGGCTCTTTGTCTCCTTATTGTGATGGTAAGTGTATCCCCTTTCTTGTATAAATATATGTATATATATGTATAGAGTTACATAGAGCTATACATAGATCTGTATATTTGTATGTCATTATTTTCAGGGGTGTGGTCTGTGTGTTTTTTGTGTGTCTGTATATGGTAGTGGTTTTCGGTGATGGCCTATGTGGCATCACAAGTTGTGCCCTATTCATTCCCTTTGAAAAGCAAGAAGGGCAATGAGACCCAAAAGGTTCCCCGGAGATAGTTCATGCATGAACCGGTGTGATTGGGCTTTAATTTATACCTTGTATATTTCTAATGTTGAGGTGCTGGGATATTTTTATAAATGCTTTACTTATTATCTTGTACCTGTATTTAATTATAGAAAGCTTTCATTACTTATTCGTATGATTTGTGGAATGTTGGTTTTTAAAATTTTGTAAATGCTTGGGAAAATGATTATCCTACTGAGCGTGTGGTTGCTCATCTCTTACTAATATTTTCAGAGACTAGCATGCATCTTGGGACATAAGTGATGGAATGCTTGTGGGAGCTTGGACTAGAAAGAATCTCTTTTGGAGGTTTTTTTGTATTCACCTTTAGAACTTATGTAGAAATGTTAGCACTCAAGTATTGTATTTGAAAAGGTTGTCTTGAGGCATTTTTGGTGTACACTTGATCATCCCATAGAGGGATTATTATTTTGGGTATTGTAATGTAAAATTATGACTTTGGGTACTAAGTTGTGGTATATATTAGTGTTGGATGTATCTGAGTTTGAGAGGACTTTGTGGGCTTCTAATTGCCACCCCGGATTTAGTTGGATTATATTTTGAATGGAGGCATGTTGTGAATGTTTAGTTATTTTAAATTATGTTATGCTCTCACAGGGATGGTCTTACTAATTGGTTGGAAGCCCAATTTTCAAAGGAAACTCTGCCAATTTTTTTTTTTTTAAAATTGATTTATTTCAACTAAAAAAGATACTTTACTAGATGTTTTTACAACATATCGGCATGTGTTTTTTTTTAAATAAACAAAGTATTTTGTTTTAATCATGCTTTTATGAAATTTGGGGCGTGACAAGTTGGTATCAGAGCTTAGGTATTAGGTCTTATATGGGAGCTGTAGGTAATTGAATTATCCAAATATGGTTCGCACATAAAGTTTTTGAAAGTCATTAGGCTTTTGAGGTTAATTGTAGGAAACGATGTATCTTATAAGCTCGACTACTTCTCTAGAATGTATATGTTTGAATTAGTGATCTAAAGCCTAGTTGCATATGTAGGATGGAAGCAAGAAGAGGACGTGGGAGACTACCCCGAGGAGGGAAAAATCAAGTACCGCCACGTCAAAACACTATGAATGACATCTACCAATGTTTGAGGGAGCTCACTACAATGGTACAACAACAAGCCGAGAACAACAACAACAACCATACTACTGCCACCCAAGCTCAAGCTCAAGTACAACAAGTTGGAGGTGAGGGTAGAAGGATAATGGTTCTTAAAGAATTTATGCGACAACGCCCTCCTACTTGAGGTAGAGAAATGGCTTCGACAAGTGAAGAAAGCGATGGATGACATGGATATTGCCAATGACTTGAGAGTTGGTCTAGCTGCATATCTTATGGAAGGGGAAGCTGACCATTGGTGGGAGTCGGTAAAAAAAAGGAGAAACGTGGAACAAATGACTTGAAAATTTTTTGAAGAGGTTTTCAATGGGAAGTACTTTCCCGAATTAGTGAGGGATAAGATGACATCTGACTTCATGACACTTCAACAACGTAACATAACTGTCACTCAATATGAGTCCAAGTTCGTGGAGCTCTCCTACTTTGCTATAGAGTATGTATCGACTGAGGCCAAAAAGGCCAAATTGTTTGAGAAAGGTTTGAAGCCATCTATTCGGGAGAAATTGGTGGCTCTTCGCATTTGTGACTTCGGCGAATTAGTTGAACGGGCTACCCTAGTTGAGGAAACTCAAGTCATTCGACAACGCCGCCAACATAGGAAGAGTCAATCCAAGACCGGCAATGGTAGTGGTGGACGTCACAAGGATACTCCATACCAACGTCCAGAACGTAGTATGGGTCAAGGGAGTGAGTCAAGCTATGCACAAAGTTCGAGACCAGGAGGCCACGTTGAGTGAGTGCCGACACACTTGAAGCGGTGTTATGGGTGTGGTGGCACAGGTCACCTCAGGAGTCACTGTCTTTCAGTAGGTTCTTCACCACAGGGACAAAGTAGTAGGGGATTTTATCAGCAGTCCACAAAGCTACCATATTAGCTGACTTCTTATGCTCATGTACAGACAGTACCACAGTAGCCCCAGACCACTCAATTCAAATCTCAGCCACAACAGCAAGCTCAACAGAAGAAACAGGGAACCAAGACTCAGGGCACTGATACCTCAGCTCGCATTTATGGTTTAGTTCAGCTTGATGGGAGTGCTTTTAATGCAGTAATGGAGGGTATGATTCTTTTCTATAATTCATGGGCTCGTATCTTGTTTGATCCCGGGACAACCCATTTTTTATTTTTACATCATATGCGATTGCATTGGGGTTAGAGTTTGAGCCTTTGGGTTATATGCTATATGTAGATCTACCTACCGGGGATTGTTTGGACACAACTAGAGTGTGTAGGAATTGTATACTTCGCTTTTGAGAGAAAGAGTTGAGGGTATATTTAATTGCTTTGGAGATGATGGGGTATGATGTTATTTTCGGAATGGATTGACTATCTTCCTACCATGCTACTATGGATTGCTACCGGTGCACCAGGGGATATACTTTTCTATTTCATGGGTGAAAATAGTATCCCTGGGCATCTCTATACGATGGGGAAACACATTCTGAAGGTTGATATAGGGAGTAACCTAAGTTTCTTAGTCCACATTTCTGGACAGGAACGAGATGATGTGGAGTTCACTTTTATTCTTGTAGTATCCGATTTTCTTGACATTTTTTTCGATGAGTTGCCTGGATTACCTCCATTGAGGGAAGTGGAGTTTTCTATTGAGCTTTACCCTGGCACGGAACCGATATCCATTGCTCCTTATCGCATGGCGCCGTTGGAGTTGAAGGAGTTAAGAAAACAACTAGATGAACTTCTTATCCTTGGGTTTATACGGTTGAGTACTTCACCTTGGGGTGCTTCCCATCCTCTTTGTGAAGAAAAAAGATGAAACCCTTAGATTGTGTGTGGACTATAGGAAGTTGAATCGGGTGACTATAAAGAACAAGTATCCTTTACCCCGCATCGACGACCTCTTTGATCAATTGAAGGGTTCTCGTTATTATACAAAGATTGATCTCTGCACGGGGTATCATCAATTGAGAATTAGAGATGAAGATATTCCCAAGACCGCTTTTCGGACAAGGTATAGGCACTTTGAGTTTGTGGTGATGTCATTTGGACTCACGAATGCACCTGCGGCTTTTATGGATTTGATGCATCGTGTGTTTCAGCCCTACCTTGACCAATTCATCATTGTCTTCATTGACGTCATCCTTATCTATTCTAAAACACATGAGGAGTACGCACTACACCTCAAGCTAGTTTTGCAAACATTGAGGGAACACAAGTTGTATGATAAAAAGAGCAAATGTGAGTTTTGGATGAGAGAAGTCAAGTTTTTGGGAGATGTAGTATCCGAGGAAGGAGTGTCAGTGGATCCATCCAAGATTGAAGCAGTTTTGAAATGGGATCGACCTAAGAATGTAACCGAGGTCCGAAGCTTCTTGGGACTAGTCGGTTATTATCAGAGGTTCGTAGAGGGATTCTCTCGTATATCTATGCCGTTGACACGACTTACTCGAAAGGGGGAAAATTTTGAGTGGAATGAAGATTGTGAGCAATCTTTTGAGATTTTGAAGAAAAGGTTAACCACATCACCTATTCTCATTATACCTGCTAGTGGTAAGGGCTATGATGTGTATACGGATGCTTCATTACGGGGACTTGGGTGTGTGTTGATGCAACATGGGAATGTCATCGCTTATGGTTTAAGGCAATTGAAGACCCATGAGCAAAATTATCCCACTCATGATTTGGAACTTGTCGCTGTTGTATTTGCCCTCAAATTATGGCGTTGTTACTTGTATGGAGAACGGTTTCAAGTATACTCTGACCATAAGAGTTTGAAGTATATCTTCACACAAAAGGATCTGAATGTTCGCCAACGACGCTGGATGGAGTATCTAGAAGATTATGACTTTACCCGTAGCTATCATCATGGGAAGACCAATGTGGTTGTAGATGCTTTGAGTAGAAAGTCGCGTGGTGAAGTTAGTGGTATGTTGGCAAGTAAATAGAAAATGATGGATGCACTTGGAGACTATGATCTATGGGTTGGAGGAGATGGATCCCAACCATGCTTGTTTAACCTAGTGGCTCAACCTACCCTCTAACGTAGGATTGTTGAGTTGCAATGCTTGGATCCTTCCTTAGAGTCAATTCTAGCTCAATTGGAAAATGGGGAAGTAGTTGAAGGTTGGTGTTTGAGAAATGGAGAACTGAGATATGGGAAAAAGCTATGTGTACCGGATGATTCGTCCCTAAAGGAGGAGATACTTAGAGAGTGTCATCGCTCTAAGTTTGTGATCCACCCCGGTGGCATAAAAATGTATAGGGACATGAAACGTCAGTATTGGTGGAAGGGAATGAAGAAGGATGTGACAATATTCATAGCACGATGTGCAGTGTGTCAACAAGTGAAGGTGGAGCATCAAAAATTCAGAGGATTACTACAGTCCTTGCCTATCCCAGAGTGGAAGTGGGATCACATCACCATGAATTTCGTGTCTGGTTTTCAGTGGACTTCGCGAGGGCATAATTTTGTATGGGTCATTGTAGATAGACTCACCAAGTCCGGTCCTTTCTTGAGTATGAAGACAACTGACACTTTAGAAACCCTGAGCAAGTCTTATATTCGTGAGATTGTTAGATTACATGAAATTCCACTCTCTATTGTGTCGGATCGTGATTCTCGTTTTGTAGTGCAATTTTGGCAAAGTCTACAACGAGCTATGGGGACAGAGTTACACTTTAGCACTGTTTTTCATCCTCAAACGGGAGAGAGTAGTTTATTTGGTCCGGAGATAGTGAGGGAGACAACTGAAAAGGTACAATTAATTCAGGAACGACTACGCACAACTCAAAGCCGACAGAAGAGTTATGCGGATTAGAGGAGGAGGCCATTGGAGTTCAAAAAGGGTGAATATGTGTTTTTGAAAGTGTCACCTCGGAAAGGAATATTTTGCTTTAGAAAAAAAGGGAAGTTGGCTCCAAGGTACATTGGGCCTTTTGAGATAGTGAAACGAGTAGGGGTGGTGACATACAAGCTTGCTTTACCACCTCAGCTTTCGGGAGTTCATGATGTGTTCCATGTGTGCCATTCTACGAAAATGTGAGCCCAACACATCACATATTCTTGATTGGCAAGACATCCAAATACAAGAGGACATAAGCTACAATGAAGCGCCAATGCAAATTCTTGATAGGAGGGAACAAGTTCTACGCAACACAGTTATACCTCTTGTGAAGGTGTTTTGGCAACACCATGGCGTTGAAGAAGCTACTTGGAAATTGGAGACCGATATGCAAGCACGATATCCACATTTTTTCGACCTTGGAGGTTAGTAACAAGTTTCGGGGACGAAACTTATTTTAACGGGGGTAGATTGTCAGATCCCGTGTGTTATATAAATATAAATGATATCAACTTGCTAGTATTTTTAAAATAATTAAAATGATGAGAGAAAATTCAAATCATTGTTAAAAGAGTAGTCGTGTAAGCTTGAAGTACGAACGTATTGACTTTTGTGTCAAATTTAATTTTTAGAGGTGTTTAAGATTGATAAGGATAACTAAGTAAATATATTAATATTTTTAAATCAAAATAATATTACCATTAAATTCGGGAGGTCCGAGAAATTTGGAATGAATGCTTAGCTTATATAGCGGTTCGGAGGGGTAAAATAGTAATTTTAGTGTTTCAGGTGTAAATTAACTTTAGTTTTGAGATAAATCATAAAAATAAATATTTTTAGGTTAAACTAACATTAAAAATGAATCCGGAACGTCGAAAACCTTAGAGTAGTCATATGGATCAAAATTAGAATGTTTAGTGGTAAAACTGTAATTTCGAAGAAAAAAATATTTTTCAGTCCATGAATAGTAGAATTCGGGACTTGGAACCCTAGGATAAGATAAAGGGAAAGAGAAAGGGGAAGAAGAAGGTCCATAAAGCTTGGAGTTTGCTTGAAAGTCTTATGAACTTGGCTTGAGAATCTTAGAGATTAAGCTTGGAATTTTGATTTCTAGGTGAAGTTTTCCTCTCTCTTGCATTTACAATGTGCATCTCATTTATTTTCTTTAATTAAAGTTTACTATGTGTTGGATGGAAAAATTACTTGTTATAAACCTTGATTTAGTGTTGAATATGTCATGGATTGTGAATCTACATGCAGAAAATGATTTTAGTGTGGTGAGTTTCAAACCCTTGTTTGATTTTAGTTATGAGTATTTAATTAAACTTATGGTTTAGGAGGTTTTGAAGTATATTATGATCTTGTACAAAATATGACTTATTCTCTTGGAAATGGAAATGATTTTAGTATTATGGGTTTGAAACCCTTGTTTGATTTTAATTGTGAGTATTTGATAAAACTAATGATTTGGGGGTTTTAACGTATGTTATGATCTTGTACATAATATAACTTATTCTCTTAGAAATGAAAATGTCTTAGTTTGATTTTTAGTTATGGGTATTTGATTAAACCTATAATTTGGGGGTTTTGAAGTATGCTATTATTTTGTACAAAATATATATGACTTATTTTCTCTTGGAAATGGTTGTGTTGCTTTGGAAATGCAACTTTTGAGATTTGAGCTTACCACATGTTTGATTAAATGTCAAAGTTATGACATGTGTTTTCAAAAGAATTTATGGATATAGAAAATAATGATTTTTGAAAAATGTATGCTCGATATTGACAGACAGAGGGTTAGTAGACGGTTGAGACCTATTGAGTGGGTTGCCAAGGGGACTACTAGTCTTAAGGGGGATTGGTTATGGTAGTGGTTTTCGGTGATGACCTATGTGACGTCACAAGTTGTGCCCTACACATTCCCTTTGAAAAGCAAGAAGGGCGATGAGACCCAACAGGTTCCCCGGAGATAGTTCATGCATGAACCGGTGTGATTGATGATATTGTCTATATGCGAGGCATGCATGATATTTGCTATGATGGTTGAGTTTTAATTTATACCTTGTATATTTTTAATGTTGAGGTGTTGAGAGATTTTTATAAATATTTTACTTATTATCTTGTATCTGTATTTAATTATAGAAAGCTGTCATTACTTATTCGTATGATTTGTGGAATGTTGGTTTTTAAAACTTTGTAAATGCTTGGAAAAAGGATTATCCTACTAAGCGTGTGGTTACTCATCCTTTACTAATATTTTCAGAGACTAGCATGCATCCCGGGACATAAGTGATAGAATGCTTGTAGGAGTTTGGACTAGAAAGAATCTCTTTTGGAGTTTTTTTTGTATTCACCTTTAGAATTTTTGTAGAAATGTTAGCATTTAAGCATTGTATTTAAAAAGGTTGTCTTGAGGCATTTTTGGTGTACACTTGATCATCCCATAGAGGGATTATTATTTTGGATATTGTAATGTAAAATTATGAATTTTGGTACTAAGTTGTGGTATATATTGATGTTGGATGTATCCGGGTTTGGGAGGATTTCGTGGGTCTCTAATTGCCACTCCGGATTTAGCTGGATTATATTTTGAATGGAGGCATGTTGTGGATGTTTAGTTAGTTTAAATTATGTTATGCTCTCGTATGGATGCTCTTACTAATTGGTTGGAAGCCCAATTTTCAAAAACTCTACCGAAATTTAAAAAAAAAATTTGATTTATTTCAACTAAAGAGATACTTTCCTAGATGTTTTTACAACATACCGGCATGTGTGTTTTTTTTAAATAAACAAAGTATTTGTTTTAATCACGCTTGTATGAAATTTGGGGCATAACAGTTTTTTATGAAATTTTGTGTGTGAGTGTGTGTGGTCTTTATTTTTGGGATAGTTCACATGCCAGATGCATATAATGCCATTTTAGGGTAACATTGTACGATAAAAATGTATTATGAGTAATTTTTTTTTGTATGGATGCTCAGATGCCATAACATTGTTGCATTTACAAAAATTTGTATTTTAATGTACTACTAATGTGTGTGTGTTTTGGTGTACTAATGTGCTTATTAAGAAATTTAATTATTTTATGGGTTAATCGATTTAGCCTAACTCATTATAACCTATTTACAACATGAATGAAAAATAGATTGAACTTATTTTACTCCAATCTAATTTAACCCAACGCATAATCAACCCAACTCACCCGTTTGTCGCTTAACAATATCAGTTAAGAAATATAATGGTTTACGACATTTCTCCTCCTCTAGAATTTCAAAAATATTAAAAACCGCCATTCCCTGTACTCCCATTCTCATGCCGCTTGTTCGCTCTTTTTATTCTCAACCATTCCATTCTCTCAAATGCAAATGACGCAAGCCCAAGTGTTGTGTACTATTAAACTAGGTGGTCCTGAGTGTTTCGTTCCCGTGTTCTTGTCTTTATTGCTTTTAACAGCATGATGATCTTTGGCTTCTTTGAAAATAATTATGGCAGTAAATGGTGATTTATTTTGTGAATTATTATTTTTTTTGAACGATTTGGATCGTTGGTTTGGATTTTGTGCTCAAGTTACTCTTCTGGTATCAAATTGTTGTTTAATGGATTTGTTGTATAACCAATTGTTTATCGAACAAATTTGACAAGTATTTATGCTCTTATTTGTTTTCATTATGCCTATATACTTGCCGATTGGCTTCCATCATCAATGCTTGGGAAAATGTTATGATTCTATTTTAGCTTCTTTCTTTCCGGTTCACTCTCTGTGTATATTTATGTATTGAAAAACTTAATCTGGTACTGAGAATGAAAAGGATTTGGATTTAGATTAAATTTTAGGTGACAGATTCTAGCAAGAATTTTTTGCACGTATGACTGGAAGTGTGCCAACTTTACAACTTAGGTCCCTTATCTTGATGGTTGATTGTGAGATATATATATATATATATATATATATATATTTTGTTTTCTGATCATGTTCGGGATGAAGGCATCTTATGTATAATTAGACGAGCTAATATGCCAGAACAGGCAATTTGAATTCTTTTCCAGAGAAATCATTGCTAATACTGTATTGTGGAGTTGATGATATTTCTTTTCTTTTTCTGAATATTTCCTAAGTCTTTTGGTTGAGTGGAAAAATATAGTGAAGGTTGAAGTCCAAATGGGGTTTGTTTGTGTTTCATATGGATTTTGTTTATCAATTTTGTAGTTCTCATTTGAGGATAGAGTCGTGAAATATTGGAGGAACAAAGAATGAAATATTGACCAACTTACTAGTAAAAACTATTCTTCAACTTTAACTAAATTACACCTAAAAAGTTTTGCACTAGACAAACCCTTTCTTCCTTTATTAAGTATATGTGTAGCAGTTTTCACACTTGTTTCTCTCAACAATTCCCTAATTTATGTTGTCCTTCTTTTCAATTTCTAATAGAAGAAGAAAAATGTAGAATTTTAATTTCTCTATTTTCAAAATAATGAAATTTTTTTGTTTCCGCCTTTTCGTGTCCACTGGTGTGTACTATAAAGAGAAAAGGATCAATGAACATTGAGGGGTATTCTCTTTCAAGAGCAAACGTTTCAATGTGATCAAATGTTTTGATTTCCTCTTTTTATTTCCCTCATTTAGCAATTAAATGCTATTAGACTGGTGAGTACACTGAGAAGTTCAAGTTTTTCAAATTGGGGCTAGTTATCGATTTGGTTTGGATGGTTGAATATTGGTCAGAGCATTTCCAACAACAAAATACATTTTACCTACTCAAAAAATAATATTTTCTATTTTAGCTACTCACTTTTTCAGTATATACTCTAACAAATTTTTTATATTTTTAACTACTCTTTTTAAATATTATTTCTCATTCCTTTTGTATTATTTTTTCTTGGGAATAGTAAAAGGGAGAACGGAAGAAAAGAGAGGAAGAGAGACAAAATAATATAAATTATCTTTATAAGTTGCTACAGTGATACTCTATATTTAGAGTATCACTGTAGCAAAAATCTATTTTACAGTATGTGAACATAGTTTGTTAGAGCATGATTTTTGGCTTTGGTTAACTAAATTTTAGTTATTTTAATCATTTGAAACATTTGTTGGAGATGCTATGTAGTTGTATATCATATTTTCTGTCATTATCTAGATTTGCTTATCTTTTTTGTAGTCTGATTTTTTTTATTGCGATCCATCCATTATCATTGGCCATATCTCATTTCTGTAGATTTGATTCCAATGGTGTAGAAGTGAGAAACATTTAGTTTTTTTGATTTGTTATATTGTCACTTAATAATTTGTACAAGTGTATCGGCTCCAAGTCCAAGCTGACACTATAAATAATTTACTTCTCATTTCTTTCCCCCTCAAATACAAAAGTTAAAGACATTTCAGGCTACTCAGATAGATAGAAAAAAATTTCAGTACTAAAAAAGAAGTAGCAGCAGCAGAAAGATCAGGGAAATTGACAAAGTGACCAGCACCAGCCGCAGGATCATGATTAGGTATAGCCAACTGAAAGGAAAACCAATCACAAGGTCCAGTTTCCACATTCAATAAAAGAAGCAAGTTACACAAGAGTCAGAACAAGGCCATGATTTGTTCTTTATCTTCTTCCTCTCTCCTTTTTCTGATATTAATTACCAAAAAAAAATACAACTTCAACTCTTGAACCAAGGAACTCTGTTACACCTTCCTACCAGCTGCCACGGTTGCTAGAAATTTATCTATCACAAGGTATTATGTTATAGCCAAAATTCTTTGAAACTTCTTTGCATCATAAAAAGGCCATAGAGAGATACATACCAAGCCTTTGGTATATTAGCCTTGAGGTATGTAATGTACAAGATACCAGTCCATAGGCACAATGTTGTTTCCTCACAAAAGTACAACCCGACGGATCAATTTATGAACCCAAAGGGAATGCTTAGCAAGAAATCATTTAAGGTATACAAAACAAAAGTGATATAATACAAGTTATCTACGGTAACCGAAAACAATAGTGGATAGAGTACATTTCTGTTGAATACTTCAATACGGTCAAATTACAAAGCTCTATGACTGAAAAATAGAATATGCCACGCTCGGGACAAGTTAAAAGCATATATCCACGGAACTATTATGGGTTAATTACAAATTGTACTCCTAAAGATCGTATGAATCTCAATTTGTACTTCTAAAGATAAAAAATTTTAATTTACATCCTCAAAAATAGAAATTTGTATCAATGTGCACGTTTAAATATAGAAATTTGTATTACTGTGCACTCCCAAAAGATCAAAAATCTCAAATTACACCTCAAAGATAAAAATTTGTATTAATGTGCACCTAAAACTGATTGTCGTCAATTTGATATCTAAAATTAAATTAATAAATTATACTTAGATCCCCTCATACTTGTCACTTAATCATTTGTACCCATTCACATTTATAATATTACTCCTACATCTCATAACGTTTGTAAATATATAACACGTAACCATTTTTCATTGATATCTGTTAATATAATCGTTAAAAAATATGATTTTATCCTAATAAAAAATAATAATTTCATATTACCCTTTATTTTATAGGTCCAATATACTCTAAAGTTCAAAATCAAGCTTACCATTTGAATGTCCAATAGAATGTAGGCATTTATATAATATTTTTTATATCCAATGTAATATATCACTTAAATATAATTATTTGAATGCCCAATTGGGGGGACATTTTAGATTGAGAGTATTTTTATTAAGATTTTATAACCGTTAAAAAATATGATTTTATTCTAATAAAAAATTATAATTTCATATTATCCTTTATTTTGTGAAGGAGTCCAAATAATTAAGTGACAAGCATGAGAGGATTTATATATAATTTATCAATTTACTTTTAGGCAACAAACTAACGACGGTAAATTTTAAGTGCATATTGATACAAATTTTTATCTTTGAGGGTGCAAATTGAGAATTTTGATCTTTGGAAGTACACATTAATTCAAATTTCTATCTTTGAGAGTGCAAATTAAAATTTGAACCATCTTTAGAGGTGTAATTTATAATTAACCCAACTATTATTAGAAAAATGCTATATAATTCAAATGAAATCCAAAAATTAAAACTTAAATGCATATCATTAGTGTGGGATGAATGGATGCCATCGAAAAAATTGATACAATTACTCATTTAAGGAATGATATGCATTTGAGTTATAATTTTTTAAATTTGAGTTTTGTATGATTGCTCCTATTACTAGGATGACAACATAAAATCAGGGAAAGAAAAAGCATGAAGGTCCAACTTTTATACCAAGGGTTCAATTCAGATCCGGTATATATAGAAAAGATTGTATATTTTATCCACACCTATATACCCATGCTACATAGACGCATACACACCAAGTAACCAATTAGAGCATCTCCAACCAGGTTATATAAAATAATTATTCAAAATTTATTTAAATATTATATTATCTACTTTAACTAACCATTTTTTCAAATTTACTCCAACAACGTTATTTATTTTAGCTAATCACTTCAACTAACTTTCAATAATAAAATTTAAAAAATAACAATTCAACTATACATTGTACAAATTTAATCAATTATAGGCTACAAGAGAGAATCCACATCCTGAAAATTACTATTCCTAAACCAAATTCTCTCAAATTAAATCACAAAATTCAAAACAAAATCACCTCAAAACTTTTGAGTTTGATCGAAAACTTCTGAAGGCTTCGAGTTTGATCAAACTAGATGCCATCGTCTTTCCATCGATTGCCTCATCCAAATACTAGACCACTAACTTCTGAAATAGTTAGGGAGAAGTGACTAGGTAGATGTAATTAGTGAAAATGAGATTATAGAAAATAGATAGGAGAATAGCTAGTTTGTTAGAACCAGATTTTAGAAAGAAGCTATCTAAAATAGCTAAAAAAAAGTTTTAGCTAATTTTTTGGAGTTGCTCTTGGAAACCTGCTTCCAACTGACAATTAAATTTGACACCCTATAGAGAATGATAGGTTCTGTCCACAGAACTCCAATCATGAGAAGAACATCTCTATTCACAATATTCCATCTTATAAGACGGAGATGTGGTAGAACAAAAAAGGATAAAGTAGATAATGAGAATATTCAAAAAACAAAAAAAAGGAAAAAGTACGAGCAACACATATATATGAGATAAATCAATTGAGAATGGACTTAGGTGGTTTTTGCATATTTATAATAGGATTATCATTTTATTAATGAGAAAGAGTGATGTGATAATTTTCATTATTAATATGTGTAGTAGAATAGAAAATAGTACTTATATGATCCGGACCTGGCCCAACAGTATGTAATAAAAATTATGGGCGTAAGTCTCAAATATTTAGAAGGCTCAATAATTTTAAGTACAACACTAGCAAACAAAAAAATTAAATTTCTTAAATTTTAAACTCTACAAAAAAGTCCCAAAAAATTAAATCTAATTAAAATTTTTATTACAATAATTTAGGCCTATAATCCAATCCATAACATTAACAACTTATAAATTAAAAAAAAAAAAATACTCAAAAGTCAACTCATATTTACTCTCATCCACACACTCTCTCTCTCTGGTAAAAAAAATAAAAAACAAAATAAAAGTTTAAACACTCTCTCCCTCTCAGTGGTAAAAAAAAAAAACTAAAATAAAAACAAAATTTGAAATTTCTTTTTCGACAATATTAATACATCATTCTTTTGTCTTCCTCTCACATAGAAAATTAAAAATAAATTAATTTTTTTAAAAAAAAAATACTAAAAATAAAATAACCTCAATTTTATGTTTTCGCTTTAAGCCTCAAATTGACTTAAGCAGCTCCTGATATGATCACCTATAGTCTAACAAAAACTAAGATCCTTAATAGCACACAATGGCAAAATAGGATACATGTATCCGACCCGAAACAATTGGGATAAGTCCTTTGTTGAATTGAGTATATATAAAACTGTAAATCATAGTCAAATTGAATATACTCTCTTAAGAGATCATAATTCCAATCTTGCACACAAAGAAATTAAGATGAATAGAACCACAAATATAAAAGAATAAAACATACAACTCTCAAATATGTAGACAATAAAAAAATATCCCGACGACTTGAAAAATTCAAATGAAAAGTGAACTAGCTTTAGGATATAATTTACCAAAAAGAAAAACACTGGCTTTGTTTCCACCTTTAGTATGTCAATAATTCCATTACATCCATGAAGCCTAGAAAATAATTTATGCTACTACTTTATGACCACCAAAGGATTGCATAGTCCCATGCGCATGGTAGGCAAAATTCTGTTGAATGAGCTATAAGTACTAAAACTATGTTATGTTGCCTATGCAACTTTTCATAGTTTTAGTACTTGTATCTCATTCGATAGGCAACATAAAATAGCTTTAGTAATGTAGCTCATTTGACAGAAGAACCACTGCTCACTTGATCGTAGTCTTCAATTGTTTAGTGGTTGGTCTGGGCTCGTTAATAGATGTGGTGAAATAGGGGAGGAGTGGTGCATCTGCCAAGGCAAATAAAACCGGGAAGGTCATATGGTGGGTGATAGGTACGACGGGAGGTGCTCCACTGATGGTTGCCTTTATAGGTGGTAGTGTGTGTTTTTATATCAACATGTGTTATGGTTTGTGTTTGTTTGGGGAGTTTGGTACCATTGGAAGAGGAGGGAGGTGGGTGGTTTGTGTGGGACCGTGTGTGCATCAGCGTCCCATGCATAGTGAAAATGGGGAGACACAGTATGGTGGACTCTAACACAAATTGGAGCCAAAAACCAGAATTTTACATAACACCCCAATCAATATTTTAGAAAGATAATAAAAAAATTATGATTCCTAAAAAGAGAGTAAGAGAGTTAGAAATAAAGACAAAGAGTCAAGCCAATGCAATGAGAGTGGGAGGGACAGACATACTTGATGAGAGGTAGTGAGAGTGGAGGAAAAGAGAGAAAAATGAATTGAGAGATTACTATTTTTAAAGTTACAATTCATTATTTTAGGCTTTTTTAAAAGACTTTTAGAGTTTTCTATAAGATTTTATATAGACTTGTGAAAATATTGTTATATTTTAAGACTGTTTATAAGACTTTACATAGACTTATAAAATACATTATGTCTTTAACTTGGTCTATTCAAAAGATTCTTAGAACATGAATCTGAGCTATTGGTTGAAAATTAAATTTGAAGCCTAAATTTTTGGGGCTCTAGGCGACTATTTTAATGGTCAAGGCCTAGGGTCGGCCCTATTGTGCCTCATCTCATTTAAAATATTAAAGTTTTTGTGCATCTCGTAGAGATCATAGTCTTTGTGCATTCCTCATTGTTGAGTTTTTATCCATGGAATAGAGTAGGTGAAATAAAATTGATCATTGGATTATGCACACGAAGTAAAGGTAATATATGTTTTAATCCATATTTTATGCATTTTCTTTTAATTTATCAAAAATCCTGCGTGGACTGTTATAGGGTGATGTCATAGTAAAGATGTTCAAAATTTTTACTTTTGGTAACTTAGGTATTTAATATATATTAAACATTGCATATGTGTTAGTTCATACTCATTCTATCTGTGTTCAACTGTTTAATAGTATAATTAACTATCCATAGATCATCACTACTAAATACACTATTTTTTGCCAATAGATCCGTATATTTGTTTGTCTCCCTCATCTCTTGTTTAACATGCACTTCTCAAAATCTCTCAGGTAGCCCATTATGGGTGATTTGATACACTTTGAGGTTCATAGTAGTGGCTCTAAATGGATTTTTATAGGGTACAGTTCAGTTACAAAAGGGTACAAGCCTTATAATCTCATCACAGGAAAAATGATTATTAGTAGGGATGTCACTTTTGATAAGCAAGGTGTTTAGGATTGGTTCCAAAAGGAAGACAAGTCAGCCACACTTGTTTCTTTTAATGTAGATGATTCAGTTGGTAATCAACCAGTTGAATAGGCTCCATCTATTCAATCCCCGCAGCCAGAGTCATCTAGGTGTTCACAGCATGAACGACACATGTCAACTAGATTGGAAGATTATGTTTTTAGCACTGACAGTGATCCTTCAGATGAGGATTTGATAAATTTTTCTTTATATGCAAATTGTGATCCTGTTTCTTTTGGTGATGTCTATTGGGAGAAACATTGGGTGAAATCAATGGATGAAGAAATTCATATTATTGGGAAAAATAGCACATGTGAGCTTATTTCTCTTCCTAAGAGAAAGAAAGTTATAGTAGTTAAATGGGTGTATAAGACCAAATGCAAGCTAAACAGAGAGGTGGATCACTTCAAAACGAGGTTAGTAGCCAATGATTACAAACAAAAACCATGTATTGATTATCTTGAGGTTTTTCCTCTTATTGCTAGGCTGGATACTATCCATATGATTATTTCTCATGCTGCTAACAATTATTGGAAGATATTTTAAACGGATGTGAAATCTCTTTTCTTGAATGGTGTCCTGGAAGAGGAAGTTTCTATAGAGCAAACTGTTGGTTATGTGAATAAAAAGGAGGAAAACAAAGTCTATAAGTTGAAAACGGATTCGTATGGGCTTAAATAAGCCCCTAGAGCTTGGTATACTCAAATTGATTCTTATTTTGTGGAGAATGGTTTTCAGAGATGTCATTATGAACACACTTTGTATGTCAAAACTAATTCTCATGAAGATATTATTATTATGTGTTTGTATGTGAATATTTATATTTTCATAGGGAATAATATGAAGTTAATTGAAAATTCGGGGAGGCAATGATTTCTCAATTTGAGATGACTGATATGGGTTTGATATCCTATTTTCTTGAGATTGAGGTTAATCAAATAGACAGTGAGATTTTTATTTCCCAATAGAAGTATGCTAAGGATATCCTTAAACAGTTTATAATGGATTCTTATAATCCTATTTTGACTCCCGTTGAAGAAAGATTGAAATTGGGTAAAGATGAAAATGGTGAGATGATGAATGCCACATATTTCAAATGGTTGGTGGGAAGTCTACGTTATTTGACTTCCACTAGACCTGATATTGTTTTAGAGTTGGACTTCTCAGCAAGTACATGGAGTCTCCACATCAATCACATTTGCAAGCAACAAAAAAGAGTTTGAGGTATTTTAAAAGTAACCAGAGTGATGGTATTTTTTCTATTCTCCTACTGGTTCTTGTGAACTTTTATGGTATACAAATAGTGATTGGGGAAGTAATGTGGAAAAAATCAAAAGTACTTCAAGGTATTGTTTTCAAATTAGTTCATGAATTTTTTTTTAGTCTTCAAAGAAACAACAAGTTATTGCCTTATCTACTATTGAAGTAGAATACAATGTAGCCACTAGTAATGCTACATAGACAGTGTGGTTGCGTTGTCTGCTTGGATTTGTACAGCATGTACAGAAAATTCCTTTAAAGATTTTTTGTGATAAAAAAGTTAGCTATTGTTTTTGTCAAAGAATCCAGTTTTTCATGGGAGGACCAAACATATTCATGTGAAGTACCACTATATTCGTGACATGATTATTAATGGCAAGATTGAAATTTTGTATTGTTGATCCGAGGATCAAATTGCAAATATTTTTACCAAGCTACTTAAGTCCGATGCATTCATGAAGCTTAAACGGATGATGGGGATAATCAAAATTGAAGATATCATGTTTCAGTTTCTATTCCAAAAAAAAATGAACATAGAGAGAGAGAGAGAGAGAGAGAGAGAGAGAGAGCTTTATAACATCCCAAGGAGACTGAAATTCTGTGTATACCAAAAAGACTATGCGTAGGTCAGCAAGAGGCCTTGAGCCCCTAATACTGTTGATGGCCAACAGAAAAACGTTCAGCAGTTGTAGAATTATCCCCAAAACATATTGTTATGTTGGAATAAGATTGATACAATAAACAAATAATTTGAAAAGAAGGCATAAATTGCAGAGAAACGAGGGACGTCTTCCTTCTTTAAAGGTGCTGTAGATAATGTTTTTCCCCATTTTTCTTTACATCACGAAAACAATTGCAGTTGAGCACGTCAACGACTGACTCGCAGCAAATATCATTCTGCTGCAATTTGGCTCAGGTGTTGTATTAAGTCCAGAGATCAAACCCCTTGTCATTTTGTCAGTTAAATGCTAAAACCAGTTCCTATTCCTGATTTGGAATCATAATCATTGCAGTTAGATTCTCTGACTAAGGTTACACAAACATGTACTTGAGTTGGAGGAACAAATCGTGTTTTGTCTGATAAAATTTTAGTTGGACTGCTCTGGGGATTGAAGGGTTCGGCTGGATTGTTATCCCCAACTAATCTGTCTAGGTAGTACCAAAATCCCCAACTTCTTTAGAATCAAATAGGATATCATTCAAAGTAGTTTTTAAGCTAAGTTTTCTCAAGGTTTCTTTGATACAATCAATTCCCACCCCTGTAAGGAAGCACACTATCTGAGCTAAGCAACATAACTTTGACATTCATTTGTTCCAACAATACAAAATCAACACTACTACTGTTGCCACATCACTGAAAACGAACTCCTCCTAACAACATGGCTCTCACTTTCCCATGAAATGGACCCAAAAGCCATTTGTTCCACAGTGGTACCACTCTTATTGAAGACAGATGCTCTCGATTCTGACTTTGTAGCTTCGCTTCTCGAAGGATTTGTTGAAGATCAACTTCTGTGGTTTCACACTTAAATTTACCTTTTTAACTTTAGATGGACAATTACAACTTTGTACACCTCTGGCAGAAGCTCCCCAACATTGATCAATGTTCTCTTCAACTCTTGAACGGGGTTGTTAGGCCTGAATACCACGGAGAATGATGGATAGTTAAGATCTCCCGAAGAAACTGCAGGTCCTGAGCAACGTTTTCATGCCTCTACAAAAAATTTCATCTGCTTTTCGGTGTAGTTCAAGCTGCCCAAAAACCTGATGTAATCTGATATATCTGCATCGTAAATTAGCCCTTGATCTGAAGTCAATTGTGGATTAACATGTCCAGCTCCGATGCTAACTGCAGTTGCTGGCTCCAAATCTTCATCTCTAGCAATCAAATGAAACTTATTGTCAGTTGGTGTGGAGGTGGCCATGACTGCTGGCCTGACTGCTGCCGGGGACCAATTACGGTGAGCAGCATGGAGCAATGCAGCAACATGTGGGCAGGATATTGATGTTCCAGAATTTGTCTTGAACTTCACTTCGCCTTGGGTCAAATGAAGAATAGGTTGGAGCAATATTAGGAGGCCATGCTGCAAGAATGTTGAAACCAGGGGCAATAAGATCGGGTTTGAGGATTTCTGGAACAATCGGACAAGGACCTCTTGCAGAAAATCTCAAGGCAATTGGGGCCTCTCTTTCCCTATAAGAGTACGCATATGATATTTGAAGATCGCCATGGGATTTTCGATTGAGTTAATACTGACGATGCACAAATTCGTATTGTGCAAGATTAACAGTCGAGTATATGTAACGGTTTAATTAATGAGCAATAAACAGACAATCCATGGTAAAATTGTAAATAAGGAATCAACACCAAAATTTATAGTGGTTTGGTCCGGGTGACCAACTCCACTCTCGAAAACGACAGCGGTGGCCGGAGATCTTTATTAATAGATAAAAGTCACCAGGAGAGTGCACTCCGGGTGAATTACAATGCTTTCGGAGGAGAGAGAGACTTGATGTGTAGAGAGGTGTGTGTGTGATGTAGAGGTCTCAAGGTCATAAGGTGATGCCCTCTATGTGGAGAGGACTTACATTATATAGGTTTAGTAAGACGGTAAGGCGATGACGTGAGAGAGATGACTTATACTATTTTGGTATTTACAAATAAGGTAAGATTAGATCTCCGTGCGTATTCTGATATTCTCTTTCTCATGCTCCTATTCAGTCAGAGGAGAATCCTGGGCTTAGACGTGAGTTGGTGGGTGCTGGACTTGAATTAGAGTGTTAGAGTCAAGAGGGCGAATGACTCCATGAGATTGTGCAGGAGAGGGAGCATGGGACAAAGGAGGCAGAGATCCCCTTGGGGTGGTCTCCCTTGGGCGGCACCCCTTTGGGGTAGCCCTTGGGTTTGGGTTGCCCCCCTTGGGCGGCGCCCCTTTGGGTGTCCCCTTGAGCGTGTCCCTCTTGAACTCCTTATTGACTTTGACTTCTCCTTAATTTAGGCTCCTCCTTGACTTGTTGACTTAAACTCCGAGGTGACGTGGGCCTCTTTTGATTAATAGGGCCTGACCCAGTTGATTTTGGACTCATCAAATATAATAGACAAGCTCCAAGGCTTCGTGGTAACCAAATGTTACAGCAGCCAATGCAATTGCTGTGAGCCATTCTCCTTCAGTTATATGGTTTAATTGAAGCAGTCCGACACCACTTGCTTCCTGAATGAAATGTTCATCGTTGATGGCTTGGAGTTTGCTGCCATTGCAAACTACTATCTTTCCCATTACACTCTGAGGAATCATGTTGGCGGCAATTGCAGTGTCCTAGATAAACGAGTGGAAAGCTATCAGTATTGATTTTCTTACCCTAAAGAGATGAACTGATAAAAGTCTTGTTGTTTCCAAGTTGAACTGTCACCGGGAAAGTACGATCTATAGATCCAGCACCAGCGGTGGTCATCCATGGCGCTGTGTTATGAACTGAATATGCATGAGGCCTGAGATTTCCTGCTGAGCAGGCAACAAAATGTTCCTTTTTGCAGCTGCAAAGGCCGCTTTTGCCATTTCATTTTCATAATATGGTGCATCTTGGGATCCAAGTGAGGTAGACTATATATCTACACCATCCTTGATAGCACTTTCCATGGCAGGAAAAATTTCAGACTCGGATCATAAAACCTCACAAGCTTTATACACGGCAATCCTGGCCTTTGTTGCGATGTGCCGTTAGCAAAAACAAATACATTAGCATTAGCAACCTTGGATCCTGCTGCTGTTGAATCAGTCTGTGTGCCATGTCCCACTCCATCTCACGGGGATCGATAATCACCAAGCCCTTCCAATGATCTGCCAGACATGTAGTGCTCCATACCCTTGAGGAAGAACCTTGCACCAATGAGTTTCCTGTTACAATGAATAAGTATTGAATTCAGTTCCCTGTTCACATGCACCTTTCCACCAAGAGGGTATTGGCCCAATCCCAGTGTCCTTGAAGCTATCACTGTCCGGCCAAATTCCAGAATCTACCAGCCCAATTATAACATTCTCACCAAAGTTGGTCTCCGGCCACAGGCCAAAATCCAAATTCAGACCAAGAACTCCTGGGGACCGGGTAGTGTCTAACTTTATTGCGTTGTGTCTTTTTGAATTAATTGGTGAGGAAGCTGCCTGGGATGCTCCCTTGATGAGCGGTCAGAACAACAGTCTTTAAACCACAAATTATCTATAAAACTCCAAGATTTGACAGAAGGATCGGACACCATTCTCGAGTATCTCACCAATTGGATTGAACTTATCTGGGATTGCCTTGCCACAATTAATAAATATGTTGAAGACTCACATGTTAGGCATTACCCTATTGAGCATACCGGGAAAACTAGGTCACAGAAACAACCAAGGGTGTTTCCGTTCTCTGACATGATCAGTCTTATACATTATTGGATGAACTAACAAGCTAATGAGACTTCATTTGATATAGAAGTTAAAAATAAAATATTTGATAACAAAATGCTGGTGTAATGCCCTTTGAGCCGCATCGTACAATATTGCCACGTTTTGGACTAAGCTCGAAAGTTCAAGTCTGTCTTGTCAAGCACTTCAAATTCACACCTCATCAACCAATGTGAGATCTTCTAGTTGCCCTGGTTGCTATCAAAGTTGTGCCCATATTTGTTAAAGAAATTCAGATATTCTCCATTGAACTTTCACCCAATGATAGATCACTTATCATACATTCAAGTAGGAATCACTTTTTATAAGTAGACCCCTCTTCCATAGACGATAAATGATTTAATATTGAGTGTAACTTCAGTGAAACTGTAACAAAGAGGACCTCAATCTGTATTAAATTCTGTATTAAAGTGTAAAGTGTACAACTGGCGTGTAGTACGGTTGGCTTGGTCAGCCTCTAGCACTAAGTTGTAGTATCTCCCTAATGTCAATTTCCTTTTTCGTTTTAACTTGTGTGCAAATATTTTGCTCATGATGTATCTTGGGAAATGCACATCAAGTGAAAAACAACTCCACATCTCCATGACAACAATATTCTTGGCTAAATATCATGGACTTGTCATTAATTTAGGCTGATCATCACTCTCTTTTTAGACTCTTACAACTTGTAGGACTAGGAGTCTAGGACAGCAGAAAGTCAAAGTTATATAGATTTTTCCAATTCGAGAAGGGTGGCTCTGTTAGCACTCCATTTGTTGCTTCTAGCCCGAAATGATTTTCACTTAAATGAGAACTTTTAGGGCAAAGAATGGTGGGCTAACAGATCTACGCTCCAAAAATTTTCTAGGTCTGAACTCTCCGCTCAATAACCACTTCTAAATTGGCAACGAAAATGCATACATAAATGGGAGACAACCAGAAGGAAGGACAGTATAATTTAAAAAAAAAAAACTGAACAAAGAGAAAAAGTAGAGTAATAATGTTCTGCTTTTTCTAACAGATTATCATGTTGGAACATATTTAAAAGGCAGATTTCTCAAACACTTCTTATAAAACAAAAAAAAATACTTTTTTTTTATGAGATCGTCAAGACTTAAAAATGTTTAAACTATCATTTCCTAACTTTTTATGATTTCATTCTCAACTTACAAGCACCACAACAACTAGTTTGTGTTGGACCAGACTCAGACTGAGACTGCACCTGACAAGTGGTAGCCGAAATGCTGGGGAGATTCTAGCTATTTTCTTTAAATTTGATAAAATTAAGTACAATTCCAACAATTTTTCCGTACTAATACACCAGACAGAACTTTCAAAACTTCGTCATTGCAAGTAAACATCAATCCTCCAAAAGTGATATCTCACCACAACAACATCATGAAAACTCAAGTATACTTAATTAAAACAAATCCTCATCCTACAAATAAAATTTTCTATTGAATTACCTTGATCCTTTGGAGATTTCAGTTCATCACTTTAGAGCGGTAGGAACTACAATATTCCTCAGGCATGTTGTGGAGCAATCCAAAGACAATTGATTTGCCCTACAAAACTAGGAATTCCAGCAAAAGTGTAGGCCCCCTTGTGCATGTGACGACACCATTGTGTTCCCAATGAAGACTTCCATCCTAATATGCTACCTTCACTCTATACACCACATAACCCAAAATATCCTGAATTCAAAGACTATTTAAACTCATTGTACCAAAATTGTTTGGCAGTCACAATGACACTGATTTCAATACCACCACTCTGCTATTGATTATCATCCACCAAAACCTGCTTATGTAAACAGACTCCCAATTCTCTGAAATGTAGTCAGTGGGGTAAAGAAAATTTGCATTCAGATCCTTATCCTTCTAAAGAATCCAAAAAAACAACTTTGTAAACCACAAACAAGTCCTTGGCATACGCTCTAAACCCAATATGAACATTTCTAAGTTCTGTGTGAATTCAGCCCATTAATAAAAATCAGCTCCTTCTGCAACAGCCTCTGCAGCTTCCTATTCTATAAAAGTTGGGGTTCTAAGGATCACTCTCTCCTCCATGTTATACATTGAAAATGTTGGAGGATGGACAACCACCATCTTTTCAAAGGTGTTAGAAAAGAACTTAATAAGCAACTTTAAATTTTCCTCTAATGTCCTAATCCATCTCAGCATCCTCCTAAACCTGTCGATGCATTCATTCCTTAAGACTAGAGCAACAAATCATGAAGAACCAAGGTTGCCTCCTCAAGAGAATTGAGAATGAGAGCAAACAACCCCAGCAACACAATAGATATCAAACATTTGATAACAATGTCAATTAAGGTTTCTGGTAGCTACCCAGTATCACTGCCACAAACTGCAAATCAAACTTCACCATTATCATCATTGGGATTTATGAATATCGACTTCAATAAAGGCTTCAACTTCGTTTATCAAATTACCTTGATCCTCCACAGATCTTCTCCAGCACTTGCATAGTTAGCAACAAGTACAGTTTTCATAAGCACGCAATTCGGTATTCTAAAATTCAACTGCTCTCAATTTCAGCAAGCCCATAATTGGGAGTTTCAAACAAATACATGATTTAATATTCCCTTGCAAATATGTGTCGATGCTAAATAACCTTTTTTACTGCTTTAACCATATTTTCCTGTACTTCTGATGGTACATTTATTTGTAAAGGGACTCTCAGAGCAAGACTTCAAGAAGTTAGTTAGGTGTGTGGACAAAAACATGATTTCAAGCTCAAAAGTGCAGAAGCTCATATCAAAAGAATAAGATAAATATGGCATTTATATTATTATTATTCACAAAAATCCAAAACATGGCCATTATAAGCCATCAACAACTGCTCAGCATCATCTATAAACCTTGATATAAACTTCTCCAAGAACTCCACCTCTGGTAACATCAGTAGAGTAATAAAACTAGGCTGTTTCTTCAACAGCCTATTTGAGGCAATAATCTGCAAAACTCTGTACCGAGGGATCACTCTTTCCTTCATGCTGTGCATTAAACATGTTGGATTACGAACTAACACTGTCTTATCAAACTTCATGTTATTCATGAAAAACTGAATTCCAAGTTTTAGCTTCTCCTCGGACGTTCTAAGCAACCCCGGTGTCCTCCTGAACATGTCCATACATTCAATCTCTGAGAACCCAAAACTTTGAAACAAATGCAATTTCTTCATAAATCTGTCACTACTCATACAGCTGACAGTATATAGGCCATGAACCAACATTCTGGATTCCAACACAAAACCCATGTCTAAAACCTTAGAAACAAGGTTTTTAAGATCACAGTGGCGCATAATGAAGAGTCGAGGTTGCCTTTTCAATAGCATTGAGAGCTGAGACCCAGCTATCCCACAACTCTCTAAATATAAAACATTGGACAACAATCTTGTTTGAGGGTCTTTGGCAGTAAGCCAACAGCCCCGCCACAACACCCGGATCAAATCTTTATTTCTATCACCATTTACAAGAATTTTCTTGAGAATTACAATACAAGGCTTCAACTTTTTATCCAAACTACTAGTTAAAATTGAGGAATTCTTGGAAATGAACTTACCAAATTCAGAACCAGAAATACCCAGTTCTAGGAAAAACTCCACCTTTGGTTTAAGGGTCTTCTCGATATCGGAGACCAGGATTTGAGGAGTGACATGAACTGAAGATCGAATGTGGGTATTGGATAATCCAACATCTTTCAAGAATTCGACAACAGATTGGGGTTTTTCAGAGGTTTTGATCCATGAAAAGCGATTCGAAATTAAGAAAGCTCGGGGTTTTGGGAATCCTAATGAGTCGATTAGGTAATTGAGAAGGATGGGGTTTGGTATTTCTGGACTTGGAGGCGATGTATGGCTCTGGGAATGATGATGGGGACAGAGATGAGTGATAGAAGCGAGAGAGGAGCAGAATGAGAGGAAGGGAGTTATTGGATAGCGCTGAAGATTGTGGAAACGACAAGGTGAGAGTACAGATCTTACGTTGAGAGTGAGCATCAACGTTGTATTGTGCATCGCCGGCGGACAACGTTGTAGTGGGCATCTCAGCCTGTCTGCCTGCATCGTGTCGCGTAAAATACAGAGTGGCTGAGATAGACATAAAAATATAAACAAAATGAATAAAACTGAGAAATTAAGAATGGGTAACTGCACTTTTTTTAACATCTGGCCCGGCCGGAGGGTTGACCCGAGAATGCAGTGAACCGGTCCGGTTCAACAGTTGGACCGTTCAAGAATCAAATACGCTTAAAAACCATTAAATCGGCCGATTTTTAGTTAAACTCGTCAAATTAGACAATTTTGATAAAACTGGACGAGTGGGATAAACCTATAAAAACCCGGCGTCTTGGACATTTTTGCACTAATCTCTTTCTTTACTTTCTCTCAGACTACCACACAGCTGACTCGCTAATCTTCAACGATCATTTTCGGCGATCACATCTCAGTTATTACTCCGGCGCCTCATCTCATCTCATCTCCATCTCTTTGTCTACCAAACGTCACATTGGATAGGAAGTCCACTAATCTCAGTCACAATCTATGGGTGATTATCCCACAGACTCTTCAATTCTTCGGCTTATTTTCTCATCCTTTAATAGTCTCAGTCACAGCAATAGATCTGATCGTTTGGCAGCAACATCCGGCAGGTAAACTTTCTCATCTCTTTTGATTTTTTTTCCCTATTTTGGGCCAATGCTTTTTTAGTTGAAAGTTGAAATTTGAAATCAATTGGAATGTGATCTACACCGACCTGGGAATTTGAGTTGGAATTCTATTATTCTTCAATTTTTTTTCACTTGAATTTGATCTCAATATGGACGTCAAGTTGAGTAGATCATTCAATTTGTAGTATGGGGGTTTTAGTTATTGTTATAAATGGACTTAGGTTTGTGGATGTCAAGTTGAATTCGATCTAATTTATGTGTGGGTTTTGTATTTGGAAGATTGGTTCTAGTTTTTCTTGAATGCAAATCTGTATGAGTTTTTGTATTTTTATAAGTAAAAATCTCTATGAAAAATCTGTATAAAATCAAGATGAGATGGTCTCAAATAGACTCATTTAATGGTTATTAACATCCCTTTTAAAATTATTCATATTGTACCGTACTTTCAGGCACGAATTTCCTAATAATAAATATATTTACAATGGACACACTGAACTTAGGCTCATTTTCATGTGTCACTTTTATATTTTATTATTTTTGGGCTTAAGAAAAAACACTATAAGCATGTTTGATTGCCGTATTAAAAATGGATGAAATAGATAAAATAATCCAGTCTAATACAATATAGACGGACAAAAAATATGATTAAACATGGGCTTTAGAATAATACTTAATTTTATCTAGTGTTTGACAATATACAACAAAAACGTTAGATAATAGTTATTTAAATCAATCAGTTGTTTGGTTAGGGAATTATTTCATTGTATTAATGTTGAATTAACAAAAATACATTCAATCAGTGTTTGTTACATTGATATAACTTGATCTTATCAGTTGGGGGTTATAATTGTAAATGTGTAGAATAATACGTTGAAGTTGAATTATAATACCACTTCTTTTGGTGGTATTAAAATACCTCCATAATACAGGTTTATTGTATAAAAAATATATGATACATATACGACTAAAATATATTTTTGAAATTAATATGATATCAAATTTTCTTATTGATGAGCCTGTAATATTAATATTTAATGACCTCATTACATGCATTTTAACTCAACTATACATTTAATTACTTAGAGTTAGTCGAATTTCTGAATAATGTGAAAATTTTGATGTTGTAGGTAATTATAGAGTAAATGGTGGCTTTCGAAACCCCGAAACTAAGTGTGGATGAGTGATGAAGAGATAGACACATTACATGAGGATTAGGAGGCTTTAAAGGTAGCGGTACTTGGTATCATAGGTACTCGTATCTAAGCCTACTAGAATTTTGATACCGGCACTCGCACCAATTGGTTGTAGTACCTCTGTATTTTACATTTTTGGTCATGATTCACTTTGAATCTGAAAAAGTGAAAAACATGAAAGTTGTAGATCTAAATATTCTTTATCTTGTTCAAAATTTCAACTCAATCGGATGGTGGGATCAAAAGTTATGACAAATTTATGAAATCTGGTCCTATGCTTGCATCCCCCTTATGACCTACCGATAGAACCTTAAAACCTATTGGTAGAAAAATCTACTGGAAGTTTTCTACCGGTAGGTTTTGCCCAGAAGAGTTAGACACATTTCCATACAACTCTACCTACTCCGGGGGTCCACCTCTTGTCATCCTAACCATACCATAACATCTTTGACACACTATGATGGTCTCTTACACCCTAAAGTCAGTTTTGGAAGAGAAAGCATGGGAGAGGTATGAGAAAGAAAAAAGGTGGTTGGTGAAGGCATGAGAGGTGTACGCTAGGCTTGTTCTTGCTTCTTGAAGTGTTTAATCCCTTCCCACTCATTGGAAGTCAGCTCTCACAAACCAAGGAAGGGGTATGGATGAATTTTGACCAAGCTTTACAACATAATTCATATTTTACAAGCTTTTGAAAGGAAGAGGCTACCAAAGCTACACACATAGTTTTAGAGAGAGAAGTTCAAGAAAGAAGATGAAGTTCTAGAGAGAGAAAGTTAGGTTTTTGCATTTTTTTCTCCATTTCAGTTGTAGTAAGCTTTAAATCACTTGTAATCTTTCCTTCTTGCACTTTAATCTCCATTATTTCAAGTGTATTCAAGTTTAACTACATATTGTATCTGCTATGTTTACAATTGGGTTTTCCTTCCAAGCTTTACTTTTGTGTATGAAATGAATTTGTCTTTGTAGTTTAACTTCTTTTTGCATTAATACAAGTTTAAATCTTCATTTCTTTACCATGTCTTTTTACATTGTGTATATCTTTGCATCTATTATGAGTAGCTAAGCTTTTAGTTGGCTAATCCAAGGGAGATTTCTTCTTGGGTATGCTAAATCAACTCTCCTTCATTCTTCCTCATAGTGTAAGGTGTTTAGTTTGACTAGACTAAGTGCGGACGTGGTTATGAGCTCTTGATACACCGTAGACTTGTCATGGGGTATGCTTGAGCCTACACTTCCACATTAGCCCCTCACTTCCTATGAATCAATCAAGCACCGAAACACCATTGGTAGAATATTTTGAGTTGATTTGGCATTTCCATTAGAATGGCCTCTTCGGATTAGCCAACCTTGTTTTCATTGCATTTTTTATCACTGCTCCACTCACCAAAACACATAACTACAAGATTTTACACTTTTCATTCCTTTACAAAATCACATTCACCACAATTTGACCTTCCTTTCCTGAGGAGGCAACCTTGAAATACTCAATTCCAAGCAAAATATGACATTGCAAGTCTCTTTATGCTTGGGGAGAACTTTTGCACACACACACTCTTTTTCATTCACACACGTTTTTTCCATTTCTAGCATCGAACCCAGGTAAGAGTGACACTCATCTATTCATATAAGTCATATACACAATCCGGGTTTGTGTTTGGAGATTAGGGTGAACGCAACCAAGTATTTTTGGCATCATTGCCGGGGAATGCTAAGCGTCATGTTTTCGAAGGTGATTTAGGACAACATAGACAATTATTGTGATTTTTATCGTGGGCCAAGGTATGCCATCTCGATTGTAAATAGTTTGTTGTAGTTTGTGTTTTATGTTATGTTTCCTAATTTTTATGATAATGTGTTAAATGTCTCAAATTTTGAAAATGCGTGTGAGATTTGTGATGAGTATGCGCACATCACTATTGAATGCCCATTAAATTATACGGTTCAAGACTTTGCATGTGAAGGATCAATTTCAATATTAGCCCTTGAAAATTTTTACCCCGACCATTATGTTGCAACGAATTATTCGAGTTATGGTTGGGAGAACGAACCTTATAATTTTTCATCTGATCTCACACCACCAAATGAATTTTGCCATTATCCAACATATGAGGACTCAATCAAACAAAAATTGAAAAATACTCTTTGCGCGTTTATGCTATACCAAATGGAAGTCAATGCCCAAGTAGTCTAACAATTTTTTTGAAATTAGAGATGACCTTATTGCATTGACTAATGTTATAATTATTACTAATTGTGAAGAACAACATTTTTAGCATAGTTAATGTATTGATGATGACTATTTCTATGGAATGCAAATTGATGTTGAATCTCCCACCACTCTTGATGTGACACCCCATAATTCGAGTGTCCGTAATTATCCCGTTAATCACCCATCAACCCGTGGAATACTCTTGAATATCGTGTAACTCGATACCACACAGTTATTTCCTATTAATGGGATCCATAACTTAACAAAATTTGAGCAGAGTCTCATTTGTACGGGGAGCTCTATCCAAAACACAATCTGTGTAATTATACAACATTGATCACACCGGGTTCATTTATCTATACTCATATAACAACATGCAATTTTATAGTAAACATAGTCCATTTGAGTTCGATTACAATCCTTTACACACCTTACATACCAAAAGCTAATTGACATCTTAGTTTTACAAAAACATAGTTTAAAAGCTACATTTCGGCTTTTTTTCATCAATAAGGGCCCAAACGAGAGCCATCCATTGGCGCATGTTCCGTACCTGAAATATTGTCCTCATAAGGGGCGAGTTATGCTCAATAAGGTATCTCCTAAAGAGGCTACTCTCTAACCTAGATGCATATGAAATGTTCACATGCAATTCACAAGCAACAATCACTTTATTCAAGAATATATAATTCAACAATGTAATCCTCAATGCCATGCCATGCCATGATATGAGATGAGACTCACACATGCAACTCAACCCGAGCCCTTACCGACTCCCATAACACATGCAATGCCATGAATATAAAATCAGACATTGCAAGCCCTAGTCATTTATGTTGTACATCTAATGACCTTTTAAAATAAACTATGTGTCTTTATTGGGTAACGGAATTTTGGTGCCTCACCGTTGGTTTTGCACACCAATACACATTTATGGGCTTTCAGCAGCAGAAGTGCATAAACCAATAACTAAGTCTTGCACCCGAGGAAAAATATAGTCCTGCTTACTGTACCCGACACAAGTTTTTCATGAAACCCCGTGCGACTCTGTCGAACCTTGATCTGACTATACTGAGCCCACTTATCCACCACCAAGAATGGTGTTTGATCCAACAACATGCACACACATCTACAGTCATGTCAAATGCCCACGAATGCGATGTTACCCGTGCAATATGCAAATGTAATAAACCATTGCATTTCATATACCTATGCAACCAAAATTTCAATTGAAATTACAATACCATGTTCAATATGTCATGAGCACATTATGAACAATTCAATATCCAACAACCCTTTTCCATGATAAATTACATCATAAGCATATAACCACCATCAACAACCTCAATGTCTGTATATCATATGTACATATCAACATTTTTCAACATCAAATTTCAAGCATGTTATAACATAATCAATACAAATAACACACTTAATTCTCATAGGCATTTAATCAAACAACTTTAAGGCACCAAATCATGTAAATACATAATGTGCCCAATTTTATCACAAATCTCAAGAAATCACAAGAAGTGATTTCTATATACCTAATTCATGCTAGAATTGATTTAATCATTCTTAATATCCATTTTTCACATTTCAAGTACCATAGGTAAGTGATAAACACGAGATTTCATTTCTAACACCTACCCTTTTCATATATATTTCAATCATGTTATAACATAATCAACGCAAATAACACACTTAATCCAAATAGGTATTTTATCAAATACCTTCAATACACAAAATTATGTAAGACATATTATGCCCAAATAATCACATTTTTCAAGAAATTACAACAAATGATTTCTACATATCCAATTCATGCTAGAATTGATTTTAATCATTCTTAGTACCCTTTGTCCACATTTCAAATACCTATATTTTTTATGAATTTACCAAACAAGTAAATTCTACAAACCTAATTCATGCAAGATTGATTTAGCATATATCTATACTAATTTCTCACACTTTATTTATACTTGGTGTACATTAAACAAGAGAATTTATCTCAAGTCATGCTACCCGAAAATAAACCTAATTAGGAAAAGAACCCTACCTCTTGAAGCGTAAAATAACGGTAGGAAGCTCCAAAAACCCGAAACAAGCTCTAATCCAAGCTTTTTTTAAAATCCCGTCCTTGAAATTTTACCCAAATCCAACCTTCTTGGTATGGTCTTGTAGCCCTTGATGAGGAGAAAAACTTTCGTTATTAGCTTTAGTTGATTCGAGCAACTTAGAGACGTAGATCGTAGAGGGAAGATGGAGTTTTTCTCTCTTCTTTTGATTTTTAGAATAATCTGATGGGTATGGGGAGAAATATGATTTTTTTCCCTATTTATACACTTTAAATTCTTGGTCCTCATTTCGCCATATGTTCTCTTCTCTCGGGTCTGATTTTGTCCCGAAACGATAAAATTTCATCTTGGTTCAAGTTCAAAATATTTTTATATGAACTACCTTTAAATTATTTTTTATCTTTCAAAATTTAACTCCACATCTCTTTTTTATGTCACGCGATACCTGATCGCTTCGTAAAACGTAAAAAATTTGACTGCCTCAAAATTTGACAAAAATTATATGTGTAACTAAATTTCGTGAGATGAATCCAACGGTGAGGTCTGTTTAATTATCTGAGATCTAGAAACATATGAGTTTATAACCCCACCAAAGTGATAAATTATCGTTTTGCCTTTTTCACAAAAAATTAAATTTACCCGGGTTTGACACTCGATTATGAAAATTTTAAATAAGTTATTATGTCACATGAGACTAATAAGCCCAAGTTCATGTTGCCATCAAAGAGTGGTGTTGAGATTCACAATGTTTAACTTGGGGGAGGACATTGAAATGGAGTTAAGTGTAAAAATTTATAAAGAGAAATTGTATACTCCATTGTTGAAATTGTATAAACTTGTGTGTACCTTTGTTTTGTTGACAATTTTTAATCATTATCTTTTATTGGATATATTGGTTAGGAAATGCATTTGCACACCAAAAAAATTTTAAAACTAAAAAAATCAATGGGCGCAAGCTTTTATCTGAATTGAAACCGGATTGACATGAGTCCTTTTTGTTTTATTTTCATGTACATAGTAGTTAGATTTCTTTTATTGTTATATTTTTATTTTCATGATGTTGTAGTGTAGATTTTAGCATGAAGTTGTTTACCTCTTCCTAATTTGGACTCAATTCATTTTGAGGATCATCGTAACAAATATTATTTAGTATCATTTTCGAGGTTAAGTTGGGAGGTGTAAATAAGCTTCTTTGTGTTTCATTTTCCCTCTAATGTTTATATCAAAAAAAAAAAAGAGAAAGAACAAAAGGGGGGTAACTTATTTTTATGTTACTTTTGTTTTTCTCATTGCATGATTCCTTGTGCATTGAGGACAATGCATGATTCAAGTTAGGGGGTGAGGTGCACCATTTACATGTTTCACTACTTTTTGTACAAAATAGATGGAGATGTGAAAATTTTGGATATTTTTTGTGGAAAATATCTAATATTGAAATTTATTCTCCTATTCTAATTGTTATGGGAGTTGTGATTGCTTGATCTTTATTTTAAACTTTGAACACATGAGTACACCATAGAAGTTTATCTTATGCATAAGTATCACATATGGGTGTTTTTGTTTTGAAGGATAGAGGTAAATAATATTTCTTGGATTGGATAAAATTAGTCGGGGGCCCGCAAAACCTAGCTTTGGATCCTCCACATGGGATGGGATATTCATTGGGCTGAAATAATTGGCCCGTATGTTTTTAGGGAACTTATCCCCTCTGAACTGGATCCACATATCCCACCTGAACTTTGGGATATCTAAGCCCACCGACTGGATTGGCTTTGAAATTACGTAATTGCCCATGTAACAGTGACAAAGCTAGGGTTTTTATCCCTTTTCTCTAGCTTTGACCTAACTGATCCCCTCCACTTTGACAACGGCGCCCACTGGTCCCCCTTGAGCTGAAGGTATTCCCCTCTCTCTCTCTTTCTCTCTCTCTCTCTTTCTCTCTCTCCATTACGCGTATGTATTTTAGGCAGTATTTACAAATCTTCCCAGTCCCTCCATTTTACCCGCAAAAAGCAGGAGCTACTCCCAGTAAGTCCCCAATCAGGAATTTTTTTTTTTTTTGTTTCAATTGGGTACAAGGGCCATTGATGATGACGTTATTGAGCAATGTGATGTGTCGTTGTTGTTAGCTGCTCAAATTTTTTCATTTCTTTTGGGTCTAGTTCTTCATTGTTTCTTCAATTTTTTTGGTCCATTACAAGGGCCACTGCGTCTATATTTTTATGCATTATTCACAAATCTTTCTAGCGCCTCCATTTTTTCATGAAGCAGGAGTTGCTTCCAGGACTTGAAATTAGGCGAGTACATCTGTTTTATCGCCTTCTCAATCTCTTGTTTGTCCAGCCCACTCACAAATCCAAGATCTTCCAAAAATATCCGTACCGTTCGTCGCTATAGATCTTGGACATCAATTGTGGACCCCATGGCCTTCTTAGAAGCCGTGAAAAGGCAGTTACCATCAGCCTCTACATCTACACCATGACTCAGCTTAAACACCACCGATACGTTTTGACCCTCTAGGTGTTTCCACAGCACACCCTTCATGTGTTGTCTCGTTAAATGTCCTATTTGTTGGTCTTCTAAACCAGAAATGGTGTCTTAGTTGGTCGTTAACGCCTAGTCAGCTAGATCTACAATGTTGTTGGTCGTTTCGTGAGACGGAGCTGAGGTCGGGTCTCTCCATGGAATCATTGGTAAATATGTCGTCGAATCACAAATAAGCTTTCCCATTGAGGGATTTTCTCTTCTTTTTATGATTTTTCTTTTGCAAAATTTGTATAAAATACATATACCACTTTTGCTTTTATTTGTGCTATGTGTTAGTATTAGTATTTCAAATATCTAATCACAAATATTTGTTTACTTTTGTAGGTATTTCTAATCTCCATATTGAAGTCCAGTCCATCACTGAGGTATTTTCCTCAATTACGGGTTGTTTAAGCTTATTGTCAATTGGCCAATTTACATACTTTTTTTGACATATTATGTATTTTTTTGTTAGAATTTATTTGATTAAGTAAATTGCATGAGTAAGTAAATTGCATTGAAATGGTATGTTATGTTAAGATCTCGTTTTGATTTTTACAATGTGGTGTGCATGGGTACTTGAATTGCAACATTTTCATAGAGACTGGATGGGTGATAACTTGCTATATTGTATTATATTGTTTTTGATGAATTAGGTAAACATGGATAGTCCTAGTGATCAAATATGTATTTTACTTACCATTTTGAATAGGAATATTTGAGAGATGATAATTGTATTTAATCTTATGGTGTCGATAATGGTGATGATTTGGGAAATGGAAAACAATTCTACGAAAGGTGAGATCCCACGACCTTTATGTAGGAGTCTGGTTACAAAGTGAATACTTACACCGTCTCATTGGTGAGAGTGACACAACCTGTATTTGCCAAATGCGGGTGAATAGATGCATATTTGTTATGTTGTGTAATATGGTTCATGATGTTGGTGGACTAACTTCAACTAGGAATGTAGTATTGAGGAGATGGTAGCTGTGTTCCTAAGTATTTTACTGCATGATGACAAAAATAGGCCAGTTAAGTTTAATTTCTTATGATCGGGAGAAACCGTTAGTCGCCATTTCAACAAGGTTCTTACTGTGGTGTTGAGGCTGCGTAGGGTATTGCTAAAGTCACCAGAACCTGTTCTTGAGAACAATAATGAACCTAAGTGGAAGTGGTTTAAGGTAAGTGTTGTGAGAAGTATTACTCAATACTGTATATTTTCTATATTTTTCATTTGCATTTTTTAGCTTATATTGCCCCCACTAATGGGAAAATCATATTTTTTTTTCATTGTAGAATTGTGTGGGTGCATTAGATGGGACTAATGTTCCTACCCGAGTCCTTCTTGTCTATCAAGATAGATATAGAACACAAAGAGGTGAAATAACAACAAATGTGTTAGGTGTTTGTTCTCCAGATATGAAATTCATTTATGTGTTACCTGGTTGGGAAGGGTTAGATGCTGATTTTAGAATTTTGCATGATGTTACTAGGCCTAATGTGTTGAAGGTTGCACATGATAAGTCATATTTTACATTTTTTGGAAGAAGATATGTAATGTTTTATATAAAGGTTTTAGTTGGTTGGTGGGTATTTGCAATGTAAAGCTTCTTATACCACACATGAATGTACTACCTAGTTGATGTTGGTTTTACAAATGAGGAGGGATTTTTAGCACCATTCCGGGGTCAACGTTATCATATACAAGAGTTTGGGGCTAGTGTAGCTGCACCACGAAATGCTGAAGAATCGTTTAACCTCAGGCATTCTGCAGCAAGGATAAACATTGAAAGATGTTTTGCATTGCTAAAGAACCGATGGGCAATTCTTAGGGCACCATGCTACTATCCTGTGCGCACTTATAACCGCATCATAGTTGCATATTGTTTGTTGCATAATTTAATTAGGAATGAAATGAGTATTGACCCAGCTGAGGAGGAGTTGCTTGAAGATATTCTTGTTGATGTTGAAGTAGATCTTTGTAGTTTGAAAAAAAATAATTTGGGAAGTTTGTCATGTTATTTAACTTTATGCTCATGGTGATATTTTATGTACATGTACTATGCGTATTGTACAAATTGTTAAAAATTTTATGTCTCTATCCTTTAATTTTACGTACAATGTTGAACATATATGTGTCCAAATAATTAGTAAAATAGTTGCTTTTTTTTTTTAGACTTTTGACAATGTTGATAGAATATGTCAGAGACACGTGCAAGTACCCAAAGTGAGAAGGTTGCAAGCAGGACGTGGACAACTGCTAAGAAAAATCAACTAATACTAGTACTTATGGAATTATGTGTGAATGGGTGGAAGTGCCAGATCGGTACATTTAGAGCTGGTTATCTCCAAGCATTAGAGAGTAGTTTGAAAACGGCAATTCCAGGCTATGAGTTGTGTGCCTCGCCACATATTGAATCTAAACTGAAGATGTGGAAGAAAAATTATAACTTACCGTTCACAATGATGGCTACTTCGGGGTTTGGTTTTAATAGTACTGAGAATAGGATTTTGGTGCATGGTGAAGATATATGACAAGATTATATGAAGGTAAAATTAAGACGTTTATACAAAATATTGTGTTTTCATGTTATAGAACGCAGAATGCACATTTTTTTAACTTTTAGTAATTATGTTTATTTTTGTAGAAGGATAGAAATGCGAAGGGCATGCGCGAGAAGTCATGGTCTTATTTCAATGATTGGGGTATCATCTTTGGGAAGGATAGGACTACAGATGAATTTCTATGGATTTGGAAGATATGGTTGTAGATGCTGAGGTTGAGGCCTCAATGCGAGAGGTAGAGAACATGGCTGGGGAAGATTAGGTAGGTGGTGACTTACTTGCGTCACATAGTGCAACACTAGTTTGTAAGCAAATTGTTGGCAATGAGCCAAGTGTTGGAACACAATCCACCAGTAAGAAGAAGAAAGGGAAGGTAAGTGGTAATGCATCCGAATCAATTGCAAAGAGTTTGGGCGATATCTTAAGGGTGATTGATGAATATGTGAGTGAGAGTCATAAGCAGCTAGTCTTGATAGCCCACCGAGTTGGCTATATGCATGATGTTGCTGATGCACATAGGAAAGTAAACACTAAGCTTGAGAAGGTAAATGGTATTTCCATGGGTGATTGACATGCTGAACTAAAAGTGATTTGTTTTGACCCTGTAAATGTGGACATCTTCTTCAGTTTACCCGATTATGAGTGACTAACATGGTTTGGTGGTTTATTGTAGAACACAACTTCCCATTGATCAATATAAATGGAAAATGTTGGTCAATGTCAAAAAACTAATATTTAGGAATGTTGTTGTTATGTGAATATATTCACTGGTATGTATGTTGGTACGTACTTCTTAAGTAAGTAGAGTACATGTGGTACGTTCATAATGGTGTCATGTTTTGCAGTAAGCCACCAAAGTTTTGGTGGCCTGTATAATTTTGGGTACCATGTGATAGGACTTGTATTAAGAACATTAATATTTTTTTTGATGTACTACACATGTACTATTGCTCGTCCATATGATCTCATGTAACCAATGCTATACTACTTGTTTTACATAATGCTTTTACTTTTATGTAGTAAACCAATTTTTTTTCTTAAGCAATATTAATAGCAATGAATAGTAGTAGTAACAACATGTATTGTTGTGCAATTAGCTATGAACAGGAAACAATGTTGGTACGTTGTATTTGTTGGAAGACGGGTTGGATTTTACCAGTCCTAAGTTGAGTATCATTCACATGTGATTAATCCTAATTAGTATATAAATTAATATAATTAAATAAATTAATTTTTTAAGATAAAATAGTTAAAAACTGTAAATTAGGGTTTTGTGCGTAAACTAGAGTTTTATGTATATACTGTTTGAAGTTTCAGGGTTTTTATGCGGAATTACCTGAAATCAGGAGGAGCAATTTATCAAATCTTGAACAACTAAGGAGGCAAGGGTAATTCAACAAAAAGAACATGCAAGAACGTCATGGAAGCTCCACCAACAAAAAAGGATCATCCGGATGGTGGCTCTTGGCTATTGATGTCTATCTTCCACCTCATGCTTTCCTGGTGGCCTATAAATATGGCCCTTCAGCTTCTGCAGCCTGGAGTGAGAGAGTTGGAGAAAAAGGGGAGTCTAGAAAATAAAACAAGAGAGAAAGGAAGGAAGAAAGAAGATTTCTGAAGTGAAACCCTAGTCCGTTCAACTCTCCAGTCAAAATTCTCTATTTCTACATTTCTGTTATGTCTCTCTCTACTTGAAGAATTGAACTGCCACCACCTTTGTGTCTTAACTGATATTTATGGTGATTTTATTTCAATTGTTCCTTGCGAAAGAAGTGTAAGTGTCTGTATTTTATTTATTATTGTAATGAGAATTACTCACACTTCTTGCTTGTTAATAGTAATAGAGTGTGAGTAGTTTACTTATACCCCTCAGTAAGGGGTGAACATATATATAATACTGGTTAAATTATGGAAATGCTGATATTTTATTATGCTTTATCTATATATATCTATTTATAATATGCTCACGATTATGAACACCGAGCAATACTTAATATTCTATACTATCTATTATTATAAACTTCATGTATGATATGGTGATGTACATAATTGAGTGTTACTATGTAGCCCGGGGTTATGTCATAAGTGAATCATCGACCTGCCGGTTGAATATCTACGGTGTTCCAACTGAATGGCTTGACCTGCTATGGTGTTGCATGGTATAATTGTCAGATTAATATCCTAAGTAATCCTCCCGAATGGTTTGACCTTCTCGATTGTTAGGGTTGTTTAACTGATACAGGATATGAAAGTTGTCAGATGAATAACCTAAATGATCCTCCTGAATGGCTTGACCTTCTGGATTATTGGAGTGGTTTAACTGATACATACTATAATATTGCCAATTGATTAATTCTAGTGATCCTCATGAATGGCTTTACCTTTTGGATTACTTGAATTAATCAATTGTCAAAAATATCACCAGTTAACCTAAGAAGTTGCTGTATTATGGTTTAATATAAGTATACCACCAGCTAACCAATGAAGTTGCTGTGTTATGGTTTAATATACGTCAGACCTACTAGTTGACTTTCCAAGTGACAGGAAAAATTAATTGTCGTAAGGTAGCATTTTCAGTTTTTAACTAATATAAAACATATGAGATCCTTAAACTGAAGGATACCTTTCATATTATTGTCTTTTAACAATCTATCTACACATTTCATTTACTTAGACTAGTTGTCAGTCTAAGCTCACATCACAAGTTATCTCATGTTACATTGCTTTAGCAATAACTTCATTATTTTTATTTTGAATTCCAATTATTAAAACTCTTAGTGGGATCGATCTTGGACTTAAACTGAGAAAACTACAATTTGACCAATTATACTTGTGTGTATAATATAAATCAAATCACGAAAAAGTCGAATCAGAATGTAAATAAGTACCCAGGTGCATTGCACAAATCTTATGATTCGTACAATGATGCGGCAACTGCTTTTGCCATGTACAATGCGACGAAAATATTACAACCAGTACGAGATGTAAAAAATGTGATGGATGTCCATGCAATTGGACCTTTGGAAAATCATATTGAAGAATGGCCTATGGACAATAATGAACAACTTGTTGTTGCACTAGGCTAAGTGTAGCAATGTTCATCTTGGGTATCGTACTCACCCATATTGTATACTCGGTTATGGGAAGAGTTGATTGACTTTATGTTATTGCATTAATTAATGTCGTATGGTTATGAAGAATGAGTACAAGGGCCATTGCATGTTCCTAAGATGGTTTTTGGATTTTATGTGCTACATATGTATGGTTGTGATGTAACTTGAGTTTGGTGGCATTGTTGTACATATTATTGCCTGTTGTTTGTTTGGTAATAATGTCAACTTTGTTTTTTATTTTCTTTACTCTTGCATGAAACAAAATTCACAGTGATACTATTCTTATGAATGATTCTTATTAGTGTAGAGTGTAATGAAGATACCCAAAATTAGTGAGGATGAATCAGATGTGTTGATTGACACACTTATTGATTAAAAAAATAGAGGGAAGCTACCTCCTTTTAGGAAGTACAACACAACAATGGTAGGCGGTATGTTGGCCATATTGAAATGCCCAATGTCAAAGTTCAGTTTGTTCTTTATTGAGCTTGTAAGGATTATTTTCTTTTGGGAGCAACAATACCATACTATTTCTAAGATGTTTGACAATGAGTTGTTTGAATGGGACCCTTTAAAAAAATGTGTGGTGCATAACCCAGCCATAAATGGTGCAAATGCCTTTTTGGAAGTAAGTGATCTAGTTTTAACAACTTTTGTACGTACAATTTTTTACTGCGTTTAATTTTTTACTGCAGTAAAACAACACTTTCTTCAAATGTACACATGTAGGAAGATGATTTCATTGCATAGTATTGCCTTGACCCATGCCCAAACTTCCAATATTTTGGTGTTGTTTTCAAATGAGATGTAGGTACTTCAAGCCATCATGAATTGGACAGTGTTGGTTCATCCCTGTCAGTTAATTCTCCCAGACATGTCGATGTTATAGTCATCGATGACTGACTGCGTACGCGATATTTATGTGCAAGGTTTGCACTTAATATGCTTATTTGTATGTAATCGCGTGTATGTTATACTTTGTAATTGCCAAAAGCCATTTTGGTAATTACGCGACAACGCTTGTGGTCGTGTAGGATGTAATACTTATGTGTGGTACGAAATATGCACCAGGATGCCTTAAAGTTTTTTACTTTTTTTGTATAAGGCAACGATTCATTATTTGTTATGGGTCATGTGAATTTGGCTTGTGAAGTATTTTCTCATGTATTTTGATTATTTCTAACTTTTTTATATCTTTGGTGGATGAAATAAATTTGTGATCACCTTCTAAAATCGTATTCTAAAATGCATCGTTTAAAAGTTGGAATTTAACAATACATAATTATTCCAATATTTTTCACAATATTAAAGTGGTTACCAACATTTCGCAAGTCAAAAAGGAGAGAGGATTGGATAGGATTCAAGGCTAAAATGGTCTATTAATGTCAAAGTTATGAGATGTTAAAAAAAATTTGTTGTTTGTCCTTGGCCCCACCACCTCGTAAATGACTAACCAAAGCGGTGATTGGATAACATAATTTGCTTTTATCCCACTACAAATCCGGATTATTTGGATTTCACTTGACTGGTTTGAATTTTAAATCCAACCCAATCTAGTCCATCAATGATTTGCCAAACACACCCTATGTGTTTTCTTTCATCCTCAGCCATAGTACACCTTGAATGAGTTATTTCAGCAATTTACTAATTAGATCCACATTTTAGAGCTTTGATATGCATAGTGAAGATGAAATAAGTACACATATGAGCTTTAGTGCCGATTCTTATTGGAGGGAACTTACATTTACGGAAAGGAACAATTTTTAAAATTCAAAATATGTTTAATAATCTCATTATGCTTGCTTTGGTTAGAGTACATATGAATAGTTGATTGACTTTGTCTTAAAATACCAACATGTCTCCCCATGTTTATCTAGAGATGATCTTAGATCATCTTTGAATTGCTTTGAGCCTTAGCCTTTTTCTAGCGAAAAATTTATCCATAGTGCAGTGATTGACCTTTAATTGAAAATTTGTTTTCAAGCCACATGATTGACCAATCTAGTGCAAAATGATTAAAATTACCACACCTTGGTTGTTCCGAGACTGACTGTGATTAACCATGAAGAAAGGAAAATGTAGTGAGGAAACCCAAAAAAGGGATGAATGACATCGAATGAAAAAGAAGAGAAGAATCCAAGAAAAAGGAGAAAAAGGGGGTTGAACAAGAAAAGAAACAAAAAATGTTGAACAAAAAAAGAGACAAAAGGTTGATGTGAAGGTGTAAAGTTGAAAATTTCACAAAAGTAGATTTTTGATAATAAATGTCATGCCTTTGGAATAACCTTTTTTGTCTCCCTTTACCCTTCATTTCACTTACCCTAAATATCACCTCAAGACCTCATTACAACCCATGAAAGCCCTAAATGATCTAGAGAAAGTATGGTGAGAGCACATTTTAAATGAAAAGAAAAGTTGGTTTGATATCTAGTGATCTAACATTCCATTCATGAGATTATGCCAAGTTCGTTTCAATTTTTGTGCATGCACATAATTTTTGGATTATATGTGAGTATTTTGATTTGTGCATAAGATTATATCTCACATATACAGATGGAGAGCATGCTCAGATAATTATTGAGTTATTCATTTTTGAGGAAATCCTTTGGTGAGTTTTGCATCAAAGCTGAATTTGGATAGTCAACTAAATGTGGATTCTGTTGTGTAAAATTTTAATTTACATATTGTAAAACCCGGTGAATTTAAAACTTTTTACAAAAAAGGGGCAAAACGGTAATTTGTCGTCCTTGTATGGGTTGTAAACTTGAATTTTTCTAAAACTCAGATGACGAAACAGATCTCACCGTTGGATTCGTCTTGCGAAATCTAGTTATCACGTCAAATTTTATTGAATTCTGAGATAGTCGAATATTTCGCGTTTTACGAGGCAGTCGAGTCTCAGTTGACTCAAAAAATAGAATTTTTGTTAAAAATTTTGAAATTTGAAAAATAAGATAAGGTAAATTAAAATAAAATAAATTTAAACTTGAACTGGGGTAAAATTTAATCGTTTTGGGATGAAAACGAACATGGGAAAAAGAGGGCTGTGTGGCCAATTGTGGACCAAGCATTGGTGAACTATAAAAAGGGGAAGAAAATCAGATTTTCTCCCCCACAATTGCTCAGCCATTGCCGATAGAGAAGAGAGGGAAAGAAATTCACTTCTCTCTACGATCTACGACTCCACGGGATTCAAATCAACTCGGGCCAAGAGAAAAAGTTACTCTCCTCGCCATGGGCTACGCGACCGCACAAAAAATGACGGGTTGTACCGAAGATCAAGATACATAATTTTTGGAAGTTTGGAATTTGGGCTAGAAGTGGGTTCTTGGGACTTCGTACGGTCGTTCCTTATGCTTCAAGAGGTAGGGTTCCTTCCTAATTGAGTTTATTTTACAAACTAGGGTGTTATATGTAATCGTAGATTGATGGATATATATATCATTTACCTATGATTGTGGAATTGATGAAATGGGTATGGAAAATGTTTTACAAATGAATTCCTAGCTTGGAATTGATATATTTGGTGATTGCTTGTATAATTCCATGGAATTTTGTACCTTGGGGTTATGTGAATTTTGCCTTAAAGTGATTCATGAAAAATTTGTATTATATGGGCATGCTATTTGTTTAAATTCATGCTTTGAAAATTAAGTGTGTTATTGGTATATATGAAATAACATGCTATGAATTATGGTTGGATGTGAACATGTTGATATAGTAACATTGAGATGAAATATAACTACTATATGCATATGATATTAATGGCCATGAACTACGAAAATTTATGTTAAAGTTGCTCATATGACATTCATTACATGTGGGCATGACAATTGAAATAACAATGGTGCATTACATTGAATATGCACAGAGGCATTGCATGTATAGGTGTGTGTGTGCATGGTTGTTTGTCAACACTACGCTCGGTGGATGACTGGCGGGCTCGAGTAAGCTTGGTCAAAGACCTGGCCGAGTCTCACGGATTATATGGTGATTAGGGTTGGGGTTAGCAAGAAGGGCTAGAAGATCCCTCGGGTGCAAGGCCCGATGATGGGATACGCACTCCCTTGGTACAGTCCATGAAGTGTGTGGGTGTACACGTAATCCTTGGTGGAAGTCCGTAAATTTTGTGTGGGTTGGGTGAGCCTTGGTGTGAGTCCATAAACATCCACCCCTACGAAGACCCTGGAAAACTTTTAAAACGGTCATTGGATGAGTGAAACCAATGGGGGGGTTGGAAAACCCGGTCATAATACTCATGACATTACATGGGGGAAAGGAGCCGGTGAGGGCTCACGTTGAGTTGCATGAGTGGGTATCATCTCATATCATGGTACGACATGTTAAATTCCAACATAGATTGATTAGTCTTGATTGGAACAATGGTTGTTTATGAAATGTTGCATGTGAACATTGCATATGCACTTTGGTTGGGGAGTAGCCTCTGTAAGAAGTATTCTATTGGGCGTTGGCTCACCCTATACGGGAAACATTTTAGGTTCTGGACATACTCTGGCGGACGGCTCGCATTCGGGGCCTCTTGGGTGAAGAAAAGTCGGGTTATGGCATTTGAATACAAGTTTGGTGTAAAACTTTTGTTAAAATTGTATTTTGACATGTAACCGTGTAAATGGTTTGTAATAGAACTTTTAGATATCAAGTTTTGTGTGAATAACATCATTATGTATGTTTGAGATGATGTTGGAATGGTTAGAATTAGATTGAAATGTAAAAAAGGTGAAACAGGAAAAATGGGCACAGCGTACCGGTACGGTGAGGTCCAGAAGGCAAACCGCACCAGTACGCGTACCGGTATGGTGAGGTCCAGTGAGCAACCCATACCGGTACGCTTTGGCAGATTTTGAAATTTTTTTATTTTTTTCTTCCAAGGCCTTGGGCTATGCATCATTTGGTTTCAATGATACAAATGGACTAAAATGGAGATATATTGGGGTACATTGAACCTCTATAGGATTAAATGATTAATGGAACACGGGTGTTACATGTGATGTAAGATTCCGGTAACGTGATAATATTAGCATGATATCGGATCAAGCGACACTTACGGGCATTTTCGCGGGTTGACGGGTGGTCAACGGGACCCCTGGTTTTAGGGGTGTCACACATATTCATTTCACACACACATGAGATGAAAAGAAATGTATAGGCACATACTCTAGAATAACATTTAAGGCTATGATGTGATTCTTATGTGATTAGTTTGGGTGCATTGGACAAAACTATTTTTGACATCCCAGTGCTAGTTAGGATAAGAGCATATGTTTCAAATCTTGGATCTGGGGAAAAGAAGTTTATAGGTACCTTAACTGGAAACTTTCACGAAGCAAAACTTGTCCACTAGGGATCACCTAGGGGTTTAAAGGCTTGTTGCATATGCTAAATGTAATAGCATAATTAGTGTAAGTTTATTTTTGTTTGCCTAATTTTTATATTAGTAAAGCTTAAGTTGGGGGGGGGGGGGTGTGATGAGCGCATAATATTGCATATTTAACAGCCTCATTACATGCATATTAACTCAACTTTGCATTTAATTACTTAGAGTTAGTTGAATTTGTGAATAATGTGAAAATTTTAATGTTACAGGTAATCATAGAGTAAATGGTGGCTTTTGGAACCTTGCAACTAAGTGTGGATTAGTGGTGAAGAGATAAACACATTAAATGAGGATTAGGAGGTTTTAAAGTGAAAAACATCAAAGAGGTAGTAGTACTTGGTATCATAGGTACCGGTATCTAAGCCTATAAGAATTTTGGTACTGGCACCTACACCAATTGGTTGTAGTATCCCGGTATTTTACATTTTTTACCATGCTTCACTTCGAATCGTAAATAGTGCAAAACATGAAAATTGTAGATATGGATGTCCTCTATCTTGTGTCAAAATTTCAGCTCAATTAAACAATGGGATCAAATATTATGACAAATTTACAAAAGCTAGTCCCGAGCTTGCATCCCCCTTACGACCTATCAGTAGAACCTTAAAACCTACCGGTAGAAAACTTACTGGAAGTTTTCTACTGGTAGGTTTTTCCCAAAAGTGCCATACACCTTTGCACATGACTTCACCTACTCCAGGGGCCCACCTCTTGTCATCCCAACCATACCATAACATCTTTGACACACTATGATGGTCTCTTACACCCTAAAGTCAATTTTTGGAAGAGAAAGCATGGGAGAGGTATGATAGAGAAAGAGGGTGGTTGGTGAAGGCATGGTAGGTGTATGCTAGGCTTGTCCTTACTTCTTGAAGTGTTTAATCCCTGCCCACTCATTGGAAGTCAGCTCTTACAGACCAAGGAAGGGGTATGGACAAATTTTGACCAAGCTTTACAATATAATTCAGATTTTATGAGCTTTTGAAAGGAAGATGCTACCTAAGCTACACACATAGTTTTAGAGAGAGAATCTCAAGGAAGAAGATGAAGTTCTAGAGAGAGAAAGTTAGGTTTTTACATTTCCTTCTCCATTTCAGTTGTAGTAAGCTTTAAATCACTTTGTAATCTTTACTTCTTGCACTTTAATCTCCTTTATTTCAAGTGTATTCAAGTTTAGCTACATATTCTTGTATCTACCATGTTTACAATTGGGTTTTTCCTTCCAAGTTTTACTTATGGGGTATGAAATCAATTTGTCTTTGTAGTTTAACTTCTTTTTGAATTAATACAAGTTTAAATCTTCATTTCTTCACCATGTCTATTTACATTGTGTATATCTTTACATCCATTATGAGTAGCTAAGCTTTTAGATGGCTAATCCAAGGGAGATTTCTTCTTAGGTATGCTAAATCGACTCTCCTTTATTCCTCCTCATAGTGTAAGGTGTTTGGTTTGACTAGGCTGAGTGCGAACGTGGTTGTGAGCTCTTGATACACTATAAACTTGTCATGGGGTATGCTTGAGCCTACTCCTCCACATTAGTCCCTCACTTCCTATGAATCAATCAAGCACCGAGACACCATTGTTAGAATGTTTTGAATTGATTTGACATTCCCATTGGAATGACCTCTTCGGATTAGCCAACCTTGTTTTTATTGCATTCTTTTATCACAACTCCACTCACCAAAACACACAACTATAAGATTTTACACTTTTCATTCTTTTACAAAACCACCTTCACCACAATTCGAACTTCCTTCCCTGAGGAGTCGACCTTGAAATACCTATTCCAAGTAAAACATGACAATTGCAAATCTCTCTTTGCTTGGGGAGCACATGTTCATTCAGATAGGCAGACACACACACACGTTTTGTCCCATTTCTAGTAACGAACTCGAGGGAGAGTAACACTATGTGGAGCACTTACCAAAAAAAATATTAGGCCCGATTAAAAAAAAATAGTACAATTCAATATTTAATCCCCTCATAATAAGTCTACTAACGAGCTCTATGTGGAGAACATAGTATGTGTGTTGGGACATGAAATGATATCATACTAAAATGTATTCTTTTTTTTTTTTTGGAAAAATGATGAATAAGTATTACTTTAACCCACAAACATCCATTAAGTCATATCACTTTTGTTTTCTGTCAATGAAGTCCTATTTTTAATATTTTATTTCAATTAAGTCTTAATTCCATTATATTCCAATTTTATCCTTACCCTTTACTTACCAAAATTTTTTCATTCTTTTGCATTTTATGTTAATTCGACGGCATACTCTTAGGGTATTTCAATTGCTATGTGACTTTGCATTTTTTTCTGGTATGTTGATTTCGGCGGCACACATTTGGGGCTTTTCAATTGCTGTTTGATAAACTTTCTTCCTCACACTAAGCTAATTCTTACTTCAACTAAGATAATATTATTATATTACAGATTCTATTGATAAATTTGTATGGCTTTAGATTATTCTATTAATTTATATTTAATTTAAAATGAACAAGTTAGGGATTTATTTTAGCTGTTGTGTTTGAATCTATCACAAAATTAAAGTGAAATTAATCGACAAACAACATCAATGTAGTTTTTGTTGACTATGGTGTGCCAAATATTGTAAAATTACTTATTAAAATTTCTGATTTGAACCATGTAAAGTATAACAAAATAGTTACAGTAAAGAGTTACACAGAAACGAAAGAGTTACAACAGGATAACAAAACAGTAACAGTAAACTGATACACGTTACTGTTTGTTTAAACAATATAAATACTAACCCAATTGTAGAATAGAAACTGTTATTGAACTTTAGGCAGATAAAGGGTAGTGTTTGATACTATGTTCTTAACACATATTTCGCCCCCATATACGGTGCTTATGAAAATCGAGCGTCTGCTTTCCAGGATACAATGATCTTTATACGAACATAAGTAGCACTCCAATCTGCTCGTCCAGCGAATCAAAATTGTGTTGTGTATTCTCTAAATGCACTGTCTTAATGCTGAAAATGATATGTTCTAATGTCTGCTTAATGTCAAAAATGGACTGAATGAATGAATTCTGAATGCATGCATGAACTGGGTATTTATAAACACCTTGGTGACTTTGCGGACAGTTACCAAACTAAAAGACGCAACCCAGAAGAATAACAAGACACAACAGCCAATATACACCTTGGGTAACTGTTCTCCATGAACAGTCACAATTTAATTCGGTCTGGAGGGAGGAGAGAGGCAACAAACCTAATCCAATGCGATCTAACGGGTACCAAAATTAAATTTTGGGTTAACAAATTCTCGCCTAATTAATTAAATAAATTTTCTCCAAAAAGATTGGGCTTGGTCTAAACTACACCCACACCCGTACCCGAGCCCGAGCCTGGCCTAGCCGGGTTGGATCGTGGTCGTGGCGAGGTGAGGCCGGCGGCGTACACGCACTTTTGTGGTTGAACCGAAGGCATGTAGGTACTCGTTCCGCTCATAAAATTGTGGTACCCCTTGGGGCCCAATCCCATAGAGCAAACTTGGCCTATATATGCCCATGTTGAATTTCTTCCTCAACCAATGTGGGATTGATATTACATCCCATATTGCACTTCCTTTATTTTTACATTTAAAAAGGGTCACTTGTAGCCTATTTTCTCATTCATTTCTTACTCGATTTGAGCAAGTGAATATACTACATTATTTTTCTCACGGAGTAGGATATGAACTCACAAAATTTTATTCAAAATAACAATCGGGTCCCACTTTAATTTAGGCTCAAAGTCGACCAAAAACTCAGTTTTTATACTTGAAAACTGTTTTGGTCCAACAATCCCCCACATGAATGAAAAATTGGCTGTTAGTATGCAAATGATAATGCTGACACACTATAGAGAGTATATCTTTGGAAAGATCGTGCATCGAGATAGGTAGCTTTTGGCCTTGAACCTTCCTTAGTGAAAGCCCATCGGACTTATCGACTAAATAGTGAACGTGATGTCTTGAACTATTCAGTTGTTTGATAAATCAGATCGAATAGAATTCACACAGTCTCTTTCCTAACATAATTGGTTCTCATGATTGTGTTCATTTTGGCCCTGAACAACTCTTGGTTTTCATGAGTGCTTTAGAGAATTCATCTTTTACAAATTCTCATAGAAGCGACTCCTTCACACTCATATTAGTGACTCCTATTAGGAATATCCTGCAATATCCCACTTGGATTTACCAAGGTATGAGAGTCGATAAAAACATAGCTTACCCTAACAAACTCTGCAGATAGCACTAGGTTATCATAGGAATAGGTTGGAGAATTTATCTCCTTAGTGCTTCTTTTGAATCATGCATAATTCGATTGTCCCTTTGAACCTAGATCTTAGGATCTCCAGTTAACTAGGTTGGGTTTCCATTAAGGTGACTCTTGTGTTATAGGCTTTAATCTCATTCCCCTCGATGTGCAATTTACTTGCTCTCTCATCAAACCTTTTGTAAGCGGATCTGCTAGATTATCATTGGACTTTATATAATTAATAGAAATAATCTCATTTGAGAGCAATTGCCTAACGATATTATGTCTACGATGTATATGTCTAAAATTACCATTATACATGTCACTCTGTGCCCTACCAATTATAGATTGGCTATCGCAATATATAAAAATTGCTAGTACATGTTTAGGCCATATTGGAATTTCCTTTAGAAATTGGCGAAGCCACTCAGCTTTCTCTCCTACTTTATCTAAAGCAATAAATTCAGATTGCATTGTGGATCTGGCAATACACGTTTACTTAGAAGATTTCCAAGATACAGCTGCACCAACAAGTGTAAAAACATAACCACTTGTGGATTTTGTATCCTTCATATCAGATATCCAATTTGCATCACTATACCCTTCAAATATAGCTAGATATCTTGTATAGTGCAATCCAAACTTTAGGGTATATCTTAAGTATCTAAGAACCCTGATAATTGCCTTCTAATGGTCTACTTTCAAATTACTTATATATCTACTCAATTTACTAACTAAGTATGCTATATCTGGTCTAGTACAGTAACATACATTAGACTTCCAATAATACGAGATTATTCAAATTGTGCTATGTTTTGACCAGTATTTTTAGACAAATGAAGATTTATATCAACTGGTGTTCTAGCAATGCTACTTCCATCTTTGACGAAATTTTCAAGTATTTTTTCAATGTAATACGTTTGAGATAATACAAGTCCACAAGATGTTTTAGAAATTTTAATTCCTAGTATAACATCTGCAACACCCATATCCTTTATGTCAAACTTACTGGAAAACATTTTCTTAGTAGCTGTAATAATATTATTATTACTACCTAAAATAAGCATATCATCTACATATAGGCAAACAATAACATATCCATTATTTGTATCTTTAACATAGACACATTTATCACATTCATTAATTGTGAAACCATTTGACAGCATTACCTTGTCAAATTTCTCATGTCATTGTTTTGGTGCTTGCTTTAAACCATAAATTGATTTAACAAATCTACACACTTTCTTCTCTTGTCCCGGAGAAACAAACCCTTTGGGTTGGTCCATATAAATTTCCTCATTTAAGTCACCATTTAGGAAAGCAGTTTTCACATCCATTTGGTGTATCTCAAGATTATGCAATGCTGCAATAGCTATGAGCATACGAATAGATGTTATTTTTGTAACGGGAGAATATGTATCAAAGTAATTAAGACCTTCCTTTTGTTTGTAACCTTTAGCAACAAGTCTATTCTTGTACTTATCAATTGATCCATCACTTTTCATTTTCCTCTTGAAAATCCATTTACACTCCAATGGTTTACTCCCTGGTGGAAGAACTACCAACTACCAAGTGTGATTTTGCATGATGGATTCAATTTTACTGTCTACAGCTTCTTTTCACATAGGTGCTTTAGGAGTGGACATCGCTTCATTAAAGCTTTGAGGCTCATTTTTTAACAAATATGTTAGAAAATCTGGACCATAGGACCTGGAAGTCCTTGCCCTCTTACTGCATCTAAGTGCCTCTTCACTTTATTCATTTATAGACTCATTGTCTATATTGCTAGTCGCACTATCATGAGCTCTTTTAAGAGAACTCCCATCACATGCATTTTTACTAAGAAAGACATTTTCAAAAAATGATGCATTTCTTGACTCAATGATTGTATTGACATGTATATCAAGAATATCAGATTTATGCACGAGAAAACAATATGCACTGCTATTTATTGCATAACCAATAAATATACAATCAATAGTCTTGGGTCATATTTTAATCCTTTTGGGAATAGGAACTATCACTTTAGTCAAATACCCCCACACTTTTAAATATTTGTAGGAAGAACTCCTTCCTTTCCATAATTCATATGGGGTTTTGTCTAACTTATTGTGGGGTAGTCTATTTAAAATATAATTTGCTGAAAGCAAATCTTCCCCCCACAAATTTTGAGGTAATCCCGAACTAATCAACATGACATTCATCATCACTTTTAAAGTTCTATTTTTACATTCAACAATTCCATTTTGCTGAGGTGTATAAAGCACAAAAATTTGGTGAATAATACCATGTTCTTGACAAAATCGATCAAAAGGTGTGTCATATTCACCACCTCGATCACTTCTTATTGCCTTAATCTTCTTGCCAAGTTGATTCTCAACCTCATTCTTATAGTGCATAAATTTTTCTAATGCTTCATATTTACTCCTTAGCAAATATACATAGCAATATCTTGTGTAATCATCAATAAATGTAACAAAATATTTCTTTCCACCTCTAGTTTGAACATATTTCAAATTACATGTATCACTATGAATTAACTCTAGAGGTTCAGAACTTATTTCAATATTATGAAATGATGCTTTAGTTAATTTTGATTCAACACATGTCTCACATTTATGATTTGCATCAATATTGAATTTAGGCAACAATTCTAAATTCATTAATTTATGCATAGTATCAAAATTAACATGTCCTAATCTCCCATGCCAGATATTGGAAGACTCAAGCATATAAGCAGAAGATGTGTTCTAATTATTAAAATTTGATACAATTGTCATTACATTCATCTTAAAGAGCCCATCGCTCATATATCGCTTGCTTACATAAATTTCACTATTGGTGAGTACAAATTTGTCAGACTCAAAAACCAACCTAAAACCTTTCTTACTCAACAATGATCCAGACATAAGATTCTTTCGAATTTTTGGAACATGTAACACATTATTGAGAGTAGGTTCTTTTTTGGAAGTCATCTTCAATATAACCTTTCCTTTGCCTTCAACTTTGGAAGTGGAGTCATTTTCCATGAAGAGCTGTTCTCCATCATTCATTACTTCATATGAAGAGAACATCTTCTTATCCGAACATATGTGTCTAGTGGCTCTGGTGTCCACCCACCATTCCTTGGTATTTTCCACCAAGTTCACTTCAGATACTACAACAGAAAAACTTAAGTTAGAAATATTTTAAAAAAAATTTTCTACCTCGATTATATTAGCTTGGGCAGCCTTCCTCTTGTGTTTCCCTTGTGTTTTACAGCTTTGAAAATCCTTTGCATGATACCTCGGTCACAAAATAATTGCCTTTGAACCTTTTGGAATCACCACCCTTGGCCCCTTGCTGGCCAAAATACTTTCTTTTCTTGTTGGTTTTATGTTCCTCTTCAATCACATGTGCTTTTGACTCCATGGAATGATTGCCAAATTTCTTTATGGAGACTCTGTTATCCTCCTTAATCCTCAATCTCACGATCAAGTCTTCAAGTTTCATTTCTTTGCGTTTGTGCTTCAAATAATTTTTGAAGCCTTTCCAATTTGGCGATAATTTTTCAATAATTGCAGCCACTTGGAAAGATTCACTAAACACCATCCATTCGACATGAATTTCATGTAGGATCACTTGAAGATCTTGAACTTGACTTATGATAGTCTTGAAATCCGCCATTTTGTAGTCAAGGAATCTGCCCACAATGAATTTCTTCATTCCGGCATCCTCCATCTTGTATTTTCTATCCAAGGATTCCCACAACTCTTTAGCCATCTTGATTGGACTATATACATTATATAATGTGTTATCCAATCCATTGAGAATATAGTTTTTGCATAGAAAATCAGAGTGCTTCCATGCATCCACCACAACAACAACTTGGCAGTCGGTCTCATTCTCACTACAAATAGGAGCATCTTCACAAAGAAACTTTGCAAGATTCAACGTAGTGAGATAAAAAAGTATTTTCTGTTGCCATCTCTTAAAATCATTCCCATTGAACTTTTTAGATTTCTCCCCATGAGACACATGAGTAAAAACAGAAATAGGCACCACAGGCACAACATGATTTGTAGTAGCAGAAACAGTATTATCATTTGCAGCCATTTCTGATGAACAAAGATTACAAACTATTCAAAAATAGAAAAACAGTAACACTTTTCAAAGCAAATTATTAAAACAGAGACAATGTCACTGTTTTGATGTAATTGTTTAAATTATACACTGAATAAAGTAACTGTTTGGTGTAACTATTTAAAACATACACATAAACAAAGTAACTGTTTGGTGTAACTGTTTAAAGCATAAAAAATGAAATATGCAATTTTTTTGACAAATTTTCAAGTCTCTTCAAAATATCAGATTGTAAACAAAATAGGATTTAATAATTTGCAATATTTTAGAACAGTCTAAAAATTAAAACATGTATCAGAAACACAACAAGCAATTATACAACAAGAAATCTGTCTTAAGATTGTTGACTGTGGTTTGCCAAATATTGTAAAATCACTTATTAAAATTTCTGATTTAAACCATGTAAAGTATAACAAAACAGTTACAGTAAAGAGTTACACAGAAACGAAAGAGTTACAGCAGGGTAACGAAATAGTAACAGTAAATAGATACATGTTACTGTTTGTTTAAACAATATAAATACTAACCCGATTGCAGAACAAAAACTGTTATTGAACTTTAGGTAGATCAAGGCTAGTGTTTGACACTATGTCCTTAAGACAGATTTCGCCCCTCACACATGGTGCTTATGGAAATCGAGTGTCTGCCTTTTTGGATACAATGACCTTTACGTGAATAGAAGTTGCACTCCAATCTACTCTCTAAATGCACTGCCTTAATGTCAAAAATGATATGTTCTAATATTTGCTTAATGTCGAAAACGGACTGAATGAATGAATTCTGAATGCATGCATGAACTGGGTATTTATAAACACCTTCGTGACTTTTCGGACAGTCACAACTAAAAGACACAACCCAGAAGAATAACAAGACACAACAGCCAGTAGACACCTTGGGTACCTGTTCTCCATGAACATTCACAATTTAATTTGGTCTGGAGGGAGGAGGGAGGCAACAAACCCGACCCAATGCGATCCAACGGGTACCGAAATTAAATTTTGGGTTAAGAAATTTTCGCCCAATTAATTAAATAAATTTTATCCAAAAAGATAGGGCTTGGTTTAAACCACACCCACACCTACACCCGAGCCCGAGCCCGGTCGTGGCAGGTCATGGTCGTGGCGAGGCGCGCGAGCGTGTGTGGTTGAACCGAAGACATGTAGGTACTTGCCCCGCTCATAAAACTGTGGTACCCCTTGGGGCCCAATCCCATAGAGCAAACTTGGCCTATATATGCCCATATTGAATTTCTTCCTCAACCAATGTGAGATTGGTGTCACATCCTACATAACACTTCCTTTATTTTCACATTTCAAAAGAGTCACTTTGAAGCCTATTTTCTCATTTATTTCTTACTCGATTTGAGCAAGTGAATATACTATATTATTCTCTTCATGGAGTAGAATATGAACCTACAAAATTTTATTCAAAATAACAATCGGGTCCCACTTTAATTTAGGTTCAAAGTCTACCAAAAACTCAATTTTTATACTTAAAAACTGTTTTGGTCCAGCAATTTTTTTTTAATATTTTCTTATTTTATTAAATGATAGGTAAATGTTGTCTTGGGTTTTAAGTTGGGTACCCCAATGAAATAAGAAAATAAGAAAATGTGACCTTTCTTTGGGTCATGCCATGAAATTTATGTTGATTTTTTTTTTATGGGTTTCAATATTAATTTTATAAGTAAGGAATTTTTGTCCTCTTTATTGATTCTAAGAATGCAAAAGAATAAAAAAGTTTTAATAACTAAAGGTTAAAGATAAAATTATAATATAATAGAATTTAGGACTACATTATTATAAAACAAAAATGATAGGACTTAATGGATGTTTGTGCGGAAAGTAATACTTATTGGTAATTTTTCCTTATTTTTTTTCTTTTTAAATTTTGTTTTAAGTTTTTTTTTATAGAATTTTCATGTTTTTATAAAATGTCTAAATTTCAGGGGAGTGTTAGAGAATATGAATGGCAGTGATTAAAGGAATGATTTGATGAATTCAATACATCTACCATGTGGAAAAATATGTGTGTGTTGTCAAATAATTGATTGGTTGAATTACTATGTTAATTATTGATTTCCTTATTTATATCATTGGTGTAACTATATAAAGCCGGTGATGGCCATACATACTGCATCGAATCCCATAATAACACTAGCAATTTATATTTCCTTCCTTTTGGATCTTAAAGCTACTGCTTTTCTTCGTCATAACCAAAATCTTTTTTGCTTCATCAGATTAACTAACTACAATATCAACTTCTTATAACTCAACTCCATTGAATTGGGGGATTACATTTGTTATTTGCTATTTTGATTCTTTTGTTTCTATGAACTTTCTTTAAGGGCATAGAGACTTCTTTTGTCCTTTCATTGAATTAAACTGATCAAAATCTTAGGTTTTTTTATTCTATTTTTGAGTTGGAAGTAATTAAATTGATAGTAAAATCAAATGAATTTGGGGAGTTAATCAAACCAACTGATAATTTATTAATTCAACAAACTTGAAGATGATTAGAATTTTTTTAAAGATCATTGAATTGAGGTTGTTAGTTGAAACACTGGTTTTGTGATTCAATCAAGGTTGTCATACAGGCATCAAAAAATGGCTATATGGTGAACTAATTTATTATCATATTTTCTTATGAGAGGAAGGGATTGATGTCTTAGATCTTCCAAGTAAACTTTGGACTAACAGTTCAGTGCCCCAAGTGTCAGGTATGATTGTAAGTGGTCGATTTCCATATATAGACTTATTCGAACTTAAGTCCGTCAAGAAAACTTATTTGTTATAAAATTTATTTTTTGTCAATTTTACCAGACTATCCATTCCCTTTATAAGTGAAGTAAAACTACAAATTAAAAACTCCTAAATTTTAGGAGTTTAACTAACATTAAATTTTTTTCTCTTTGATATCTATCTATATCCATATAGATTAGTACTATATATCTCTCTCATTTATATGTCTATATGACATTTAATAAAAAAAAATAACATTCAAATATAAAAAAAGGTTATCATTTAAACACAAAAAATAATACGATTTAAATACAAAAAAAATAATAATAACGTTTAAACATAAAAAAATAGTACCATTCAATATTCATATTTTTAAAAATTAATAATAGTAACATGTTCAACAAAAATAGTAACATACTTCACAAAAAACAGTAACATGCTCGATAAAAAAAAAATAATAAAAATAGCAATATGGAATATTGAAAAAATTGAAAATAAAATAGTAGCATTCAAACCCATAACTAGAGGAAGAAACCTTTAATTCTTCAGCATCTAAAAAAATAATATTGAAAAAGTAATAACATGTTCAATAAAAAATAGTAACATGAAAAAAAAATAGTAACATGGTCAACAAAGAATGTAGTAACATGAAATATTGAAAAAATTTGGGGATTATTTATCAAAAAATTAAAAATAAAATTGGGCATCAAACTAATGACACATTGAGTAAATTTTTTAACTTTTTTTTTTTTTTTGAAAATCAACGACATAGAAGTTCATGATGACCAGAATGTAGTAGAAGATATGATAGTTATTAATAATATTCCAAACCCTACTGATTTTGATGTTATGGAGGAAGAAATGATATCTAAGGAGAAAGATTTGTTGATTGAGTACTTCAAACGAGAGAGAGAGAGAGAGAACATAAATTTGAATTTCAATTTAGGAGTGAATTAAGGGACAATAATTTTTAATTTAAGAAATTAATTTAAAATTACTTTCAAGGTTTTAAAGGTTTCTATAATTGAACAGAATAATACTGTTAAAGATATTTTTGAGATTTAAAAAAAAAAATAGTGGAATTAAGTACTTATTAATAAGATAAAAAACGGACTTATCACCAAATAAGTTTTCTTGACGGATTCTAGTCATTATAAGTCCATCCAGGAGGGCTTAGCCCCAATTTTCACTTATTTGTTTAAGGGAAATACTATGTGCATCAAAATTTTGCATCAAATTTGTAAACCAAAAGGTGTGAGTTGTGCATAATTTATGAGGGATGCATGTAATTCTTCATGTGGATTTGTATCAACCATTGTTGGATAGTTAAGCCTCCCATTTAGGGATGACAGTGGACTGAGAAAAAATGGATATTCGTCCAAACTCGCCCCGTTTGGATCGGGGATGAACTATATGAATTGAACGGTGAACGTATATGAGGATACCCGTATAAACCTGTGTGAGAATGAAGACGGGGATGTACTTACCCTTACCCCCACCCCGCCCTGCCCTGTCCCTGTCTAGGCCTAACTTACTTCTCTTCCTCAATCAAAGCCGCCTCCCCTCTCTCTGTCTCTCACACACATAGATGGTGATTTGAGCGTATGCTGCAAACCCACACCTCTTCATCATTCATCTTCATCTTCAAAGCCATAAGCCATCCACAAGCATCCCAGGTTTGTCATATGTAGTACATCCCAATCCAAAGAACCCAGCCAAATGAGCTCTTCTGTCTTGAAATTACCAAGAAATAGATTTGTAAATGGCTGAAACAGCCCTTTGTCCACACCAAAGGTCACTCCACCAGCTTTCACTTTTCATATCCATTACCACTAAAATATATCATCAACATATCTCATATCTCCCTCCCCCTCCAGCAGCAACAACGCCTCTGATGACCACGCATCAGCTCAGATCACAGCGCCTAGCTCCTCCATCATTCATTGTTAGGTAACTCTGTCACCTTCTCCCTTTCCATCTCTGCGCCTCCATATGGTCGATGTAATAAAGTTGCTTTAGTTTTCTCACTATCCAGCATCTTAGTTACCATTAACATGGTAATCAAGAAACACATGTTTCACAAAATTTGAATGAAACACATGTTTTACTAGGGCATTCAGACCAATTACTATATTAATTGGTCTCCATTGCTGCAATATTTAAGAATTAGCTTACTAATACTATTGATCTTCTCCCCTTGTGTAATGAATTGTTAAAATAAATTATAATGGATTTTACTCTTTGATTTACATTTCATTATTGAACTTGGGGCTTTTTTAATATGTCTCTTTGTGTTCAATTGGGTTGGTTCAATGTGCATTTTGGTGGTGTTTCTGTGGCTTTTTCTATGCTATTTTTGGTGCTGTTTTGGGGGCTATTTTGGTGTTATTTTGGTGCTATTTTGGGGCTGCTTCCGGTGCTATTTTTTCGGGGCTATTTTGCTGCTCTAATTATGTTAGAGGTGCTGCCATTTTGTTGTCAATGTTGCTCCTGATGTGTTTCTTTTGTGTTTTTGGAGCATTGGATTTATTAAAACATTAGGATTTTTATTGGATATATTAAAACATGTGTAATGGATCTGTTTCTTTTGTGCTGTTGTGATTAGTATGTTGGCTTGAACTTGGACTTAAGCTTGGGCTTGGGCTTGGGCGAGTATGGGGGAAGCGGGGACGGGGGCGGGGATGGGGATAAAAATTATACCTGTTAGCGAGGATGGACTGGGAATAGATGAAGGTTTTTTAAGTGGGTACAGGGATGAAGAATATATCCCCCGCCCCCGCTTCGGTCCACTGATATCCCTACTCCCATTCATTCTTCTTCATTTCATCATAGTGTATTGTGTTGTTCCGTTCATAGGTCCAAAGCCCTTCTTAGTTAGAAAGTCCTCCTCCCTCTTGGACCTAACTTCTTCAATGTAACCCATCCCATGTAGAGATTTTAAAAGTGAGGATAAATTTTTCAATTTTACCGGTAAGGCGCTATTCATGCACCATTTGCCGGTAGGGTACTACATATGCATCATTTAAGTACAAGTCATTTTTAAGAGCATAAGATAAGCATGTTTAGAATGTTAAAATACATCTACTGTGCAAATTTAAGCCTAAACAGAAATAATTTTAAAAATTTGACAAAAAGGGTATCTCGGGTGGTCCAACTGGGATCGGCTAAACCTGACCACTAGTAAAAATATATTTTTTAAAAATTTTTATTTAAATAATTTTGGTAAAAATAAAATGTCAAATTGAGGCATTTTGGGGCGAGATGTAGTGTAATGGGGTCCGGATTCATCAAGGGCAAAAGAGTCATTTTGCACCTTTGCCCTCCACTATAAATACAGCCCCCTTAGTGTAAAAAATATCAGTATTTGGCTTGGAGATAGAGCAGTACATATTCAAGAGGAAAAGTGAAGAAAAAGCCCTAGGTTCTTCTAGCTTCAAGCTTCAAGCCACCAAAACTCATTCCTAGGCCAAGATTCTTGCAAGACTTCTTTCTAAGAAGTTGTTCCTCTCAACAAGGGTTATATTCTCACTGATTGGATTGGCTATAAAGCGAACACAAATCTCTTGTTTTGAGAAAAACCATTTTAGGTATGATATTTTGCTAAGTTGGGAATAAATTTAAGTTTTCTTGTCTTCATATGTGTTGATTGGACGATTTAGGTGTTTACTTGATGTTAAAAATCATTTAGTTGGTAGTTTCTTTGAAAACATAGAATTAGTGGTTTAAGTACTTTTGTGTTTTTTTGATTTTGTTGACAATTTGTTGCTATGGTAAAGGTGTAAATTTCTTATGTGTTGGATTATTATATTCTAGCTTATGTTCATGTCGAGAAACTCTTGTGGTTTGCGAGTTATGATTTGTTACATGAGTTCGTAGTTGTGTATTTGTAGTTTCTTTGAGAAATTATGAAAGTAATGAATATGAAGTTTGATCATATGTTCAATCCATTAAATGATGCTTCACATTCATATAGATAAGGTGTTTGATGAAATATTTCATAGAATTAACATTGAGAAAAATCAAGGCATCTTGGCATACATGAATCCTTGGAACATAGTGTGAGTTTAGCACTTGGTGCTATGCATTATGAGGGTGTAGATCTTGTGGTGAAAAATCTAAAATTTGGCCAATGACAGTACTCGTGGGCTGACTGGGGTGGACTGTGAAGCGAGACATGGGTGGCATAGAGTTGCATGGGTGTGTCATGCATATTAGCATTGCATAGCAGTAAGGGACCATAGAGTTATAGCTTTTAAAAATGTACACTTGCACATGCCATGCCTTAAATTTATTCCTAGCATTAACATTTTGTCATACCAGCAATTGAGCTGACTCATTCATGGGATATCATATTACAGATGAAGCTCCCGGTACTTGAGACTTGAAGAAGTTTTAAAGGAAGCAGGGGAAAGGGACGTGACTGGATATTTGGCCTTTGGGCATATTTTGTATGTATGGGCATAAGCCCAAATGACTTGTATTTAAATTTTGAAAAGTAATAGATTTAGACCTTGGGCCATTTTGAAGTGTAAGGGTGTAAACCCAATTGATATGTAGGATATATTTATATAATGAGTATTATATGTGTATGTTAAAAACAAAGGATGTATGTTTAATTTGCATGGATTGTGGTCACTGAGTGAGGGTAGGTTGTGATATATTAAGACATATGAAATATTGTGAATATTAGGTGGGAAAAAGGCTTGGAAATAAAGGAGTTTATGTCGAAATTTTATGAAAAATTAAAAGACTTGTTAAGTGTGACACCTTTTAAATAGGTGGGAAGGATGTCAAAGGGGGGGGGGGGGGTTTAGAAACTTTGAAGAAATAGGCTAAAATTTGAAGAAAAATGGGTTAAAAAACTTTGGGAAAACATATGAAATGAATGAGAAACCAATTTATCCAACCTGATGACCTTTCATTTACTTTTCTTCTTCCTTTACACTCACTCCTCAGGTTTGTGGAAATTCAAGGCGTGACAACTTGGTATTAGAGCCTAGATTCGAGTACGTAGAGACTGTGAGGTGTTGTTGAACATGATAGTGCCGTGACATATGATTTCAAATTTTGGTGAGCATTATGTTAAGTGTAAGAACTTGTTTGGTGTATGTTAAGACATGATGTCGTTGTTGCTTGTGAAGTGTGAGTTGTTGACATGTATATGCTTCATGTCTTTTAAATGTCTATATCTAGTGTGAAAAGAGGTATTAATTTTTTTTTTCTTGGACTTGTAGACACATGCCACAAAAGAGATTCCTGTTAAACCTGTAGTACCTAGGCGTAGTAGGACTAGAGCGACAGCACCACCGCAGAGTGGTAGGCCCTGAGCTGCTACTCTTGCTCCTACTTATAGCATTGTTGAGGAGGCCGTTACTCCTGCTCCTGCACCTGCCCCAACAGAGGAGGTGGAGCAGAGCATTGGTGCCAGTGATATGGTGGCCATTTTACAAGAGTGTTTTTGAGCCGTGTAGGAGACCATGGATACCTACGTGATGAAGGTATTCCAGAGAATGTGACCTCCTGCATTTGCTGGACAGCCTGACCCTCTAGTAGCCAAGGAGTGGTTAGAGCATATCACCAGGATCCTGGACTCACAGGCAATCGTTGAGCTACATTTGAGGATTAGGTGTACCACCTTTCAGTTTACATAATTGGCTAGTCAGTGGTGAAGAATAGCTACTCACCGGATAGACAGTTTCAGGGAGGGATGGGATGCCTTTGTGGCCATGTTCAATGACCATTATTTTCCCAAGACTACATGGATTGGGTATATGGATGAGTTCATGGCTCTCCTACAATGAGACATGACAGTGACTCAGTATGAGTCTCAATTTACTGTATTGGAGAGATTTGCCCCACATGTTATTGGAGAGGAATGACTAAGGGTCCTTTACTTTGTTAGGGGGTTGAAGGCTTTCATTAGAGATAGACTGGTAGGCCACACTGTTGAGACCTACGATGAGGCAGTGATCAGGGCCACCAAGGTTGAGAGTGAGTTGGCCGACCTTAGAGGGATTAGAGAGTCCCGGACACAGAGTGGGGTAGTTACAGCTCAGGCTTCTACATTGTCCCAGTTTGCACTGGTAGGGGACCGGCAAAGAGGTACAAGACTAGTGCTTCTTTTGCACAGACATTGCAGCAACCTGCCTAGTTTTTATCCCCTCAACCTCCTATGCCTACTTCTTTCTAGGGGGGAGTACCTTAGAGGCTCCTTACTTGTTATCAGTGTGGACAACCTGGCTATAGAATGGCCGATTGCCCCCAGAGAGATCTCAGCCAGGAACGCAGAGCTGGATCGAGCCAGGGATCATTTCCACCACCAGTACAGGGTCAAGGGTGAAGAGCTCCACAATGTTGCTACACTTGTCACTAGATGGGCCATGTTAGAGCCATCTGTCATCAGGGGCAAACTTCACAAAGCTCGCAGAGGCCATATTACTATCATCATACTCAGGTGCCTTTGTCACAACCACAGTTAGGCCATATTCTCAGTCTGCACCCTCCGCACAGAGTGTTGGAGCTCCTGGACGGAGGGGAGGAGGTCAATAGGGATAGAGAGGGGGAGGTAGGCAGGGCCAAAATATTCAGGGTCGTGTTAATATAGTGGCCACACCAGAGACATCTACTTCTGGACCTTTAGTGGTTCGAGGAACATTTCTTGTGTTTAGTTCATAGGTAAGCGTGCTGATAGACTTGGGTGCACCTCATTCATTCATATTTACCATGCTTGCCATGACATTGGGGTTGGAAATAGATCGGTTAGACTTACCATTACATGTTGACACCCTAGTTAGGGGTAGTGTGATATTGACAAGGATTTGTAGAGATTGCCCAATAGAGATAGCTGATCGCATCCTTTATTTTGACTTCATTATGTTTGATATGTCTAGTTTTGATTTTATTTTGGGGATGGATTGGTTGATTGCTTTTCGGGCGAGTATAGATTGTTATAGGGGGAGAGTGACAGTGTGTACTCCTGAGGGAGATAGCTTTTATTTCATGGGAGATCTTGGGAATTTCTTAGTTCCACCCTTGTATGACTCGAGGAGTTGGGGAGGTCATAGTTACATGTTGGTTAGTTTGGTAGTAGATAGGGGTGGGACTACAGAGAGTGTATTACCACCCTTAGTAGATGAGTTTTCAGATGTCTTCCCGGATGACTTGACTAGTCTACCGTCGAGACAAGAGTTAGAGTTCATGATAGAGTTTATCCCATACATTATGCCTATTTCCATTCCATCTTACCATATGGCTCCAGCTGAGTTTAGAGAGCTGAAGGAGCAATTGACTGATTTTTTTGTTAAGGGTTTTATTCATCCCAGTACTTCTCTATGGGGTGCTTCGGCACTAATTGCGTAGAAGAAGGATGAGACATTGTGTTTGTGTATGGACTATAAGAGGCTGAACAGGGTCACTATCAAGAACAAGTACCCGTTGTCGATGATAAATGACTTGTTTGATTAGCTTAAGGGTTCAAGATATTTCTTGAAGATTGATTTTAGATCGGGGTATCATTAGTTGAGAGTATTGGAGGAGGATGTGGCGAAAGACAGCTTTTTGCACTCGTGATGGCCATTATGAGTTCGTGGTTATGCGATTCGGTGTGACGAATGCCCCGATGGCATTCATGGACTTGATGCATTGCATTTTTTGTCCTTATTTATATCAGTTTGTTGTGGTATTTGTTGATGATATTTTGATTTATTCACCTTCTGAGGATGAGCACGCCTTTCACCTACGGACTATGTTATAGATTTTGAGGGAACACAATTTATTTGCTAAATTCTCGAAGAGTGAGTTTTGGCTTCAAGAGGTGCAGTTTCTAGGCCATGTTGTGTTAAGTAGTGGGTTATCTGTGGATCTTTCTAAGATTGCCGCTGTTATGAGTTGGGAGAGGTCGAAAGTGTGTTTGAGATTCAGAGTTTCTTGGGATTGGCAAGGTACTACCGTCGATTTATGGAGGGGTTTTCTCATCTTGCCTCACCGATAACTCGTTTGACACGCAAGGGCATTAGATTTGAGTGGACAGATGACTGTAAACATTCATTTCAGGAGCTGAAGAAGAGGCTGACTTCAGTACCTGTCCTGATTATACCTGAAGGAGGTATTGGATATACCATTTATTATGATGCTTCATGAGAGGGATTAGACTATGTATTAATGCAGGAGGGTAGAGTGGTAGTCTATGGTTCTCGGCAGTTGAAGAATCATAAGCAAAACTACCCCACCTATGATTTGGAGTTAGCTGCCGTCATTTTTGCACTTAAGAGTTGGTGACACTACGTAAATGGGGAGAGGTTCGAGGTGTTCTCAGATCACAAGAGCCTCAAATATTTTTTCACGTAGAAGGACTTGAACCTTCGGCAGAGGAGATGGATGGAGTATAAGGAAGACTACAACTTTGAGCTTTAGTACTATCCTGAGAAGGCCAATGTCGTAGCAGAAGTGCTTAGTAGGAGACCGAGGAACACTATACCTAGCATTGCTATTTGGGAATAGGAGATGATAGGAGACATTGGTAAGTTTGACTTAGACCTTGCCGAGTCAGAGGGACACGCCACACTATTCAGTGTTTGTGCCCAGCCTACACAGATGAGCAGAGTTATTGAGGCACAGTTACAGGACACAGAGGTAGGGTAGATTTGAGCACGAGTTGCAAGTGCCGAGGGCTTTGAGGGATGGATAGTTCATTCTAACCTTAGCCTGAGGTATATGGGTAGAGTCTTTGTTCCAGCGTCTCATAGGGATGATGTCTTTAGAGATTTCCATCATTCATGCCTAGTAGTACACCCAAGGGGACACTAAGATGTACTATGATTTACGCCGCCAATATTAGTGGATGGGGATGAAGGGGGATGTGATGCAGTTTGTATCAAGATGTCTCACGTGCTAGTAGGTTAAGGTTGAGCACCAGAGACATGGGGTTTGTTATAGCCATTGGCAGTGGCTGAGTGAAAGTGGGAGTTTGTTACCATGGATTTTGTGATGGGTCTTTCAAAGTCACCTAGAGGTCACGATGCAGTTTGGGTTGTTGTTGACAGGTTGATGAAGTCCACACATTTCCTACCGATTAGAGCGACTGATTCAGTGGATGTTCTTAGTAGGTTGTATATTCGAGAGATTGTGCGACTATATGGGATTCCTATTTCCATTATTTCAGACAAAGACCCACGTTTTACTGCATAGTTTTGGCAGAGTCTTCAGACAGCCTTGGGGACTCAACTACTGTTTAGTACTACTTTCCAGATTCAGACTGACTGCCAGTCAGAGCGTACTATTCAGATACTTGAGGACATGCTTAGACTATGTGTTATGGATTTCAATGGTAACTTGGAAGATCACCTTGCTTTAGTAGAGTTTGCCTACAATAACATCTATCAGTCTAGTATTGAGATGACACCTTTTGAGGCATTGTATGGTAGGCCGTATTGTTCACCGGTATGTTGGACTGAGGTAGGGGAGACAGCTGCCTTAGGGCCTGACATAGTCCGTGAGACCACGGACAAGATACAGGTGATTTGACAACATCTGTTGACGGCACAGAGCCGCCAGAAAAGTTATGCAGACAGGAGGCAGCGACCTCTATCATTTGATGTTGGGGGATATATGTTCCTCAAGGTAGCCCCATGACGGGGATTAAGGAGATTCGGGCATAGTGGGAAACTGTCACCGCGGTTTATAGGACCATTTGAGATCCTTAGGATGGTTGGTGAGGTGACCTATAAGCTAGCATTACCGCCACAGCTATCTGGGATTCATGATGTCTTTCATGTGTCAATGTTGAGGAAATACAAGCTTGACCCTTCACATGTGCTAGATTGGGTAGATCTTCATGTGGAGAGTGAAGTTTCTTTTGATGAGAGGCTTGTGGAGATATTGGACTCGAGAGACCAAGTTTTGTGGGGCAAGACTATCCCTTTGGTCAAGGTTCTTTGGAACCATCATGGGGTCAAGGAGGTAACTTGGGAGCGTGAGGCTGAAGTCCGCGCTAGGTATCCAGAGTTATTTATTCATAGAGGTACATTTTCTAAATTTTGGGACAAAATTTCTTTAAGGGGGCAAGGATGTAGAGATTTGAAAAACGAGGATAAATTTTTCAGTTTTGTCGGTAAGACACTATTTATGCACCATTTGTTAGGCAGAGCACTACATATGCATCATTTAGGCATAAGTCATGTTTAGGAGTATAATTTGAGTATGTCATAGAAACGAAATATGCTTAAAATGTTAAAATACATCTACTATGCGAATTTGAGCCCAAAAAAAATAGTTTTAAAAAATAGACAAAAAAGGTATCCTAGGTGGCCTGGGTGGGACCGGCCAAACATGGTTACTAGCGAAAATCTATTTTTTAAAAATTTTTATTTAAAATAATTTTAAGAACTTTGGTTAAAATAAAATGTCAAATTGAAGCGTTTCGGGATGAGTTATAGTGTAACGAGGTCCCGGATTCATCAATGGCAAAAGGGTCATTTTGGACCTTTACCCTCCACTATAAATACAGCCCCTTGGTGTAAAAAAATCAGTATTTGGCTTGGAGATAGAGCAGTACACGTTTAAGAGGAAAAGTGAAGAAAAAATCCTAAGTTCTTCAAGTTTCAAGCCACCAAAACTCATTCTTAGGTCAAGATTCTTGCAAGACATCCTTCTAAGATGTTGTTCCTCTCAACCAGGGTTATGTTCTCACCGATTGGTTTGGCTATAAAGCGAACACAAATCCCTTGGTTTGAGAAAAACCATTTTAGGTATGATATTTTGCTAAGTTGGGAATAGATTTAAGTTTTCTTGTCTTCATATGTGTTGATTGGATGATTTAGGTGTTTACTTGATGTTAGAAAATCATTTAGTTGGAAGTTACTTTGAAAACATAGAATTAGTGGTTTAAGTACTTTTGTATTTTTTGAATTTGTTGACAATTTATTGCTATGGTAAAGGTGTATATTGCTTATGTGTTAGATTATTATATTCTAGCTTATGTTCATGTAGAGAAACTCTTGTGGTTTGAGAGTTATGATTTATTACATGAGTTGATAGTTGTGTATTTGTGGTTTCTTTGAGAAATTGTGAAAGTAATGAATATAAAGCTTGATTATATGTTCAATCCATTGAATGGTGCTTCACATTCATGTAGATAAGGTGTTTGATGAAATATTTCATAGAATGCACATTGAGAAAAATCAAGGCATCTTGGCATACATGAATCCTTGGAACATAGTGTGAGTTGAGCACTTGGTGCTATGCATTATGAGGGTGTAGATCTTATGATAAAAAATCCAAAATTTGGCCAATGACAATACTTGCGGGCTGACTGGGGCGGACTGTGAAGCGAGACATGGGTGGCATGGAGTTGCATGGGTGTGTCATGCATATTGACATTGCATAGCAGTAAGGGACCACAGAGTTATAGCTTTTAAAAATGTACACTTGTACATGTCATGCCTTAAATTTGTTCCTAGCATTAGCAGTTTGTCATACCAGCAGTTGAGCTGACTCATTCATGGGATATCATATTACAGATGAAGCTCCCGATACTTGAGACTTGAAGAAGTTTTAAAGGAAGCAGGGGAAAGGGACTTGAATGGATATCTGGCCTTTGGGCATATTTTGTATGTATGGGCATAAGCCCAAATGACTTGTATTTCAATTTGAAAAGGTAATGGATTTAGACCTTGGGTCATTTTGAAGTGTAAGGGTGTAAACCCAATTGATATGTAGGATATATTTATGTAATGAGTATTATATGTGTATGTTGAAAACAAATGATGTATGTTTAATTTACATGGATTATGACTACCGAGTGAGGGTGGGCTGTGCTATAATAATGCATATGAAATATTGTGAATATTAGGTGGAAAAAAGGCTTGGAAAGAAAGGAGTTTATGTCAAAATTTTATGGAGAATTAAAAGACTTGTTAAGTGTGTAAAACACCTTTTAAATAGGTGGGAAGGATGTCAAAAGGGGGGGTTTAGAAACCTTGAAGAAATAGGCTAAAAATAGAAGAAAAGTGGCTTGAAAAACTTTGGGAAAACATGGAAAATGAATGAGAAACCAATTTATCCAACCTAATGACCTTTCATTTACTTTTCTTATTATTTTACACTCACTCCTCGGGTTTGTGGAAATTAGGGTCATGACATCCCAAGTAAATATTTATATTCTTCTTTGATTACCCATTTATATCAACTTCACTTGCTAATTTTAGTTCATAAAGGCAACCATTTTTCCTTGTAGTTTTGATTTTAAATTCCTTAAATTTTAGAATTTTGAGTTTTTGTTGTATGCACCAATGTAAATGTTGGCTTAGCTTTGTCATACAAAGCATATCAAAATTTTGTTTTTAAAATCAATCCATCATGTAATCATTCGTTTATTCATGAATTATTCAACCTTTATTTCGTTGTCCCCCTCCCCTTCCCAAAGCAATGCTCTTACTTACCTTTTTTTATATTAACTTATTAGTTTGTTGTAGTAACAACCCTCCATTTTTTCCACTAATATCCCCAAAAAGGCATCAAAAAAGACAAAGATAACTTAATGTAGAATCAAAAATTTTAAAATTAAAATTATAAATTGAATGTGCAACGCACATGTGCACCAACTAATGAGAAGAAAACCATCTAAATAATGGTAAAAGCATCACAAACACTCTCCAACGGTTATTCAGCGCAAAAGCGACCATTGAAAAGGTGTCCTTTAATTTACATATGTTTATTCCAACTTCCACAATGATTTTTTTTTTTTTTGAGTTTGTTATAATACCCAAATCTATAAATCAGTATATGAGGACTAAGAATCTTGAAAAACCCTAGCTGGCCTTTCAATTTATCTCCCTCTTTTCTCTCTTTAACCAAATATTATTTTTGAGGTGTTTGGAATATATGCAGTGTAAGAATTCGAATTAAAATTAAATAAGTATAATATTATCTTAAGAGTTCTCCTAATATGAATAAAATGATGGTAAAAACTTAGAATAATTGTTAAAATATTGATTTTGAAGTTTAAGTTTCAAGCGTATTTGACTTTCAGGGTAAATTGAGTTTTTGAGGTGTTTAAGGTTGATAAGGGTAACTAAGTAAAAACATTAATTTTTTTAGGTCAAAATAATATTATGGTTTGATAGCCATGAAATCCATGTTGTAATATCAAAACCCTTATTCTTTCAACAAATAGAGATTTTTCTTCTTGATATTTCTTGTTCTTGATTTCAAAATTCTAGTGCTTCGTTTGAACAACAAAAATATATGTTTGATAATCTCTTGAATATTTTCCTTGAATTTGCTCCGTTGGAAAAATACCTATGGAATTGGGGTTTTTTGATTTACTTTTGATTTGAGAAATTGGTTGTTATTGTATCTCTTGTGTGGATGTTTGAATGACCATGGATGGCTGTTGACTGGGCATCGTAGAGTGGGTAGATGCGTTTTTTACTCCGTGTGGGTTTGAATATTTCATACCACTCGTAGTGGGGTTGGTGCCTTGCGAGGACCAAACCACTATTTGCTTGGACCAAACCACTATTTGCTTATGGGTATCGAGGTTAAGGATTAGTATACTATTCCTAGGTTGGATACATCATTTCCAATGTGTTGGAATGTACCCTTCCTAAAGTTGTATATCCTTGTGAGGATTTGGGTGTGTGTGTGTTGGCCAGGATATTCTCGATGTGTCATACCTGAGATACATTGTGGGCTATTATTGTTTATTGTGCAAATGGTTAGTTATAGTTTATTGTGGAAAGAAGTTTATTGTGGACATGATTATTGTGGAAATGGTAACTCGTTGGAATTGTTGTTTTTGGGAATTAGTTTTACTTTTCATTTAAATTATTGTTATTGTGTAAACTTGAGATCCATTGAAATGTCCATGTTTTCCTTCAAAATTTATATATGATATTTGTAAAATGAGACTGACTGTTATGCTTTTGAAACCTTGTTCGAGTTTGAGAGGATTTTCCTACAAAACTTAGTGCTCACCCCCTACAAACAATATATTTTTCAGATTATGATCTAGAGGAGAAGCTTGAAGTTGATGAATCGGTAAATTGGGAAGCTCCAATAGATGGGAACATGAATCCCGAGGTGGATGTTTAGAGCTATATTCCCTTATGTTCTAGACTAGAAAATTTATTTTTAGACAATGTGAAGTCTAATATTTTCGTTATTCCGCAACAAGATAATATTTAATTTTCTTTTGACTGTAATTGCCATAGTTGGACATATTATTTTGGATGATGTTGTATATATTTTGGATGATAAATGAAATTCTCTTTTGTTATAAAGTCTATTTAGTAGCTCTCATGATGTTTAGATAGTAAGGTCGTCTAAGGGGGATTTTGGGGCGTTACAAATCGAACCCATATGAACTGTTTTAATGTAAAAAAAAATTGCATGTGGTTATATGAGTATGGTTAAATGGACTTGGTGTGGTCAATATTTATTCATAAATGGACCCAGTGTGGTCAATGTAGTATAATTGCATAGGATGTGTTTTGGGTAGAGCTCCCTGTATAAAGGAAACTTTGCCCGAATTTTGTTAAATTAAGGATCCTCGTTTTTTGAGGCATTACAGGTTTGGTATCAGAGCTTAGGAATTAGGTATTACATGGGAGCTGTAGGTTGTGGATTATCACTGAAGTATTAGGTTCGGATGAGGAAACTCTAGAGTTGAATTTGTTTGAAGTTATACGTTTATAAGATATGTATGATTTGTTGCTTAGTTAACTTAGGGATTAATTATTTGTTCAAATTCATGGATTAGCTATTTTTGAGGAGTTGACGAAAATTTTGGGATGGATATTATAGTTTTATATCATGTCGTTTTGGATTATTCTAGGAGACGGATGGTAATTTGGATTTTGATTTGTAAATGATGCTAGGAATGGATTTTTATGCAAGTTATGTTATCTATACTGGAGATGGGTATGAGATAGTATTTGTAACACCCTAAAAATTGGGGGTCCTTAATTTAACAAAATTCAGGCAGAGTCTCCTTTGTACGGGGAGCTCTACCCAAAATACAACCTGTGCAATTATACTACATTGACCACATTGGGTCCATATATGAATAAATATTGACCATACCGGGTCCATCAAATAATAAAATTTCATTCATCACATGCAATATCCACCATATCATCTCAAAAGAATAGGCCAAGCTATGACACTTACATTCCAAAAGAATTACACTCAAACTTAGCAGCGGAATAAACAAAATACTAGATTATACATGATTGTAAATAAATTTCTTAGTCTAGAACAAAAATAAACTATAGCTCTAGATGTCCACCTCGGGATCTAGGTTCCCCTCTGGTGGAACCTCCTAATTTCCCGGCTCGTCAATGCCAAGATCTTCCTCTAACACGAAATCTAAAAAAAAATATTATTGGTAGGGGGTGAGCACTACGCATTGTGAGAAAATCCTCCCAAACCCTAACAAGGTTTAGAAAACGTAGAAAATGGTCGGTCTCATTTCACAAATAGCATATGTAAATTTTGAAAGAAAACATGACATTTTCAAATATCTCAAGTTTATACATTAACAATAATTAAGTGCAAGAGTAAAGTCAATCCCACCATAAATAACCATTCCAAAGAGTAATTATTCCCACAACAATATTCAAGATAATCATATCCAAAAGATAACGCAATAAACAATAACCACAATGTATCTCAAATCTGATGTAAGATAATCACATGAATAAAAACATAGAGAATATCCTAGCCCACACACACACAATTCCTCGCAAGGATATCAACTTTGGGAAGGGCTCCTACCGATGCATTGTCCCATACCAATGCACTGGCAATAACGAATCCGACCCAGACATAGTATACTAATCCTCTGACACGGCACCCGTGAACTAATAGTGGTTTGGTCCTCGCAAGGCACCAACCCCACTACAAGTGGTAGGAAAAGTTCAAACCCACACGGAGTAAGAATCACACACATCTACCCACTCTACGATACCCGGTCAATGGCTACCCATGGTCATCCAAACACCTCCATGAGATACAATCACCAACAATTCCTCAAACACACTCAATTTCACAAATCCCCAATTTTTTACATCCAAATCTACATTTATTTCACAATGGAACAATTTAAAAAAAATTAAAAAGAGATCATCATAAATACCATTGTGTTGTTCAATACAAAACACTAAATTTTTGAAATCAAGAATAAAGGAGAAATCAAGAGAAAAATCCACTTCTCTTGACATCTAGGGTTTTGAATATGAGAAAAGAACTTTGATGGTTACCCAACCATCCCATTGTTTAAAACATGCTAACGTTTACAAAAACATCAAGAATTCATGATTTCATAGCATATTAATATGATGTAGAGTCAAAGAAAACATATATGTATAACCCTAGCCTCAATGTAAGATAATGGAAGAAAATTCCTACTTGAATCAAAATTCCAAGCAAGAACCCAAGCTCTAGTGACCTCCTTCTGCCATTTTCTTCCTTCCTTAATCTTCCTCTAAGGTTCCAAGAGGTGTGAGGGTGAGAGTGGAGTGAAGAGAATGGGAGTAAATGGGATGAAAACGGGTTTTTAAACACAATAGCCCCGATTTTTACTGTTCACAGGCTGTTTTTGGTTTCTCCAAAATTACGATTTTACCACTAAGAATCTTTAATTTGATCCATATGACTACCCTAAGGTTTTTCCACGTTCCGGATTCATTTTTAATGTTATTTTAACCTAAAAAATTTATTTTTATGATTTATTTCAAACTAAAATAAATTTACATTCAAAACATTAAAATTACTATTTTATTCCTCCACAATATTTATTCTTACGATTTCAATATATATGGTTTTTTCTTACGTCATTACATATATAAGAATCACTAAACAAGTACATTATTATATTAATATAAACATGTGAGGGTTTACACCTTCCAAGTCAAAGAAGAAAGCACAACACTTTACCATCCAAGGAACACCACAGTGCAGATTTTTTGATCAACTTTGAAGAATAAACTAATTTGAATTAGGTATTTCTAGTGTGTGTGACCTATATGGTTGCAAATATATACGAGTTAGGGTTCTAACAAAAATAACGGTGCACAATTTGGACTTTTTAATAAAGAATTATGATCAAATTGGTGAAAGGTAGTCTGTCGGACTGCCTGGTTCTTCTATACTTGTCTAACTCGAATTTGGGTGTCTTTTGTCACAAATTTTATTTCATACCCATCTCCAATATAGATAGTATGACTTGTATAAAGATCCATGTCTAGCATCATTTATTAACCAAAATTAAATTATTATCCGTCTCCTAGAATCATTTATAACAACATGATGTAGAACTAGTATATCCATCAACATTTTTCTTCAATTCCTCTAAGTTAACTAACTGATGAGAATGCAAAATGTCATATTTTTTTTCTCTTTTAATATTTAGCCTTTTATACTTATTTGGAGCCTAAATATACTTATTATTCTTATCTTTTGATTTAAGATGTAAATGGAGACGTTAAATGCAAAACGAAGCTAATTGGACGTTGTTGATAGTTTAAACATGTGGGGGTTTGCAATATTTGTGACAAAAGACACCCAAAGCCCGATTTTATACTCCTAGCACTGCATGAGTGAAAGGAGCCAGGGAGGGCTCGGGTTGAGTTGCATGAGTAAGTGTCATCTCATATCATGGCATGACTTGTTAGATTCCGATGTAGACTTGCTTGATCTTTGATTGGAACGATTGTTGCTTGTTAAATGTTGTATGAACACTTCATATGCACTTAGGTTGGGGAGTAGCTTTTGTAGAAAATACTCTATTGGGTGTGGCTCACCCTATACGGAAAAATATTTTAGGTGCGGGATACACGTCGGAGGAAGGCCCTCACATGGGACCTCAAGGATGAAGAAAGCTGGAATGTGGCTTTATTTTCAATTTTTGTAAATGATTATGAAAACTTTGTTTTTGATATGTAAATTCATGAAATTGAATGTAATATGCTTGGTATAGAGTTTGTGGAATATGAAAATCTTCATTGTTCATGGGTTGGATGGAAATAATATGCTTTGAAATGGATTGGAAATGAAAAACATGTGAAACATGCAAATCTGGGCACAACCTATTGGTAGGACCTACCTGTAGATCGGTATCCAATGGACAAAATCTACTGGTATGATCGCGCACAAGCAGAACTTTGTTTATCAGGCAAAACCTACCGATTGGTTCTCCAAAAATCTGGAAATTTAAGACTGTCTTGCCATGCTTTTGGACAATGGGTCATTTGGTTCCAGGGATACAAATAAGCATAAAATAAGGATAAATTGTGATATATTGGACCTTGGTTGGTCAAATGGTAAAATACACATGGGTCGTACGTGTAGGTAATAATCCTAGTTAAAGGGATTCTATTGACGTGACATTGGATTGAGCGACAATCACGGGTATTTCTGCGGATTGACGAATGGTCAACGGTTGACAAAGGACCCCCGGTTTTAGTGGTGTCACAAAAGCCATGTGTGGATTAATTTGAGTGGATGTGGTGTGTCTCTAGTTTCATGGTAATTAGAAAATAATAATTTAATTCCAGATAGAAGAATTGAAGTTTGTAAGTGTCATCTATGGAAACCATCACGAGACAACACTCTTCTAATATGGGTGGCCTACAAGTTTAACAACTTAATACATAGGCTAAATGCATTCGTGTTGCCTACGAAAGTGTAAGACCCCATACTAAAATTAAATAAAAATAACATCATATTAATATTTCTCCTAAAATGAATAAAAGAATTGTATGAACCTCGAATTGTTTTCAAAATATTAATCATGAAATTTGAGTTTGAACGAATTGACATTCAGGTCAACCGTAGTTTCGAAATTATTTAAGCTTGAAAAGGGTGATTAGATAAGTTTCTAAATATTTTTAGGTCAAAATAAGATGTCCACTGAATCCGAAAGGTTTAAAAACTTTTGCAGATGTAAGATGAGATGTATTAGAAGTTGGAAAGTATTACGGAGTTAAAGTGCATTTTAAAAAAAAATTGGGTAGGAAAGAATTTGATACTATCTTAGTATTTTATCTATAACTTTGTTTTCCTAATTCTGATAAAACTGATTTTTGGACAGTAGAAATAAGACTTCAAGGACTACAAATGAGAATTAGATAAACTAACTCCACAATTAAGTTTCAAGGACGAAAATTTATTTTATGGGGGTGGATTGTAAGACCCCACACTAGAATTAAATAAGAATAATATCATATTAATATTTCTCCTATGATAAATAAAATAATTTTAGAAGCCTCGAATCGTTGAAAAAGGATTGATCATGAAATTTGAGTTTGGACGAATTGGCTTTCGAGTCAAACTTAGTTTCGAAGGTGTTTAAGCTTGAAAATGGTGGTTAGATAAGTTTCTAAATATTTTTAGGTCAAATTAAAGTATCCATTGAATTCGGCAAGTTGAGAAACCTTGGGAGAGATAATATTAGGTGTATTAGAAGTGAGGAATTATTCCAAAGTTAAAGCGCATTTTAAAAAGAATTTGGATATAAAGGAATTTGACACTACATTTGTATTTTGGTCATAAATTTTTATTCATAATTTTGAGTGAGATTATGTTTCAACAGTAGAAACAAGACTTCAAGGGCTACAAAAATGTATTTCATGAAAATTTCAGGAATCGACTTATAAATCGGTGAAAACTGCTCTGAAAGTCAGGGCAGAAAGTTGACACTGTCCCGACGGTACTCTGTACACTAAAACCTTATTTTTCATCCAAAACAATTAATTTTCACTGTCCGAATGCCCAGGTACCATTCGGACGCTATCCTAGAAACTATCCTGATCAATTTTGGGATTTTTCTCCGTTTTTCAACCTATAAATACCACAAAGACATCACTTTAGCCATGTTTCATCAGTTTTTAACCCCTAAGCAACCCTAGAGAGCAAGAGAGAAGAAGAAAACAAAAGATACACAATGAATTCTTATGTTGAGATTGATTTAAACATGCTACGGCTATCTTCAAATATCGGATTGAGGTAGGGGATTCTTCTCAAGTTCTTTATTGAAACTTAGGGTATAATTATGTATGTTTTAAATCTTCTAGATTATTGTATGTTAAATACTCTTTCATTCTAGATTCTTTTTTGAGTAACATATAGCTTTCAACGAGATACATGTCATGTATCCAAGAAATAGTGTTCTTGAATTTCCAAAACCCTAATTCTTCCAAAATACATGTTCTATTGTGAAAGTCATATAGATTCTGCATTTCTAAATTCCTATTGTATAATAAATTTGGTTTTCAATCAACTACTTGTTCTTGTTCCATGAAATTGTGATTTTTGGCAAAACCCTAGAATTTTGATATCAAAATTGTGATGGTTTTCTTGATATGATTTCTTGCACATTTTAATTCCTTTATTGCTATAGTATACTCAGAATTATGCAATTGTGATACTTGAATTTTTATAGAAATTGTGATTGGTTAAGATTGTAGTTAAGGAAAAAATTATGGCTTTATCTCTTGTATGGTTTGGGTGTGGCAGACTTGAATTGCTTTTGAGCGCTGTCGTAGAGTGTTAGAGGTTAGTGTATCCCAGTGGGGGTGAATGGTTGCCTAACACTTGTAGTGGATTGTTGTTTGTGAGAGCAAGCACTATTGTTCACATAGTTTTGATGCTGAGGGATGATATACCTTTCTTGGGTAGAATTAGTCAATGTTGTGGGAGACGATATCCTGTGGGGAATGATTGAGATTTTTTGGTTTGTGGTGTGTGAACGAGGTAGAATCGTTATGTAGATTTCTGAGAAGCAACCAACATACATGAGAATATGGGGTGATGCTACTGAGTTATTTATTGATTGCTTTAGTTTTTTGCAAGGTCATTCATATCATTGATTTACTGTATTCTATATGCTTGAGATCATTACAACTATCATGATTTTACTCTAAAAAATTTATATATACTATTTTTCAAAAAGAGAGTTGCCTTATTTTCATTGTTTTAAAACCTCGTCTGGATTTGAGAGGAATTTTGTACGGGCTTTTGCTCACCCCCTACAACACACTTATAGATTTTGACATAGAAGAGGATGTTGATGTGGATGAGAAGGTGGATTACGAGCCGTTGGGGGATCAAGACTTGGACCCTGTTTTAGAGGAATAGAGTGTTTTATTTTTGGTTTAGAGTTCGAGATATTTTTATGAAACAATGTTTTAGCTAGTTTAATTATTTGTTGCTAGATACTATTTGGTTTTGAATTGTAAGTTGGAGAAATTATAATGTTTTATTGACTTTAGTATTTATTCTTTGATAGGTGGATGAATAGTTTATTATTTAATGGTTATTGTAGTTGATCTCATGAATGGATGATTTTTAGATAGTAATTTCTTCCAGTGTGGATTTGGGGCGTTACAGGTTTGTGATTAGGGCCTAGGAATTAGGTCTTACATGGGAGCTTGAGGTTGTGGACTATCACTAGATTATTAGGTTTGGTTGAAGAAACTCTAGACTTGAATTTGTTTGAAGTTATATGTTTATAAGATAAGTTTGATTTGTTGCTCAGTTAGGTTAGGAATTAATTATTTATTCAAATTCATGGATTAGGTTGCATATAAGAGTTGACAAAATTTTTTGGATGGATATGCTAGTTCTATATCATGTCGTTATGGACTATTCTAGGAGGCGGATGATAATTTGACTTTTGGTTAGTAAATCATGCTAGGCATGAATCTTTATGCAAGTGACAATATATATATTGGAGATGAATTTGAAGTTATATAGTAATAATCCCAGTTAAAGGGAGTCTATTGACGTGATGTCGGATTGAGCGACAATCACGGGTATTTTCACAGATTGACGAATGGTCAACGGTTGACAAAAGAACCTCGGTTTTAGTGGTGCCACAAAAACCATGTGTGGATTAATTTGAGTGGATGTGGTGTTGTAAGACCCTGTACTAAAATTAAATAAGAATACTAATATCTTAAGAGTTTTCCAAATATGAATAAAATGAAGATAAAAACTTAGAATCATTGTTGAAATATTAATCATGAAGTTTGAGTTTCGAACGGATTGACTTTTGGGTCAAACTTAATTTTTTTTTTTTGGATGTGTTTAAGATTGATAAGGGTAACTAAATAAATATATTATTTTTTTTTATCAAAATAACATTACCATTGAATTCGGGAGGTCGGAAAACATTAGGAGAGGTAATATGGGATGTATTAGAAGTTAGGAAGTACTTTTGAAGTAAAATCAAATTTGAGTGAAATTGGGTAAAAAAGGTTGATGGACACTGCTTAGTATTTTGATCATAACTTTATATTTTGATGTCCAATTGATCTGAAATTTTGACAGGAAATATTAGACATCTAGGGCTACAAAAGTGTATTTTATGAAAAATTTCCAATTCGACCTCTAAATGGGTCAAAACTGACCTGGAAGTCACACCAAAAATCTGTGAACAGTACGAAGGAAACCCGATTTTTTCTGAACAGAAAATATCGGGTTTTGCTCGATTTTCTTGCCCTATAAAAACCTAATGTCATCCCTTTAGCATTCATTTCACCCCTCCAAACCCTAGGAACCATTTTAGAGGAAGAGAGGAAGAAAGAAATACCAATCAAGAGGGATTTATACCTTGTAGAAATCAAAACTTCAAATTCTTCAAGAATACTTTCTCCTCCCATTTTCTTCCATTCTTGCTACCCTCTCACCCAAATCTTTTGAAACCCTAGGAGGAGAAGATTAAGAGGAAAAGAAAGGAGAGCAAGAAGGTCTTGAAGTTTGGGTCTTAGCTTGGAATCTTGATTTAAGGTAGGGGATTTTCTCTCAATCTCTCACATTGAGGCTAGATATATATATATAGATATATATATGTATATAGATATATGTTTCTTCACTCTCCTTCTCATATATATAATATGAAATACATGATTCTTGTTCTATTTGTAATAAATGCCATATTTTGAACAATATGAAGGGTGGGTAACCACCAAAGCTCTATTGATTTTTTTTTTAATCTTCAAAGCCCTAGTTTTCAAAAAAAGGGGATTTTCTCCTAATTTCTTCTTTGTCTTTGATTTTAAAACTTTAGTGTTGAATATTGTATAACACAATGATATAGATTACGATCTCTTGCATATTTTCTTGGATTATTCGATTATATGACAAATGTGAAAACAAAATTGGGGATTTTACTATATTTGGGAAATTGTTGTTAATTGTGAATATTCTTGATTTCCTCATTGTATGGTTATTGTGATGGACTTGGATTACCTTCGAGAGATGCCGTAGAGTGTTTGAGGTTAGTCTATCCCAATGGGGGGTGAGATGGTTGCCTAATGCTCGTAGTGGATCGTTGTTGTGCTCGCGATCACTATTGTTCACATATACACCGAGGAAAAGGGTTAGTATACTAGACACCTTGGGAGGATTTCGTCAATGCCGTAGGAGACGGTACACGCCCTTCCTAAAGATATTTGTGATTGTTGGTTGGAATTGGTGGACTAGGCATGATCGTTAGGTAGATTCACGAGAAGCAATCAACATACATGGTACGGGGATGAACCAAAAATACATGGAATCGGGAGTTGGGTCGTTCTTGCCGATGCATTGGTATGGGACAATGCTTAGGGAGAAGCCCTTCTTAAATAGCTTAAATTAGAATTTTGTTTATCGATGCTAAACTCACTTTATTCTTTTAACTAATTATTGCTATTGTTTAAACTTGATATCTCTTTTAAAATGTCACTGTTTTCATTCCAAACCTATATATATGTTAGTTGTGAAATGAGACCGACCGTTTGCTATGTTTTTCAAACCTTGTTTGAGTTGAGAGGATTTTGCTACAGAGCTTCGTGCTCACCGCCTACAAATAAAATTTTTTCAGATTTCACACTTGAGGAGGAGTTAGGAGCCGAGGAGCCCACCCATTGGAAGACTCCACTTGACGGGGATGTGGATCCTGAGGTGGACGCGTGGAGCGACACTTTTATTTTGTTCTAGACTAGATTATGCTTAGAATATCCTTTTGAACTCTAGTTCATTTCTGTTATTTCTGCTGCGTTATATTATTACATTTTGGAGATGTAAAGACCAAGATTAGACCTATTAATTTGGGATGATAGTGTGGATATGACATATGATGAATGCAAGTTTATTTTATGATGGAAAAATGGACCCGGTGTGGTCAATAGTTATGCATATGTGAACCCGGTGTGGTCAATTGTAATATAATTGTACAGGTTGTGTTTTGGGTAGAGCTCCCTGTACAAAAGAGACTCTGCCCAAATTTTGTTAAAATATGAATGCTTGATGAATGAAACTTTCGTCGTGATGAATTTTACTTAATGCTCTCATACGATAAATGGTTTTTAGAATGTAATGTCACCCACGGGGGTTTTTGGGGCGTTACAGGTGTGTCTCTAGTTTCATGGTAATTAGAAAATAATAATTTAATTCCAGATAGAAGAATTGAAGTTTGTAAGTGTCATCTATGGAAACCATCACGAGACAACACTCTTCTAATATGGGTGGCCTACAAGTTTAACAACTTAATACATAGGCTAAATGCATTCGTGTTGCCTACGAAAGTGTAAGACCCCATACTAAAATTAAATAAAAATAACATCATATTAATATTTCTCCTAAAATGAATAAAAGAATTGTATGAACCTCGAATTGTTTTCAAAATATTAATCATGAAATTTGAGTTTGAACGAATTGACTTTCAGGTCAACCTTAGTTTCGAAAGTATTTAAGCTTGAAAAGGGTGATTAGATAAGTTTCTAAATATTTTTAGGTCAAAATAAGATGTCCACTGAATCCGAAAGGTTTAAAAACTTTTGCAGATGTAAGATGAGATGTATTAGAAGTTGGAAAGTATTACGGAGTTAAAGTGCATTTTAAAAAAAAATTGGGTAGGAAAGAATTTGATACTATCTTAGTATTTTATCTATAACTTTGTTTTCCTAATTCTGATAAAACTGATTTTTGGACAGTAGAAATAAGACTTCAAGGACTACAAACGAGAATTAGATAAACTAACTCCACAATTAAGTTTCAAGGACGAAAATTTATTTTATGGGGGTGGATTGTAAGACCCCACACTAGAATTAAATAAGAATAATATCATATTAATATTTCTCCTATAATAAATAAAATAATTTTAGAAGCCTCAAATTGTTGTAAAAAGATTGATCATGAAATTTGAATTTGGACGAATTGGCTTTCGAGTCAAACTTAGTTTCGAAGGTGTTTAAGCTTGAAAATGGTGGTTAGATAAATTTCTAAATATTGTTAGGTCAAATTAAAGTATCCATTGAATTCGGCAAGTTGAGAAACCTTGGGAGAGATAATATTAGGTGTATTAGAAGTGAGGAATTATTCCAAAGTTAAAGCGCAATTTAAAAAGAATTTGGATATAAAGGAATTTGACACTACCTTTGTATTTTGGTCATAAATTTTTATTCATAATTTTGAGTGAGATTATTTTTCAACAGTAGAAACAAGACTTCAAGGGCTACAAAAGTGTATTTCATGAAAATTTCAGGAATCGACTTATAAATCGGTGAAAACTGCTCTGAAAGTCAGGGCAGAAAGTTGACACTTTCCGGATGGTACTCCCTACACTAAAATCTTATTTTTCATCCAAAACAATTAATTTTCACTGTCCGAATGCCCAGGTACCATTCGGACGCTATCCTAGAAACTGTCCTGATCAATTTTGGGATTTTTCTCCGTTTTTCAACCTATAAATACCGCAAAGACATCACTTTAGCCATGTTTCATCAGTTTTCAACCCCTGAGCAAGAGAGAAGAAGAAAACAAAAGATACACAATGAATTCTTATGTTGAGATTGATTCAAACTTGCTACGGCTATCTTCAAATATCGGATTGAGGTAGGGGATTCTTCTCAAGTTCTTTTATTGAAACTTAGGGTATAATTATGTATGTATTAAATCTTCTAGATTATTATATGTTAAATACTCTTTCATTCTTGATTTATTTTGATTAACATATTGTTCGTTCTTGATTCTTTTTCGAGTAACATATAGCTTTCAACGAGATACATGTCTTGTATCCAAGAAATAGTGTTCTTGAATTTCCAAAACCCTAATTCTTCCAAAATACATGTTCTATTGTGAAAGTCATATAGATTCTTCATTTCTAAATTCCTATTGTATAATAAATTTGGTTTTCAATCAACTACTTGTTCTTGTTCCATGAAATTGTGATTTTTGGCAAAACCCTAGAATTTTGATATCAAAATGGTGATGGTTTTCTTGATATGATTTCTTGCACATTTTAATTCCTTTATTGCTATAGTATACTCAGAATTATGCAATTGTAATACTTGAATTTTTATAGAAATTGTGATTGGTTAAAATTGTAGTTAAGGAAAAAATTATGGCTTTATCTCTTGTATGGTTTGGGTGTGGTAGACTTGAATTGCTTTTGAGCGCTGTCGTAGAGTGTTAGAGGTTAGTGTATCCCAGTGGGGGTGAATGGTTGCCTAACACTTGTAGTGGATTGTTGTTTGTGAGAGCAAACACTATTGTTCACATAGTTTTGATGCTGAGGGATGATATACCTTTCTTGGGAAGAATTAGTCAATGTTGTGGGAGACGATATCCTGTGGGGAATGATTGAGATTTTTTGGTTTTTAGTGTGTGAACGAGGTAGAATCATTATGTAGATTTCTGAGAAGCAACCAACATACATGAGAATATGGGGTGATGCTACTGAGTTATTTATTGACTGCTTTAGTTTTTTGCAAGGTCATTCATATCATTGATTTACTGTATTCTGTATACTTGAGATCATTACAACTATCATGATTTTACTCTCAAAAATTTATATATACTATTTTTCAAAAAGGGAGTTGCCCTATTTTCATTGTTTTAAAACCTCGTCTGGATTTGAGAGGAATTTTGTACGGGCTTTTGCTCACCCCCTACCACACACTTATAGATTTTGACATAGAAGAGGATGTTGATGTGGATGAGAAGGTGGATTACGAGCCATTGGGGGATCAAGACTTGGACCCTGTTTTAGAGGAATAAAGTGTTTTATTTTTGGTTTAGAGTTCGAGATATTTTTATGAAACAATGTTTTAGCTAGTTTAATTATTCATTGCTAGATAGTATTTGGTTTTGAATTGTAAGTTGGAGAAATTATAATGTTTTATTGACTTTAGTATTTATTCTTTGATAGGTGGATGAATAGTTTACTACTTAATGGTTATTGTAGTTGATCTCATGAATGGATGGTTTTTAGATAGTAATTTCTTCCAGTATGGATTTGGGGCGTTACAGGTTTGTTATCAGGGCCTAGGAATTAGGTCTTACATGGGAGCTTGAGGTTGTGGACAATCACTAGATTATTAGGTTTGGTTGAAGAAACTCTAGACTTGAATTTGTTTGAAGTTATATGTTTATAAGATAAGTTTGATTTGTTGCTCAGTTAGGTTAGGAATTAATTATTTATTCGAATTCATGGATTAGGTTGCTTATAAGAGTTGACAAAATTTTTTGGATGGATATGCTAGTTCTATATCATGTCATTATGGACTATTCTAGGAGACGGATGATAATTTGACTTTTGGTTAGTAAATCATGCTAGGCATGAATCTTTATGCAAGTGACAATATATATATTGGAGATGAATTTGTAACAAAAGACACCCAAATTCGAATTGGACAACCGTCACAGAACAATCAGTTAAGCAAACTACATTTTACTAATTGGATTATAACTCTTTGTTGGAAAGTCCAAATTGTGCACCATTTTTTTATTAAAAGCTTAACTCGTATATCTTTCCAATCATATGGGTCACACATGCTAGAAATACCTAAGTTAATTCAATTTATTCTCCGAAATAGATCAAAAATCTGCACTGTGTTATTCCTTGGATAGCAAAGTGTCATGCTTTTCTTCTTAGACTCTGAAGGACTTATCCTTAAGCAAGTTTTCATCACTATTTAGGCTTTAATTTAGAGATACCTCCATGTTGATTGAAGTGTTTTGATGGATAAAAACCATAAAATTTGACTATGTTTTTGTGCCTTGTCGAATCTAAGTATTCTATTCTACAATTAGTGTTGCTTATATTTTTAGAAGTTAAGGAGATATGATAACCCAAATTAGATGTTTAGAGGTAAGGTGAACTTAGATGTTTTTAAGATGGACAATATTTTGAATAATAAGGTAATGAAAAGTTATGTGTGTTACTTAAAAGTCACATAAATTAATGAATGAATGTAGTTTTAGTTTTATGATATGAACCACAAGAGTTATGTTTTCCTCTAGGGTTAGTACAATGGTATGAGATAGTATAATTCTCAAATATGATCAATTGAATGAATATTGTGAAGTAACATCGAATGAGCCTATTTTGGAATAACGATAAGAATTGCAGTTATGGTTCTTAAATGGACTGGAGTTTATTTCATAACCACGTAGTTGAGGTTACCAATATTGGTTTGAAAATATTATGGAGAGTTGATTAAATTTACTTTAGAAGTATTGATGGTTTAGAAGGGTTATACATAGGATAGTCATTGAGGACATTATACTTAAGTAATCAAATTTCATTGCGGGCGTAGTTCACTACACTTGGATTGTCTAAAATATTAACAATTGAGAATCTCTTGGTTGAGTGATTGAGTTAATAGTTTACTTGTATTTCAAATCTTGATTGGAAATTCAGAAAATTTATGAAAATGAATGTATAGACATATAAAAAGGAATCTAGGAAGCCTAATTAAGTTATAGTAGTTACCTTTGACCCTAGATATTTTAGGATTAAAGATTATAGAGGTTTAAAAGCTTGATGTCATATATAGTAGACAATTATTGAAATAAAGACGATTTCAATGTTTTGTGTAAACTTCTATCATTATGTGGGATCTTTGAATGTTATTGGAGTTGTGTTTGGGGAATATGGAGTTTTTTTTCCTGTCTCTCTTTTAGTACACTATTTAGATGGGTTTGATTAGTTATAATTGAGGATTATTGGTATGAGTATTGAAGATTTGAACTTTACCAGTAGTGGTGATAATTGGGAAGATGTAATTTGAGGAATCAATAATGATACCTATGTAGATTGGATTTAACATGAGTGTAGAAACTTTATTTTATTTTTGGGATAAATGACTATGGTTATCTTGTTAATTAGCAGATCGTTATTATCTCGGGGATTATGAATAATTGTTAAACTATGATAACTAATGTAGCTAAATTGAAGGAACATTGGTGAATCATTGGGAGTCTTGTTTTAGTTTTGATTGTATCATAAGAAGTCTGGTGATAAGGAATTGAGAGATATTGTGGGATCTTTGACAGTCTATCTTCACATATTGGTATATTATAATATAAATATTGTACGGATTGTATCACAGGGATTCAAAAGTGTAGGTATCTAGAAAAGAGTTGTGATGTTAATGAGGCCACTAAGGATTGATTACATGGTTATTAATTCTAGCTCAAGGTTATAGATTTAGAATAAATATTTGGAAGATAGAAAAAAATAATTGGCCTTAATCGAGTTGGTGAATAATGTAGAGATATTAAAATTGATCTAAAAGTATGAATTTGGATACAAGTGAGTTATAAAGGGGATTGTGAGGATTATTAATTTGAGCTAAAGATTGGGGACTGAGAGCAAATATCTTGGAGATATAACTTGACCCTTAGCCTAAGTAGTACAATTGATTAATTATGAAAATTCCCTTTAAATGGATTAGATGGATCGTTATTGAACACATTTTGGAAGTTATAATCAAAGAATATATATGGTGAAACATGACATATCTTCACAAAACCCTATGAACCTATGAAATTCTTATCTTGAGGTTAGTTTCTACTTAATGATTATTGAATTATAATTTATATCAAAGTGCATAGAGAACCATTAGATTATATTTCATATTAGTGAAATTAACCATTAGTTATGGTTACAGTGGTGAATGTAAAGAGTATAAACTTGAAGATTGAGATTCAATCTCTTGGAAAACTTGGTGTATAATTTGATGGTTATGATTGTTTGGAAACTTGCAGTGTCCACCGAGCCACAAAAATTGATAAGTGTGCATAGGATGTAAAGTTATTAGATTTTAAGTATTGTGAGTTTTTCGAGTCTAATGAGAGACAAAGTCATTAAAAATGATGCATCTATTTAAGGAATTTTTTGTAGATCTTACCATAATGGTTTTACTTAATTTTTAGGTTATATCATAATTTGGGTATAGGAACGATGAGTAATCCTATTAGCGACATTGAATTTGATTGTTGTGAAATTCTTATGGATAAGCTAAATGTAAGAAGCAAACATGAGTTTTTTCTAAAAATGAATGGTAAATTCAAAAGAGAAGTGATATATGATAAACATGCAATAAGTTGAAGATCAAGTAGTTATGCATGATATGAAATTAGTTTAGACAATCACATGGAATTATTAAGTATAAAGAATAATCGAAAGTAGTGAATGAAGGTAAATTTGGAGACTTCACTAATTGCAGTGATGATATACATTGAATGGATAGATTTAAAATTTAGGATATGATGTTCTATTTTAATCTTGGATTTGATGTTTAAAGGATGAATGCAAGTGGAGACATCATGACCAAATGAGAATTAGATAAACTAACTCGACAATTAAGTTTCGAGGATGAAACTTTCTTTTATGGGGGTGGATTGTAAGCCCCTATACTAGAATTAAATAAGAATAATATCATATTAATATTTCTCCTAGGACGAACAAAATAATTGTAGAAACCTTAAATCGTTGTTAAAAGATTGATTATAAAGTTTGAGTTTTGGAAGAATTAACTTTCGGATCAAACTTAGTTTCGAAAGTATTTAAGCTTGAAAATGGTGGTTAGATAAGTTTCTAAATATTTTTAGGTCAAAATAAGGTGTCCATTGAATCCGGAAAGTTGAGAAACCTTGAAAGAGGTAATATGTGGTGTATTAGAAGTTATGAAGTATTACAAAGTTAAAGTGCATTTTAAAAAGAATTCGGGTAGAAAGGAATTTGACACTACCTTAGTATTTTAGCTATAAATTTTTATTCATAATTCTGATTGAGATTATTTTTCGACAGTAAAAAGTAGACTTCAAAGGCTAACAAAGTGTATTTCACGAAAATTTCCTAAATGACTTTTAAATAGGTGAAAACTGCTCTAGAAGTCAGGGCAGAAAGTTGACACCGCCTGAACGGTACTCCCTAACCTAAAACCTTATTTTTCATCCAACAAAGTGAATTTGCACCATCCAAATGCCCAAGTATCATCAAGATGCTATCTTAAAAATGGTCTTGATCAATTTTAGGATTTTTCTCATTTTTCACCCTAAAAATACCATAAGGACATCCCTTTGGCCATATTTCATTAATTTTCAACCCTAGGCAACTATAGAGATCGAGTGAGAAGGAGAAAACAAACGATACAAAACAGATTCTCATGTTGAGATTGATTCAAACATGCAAGGGCTATCTTCAAACATCGGATTGAGATAGGAGATTCTTCTCAAGTTCATTCATTGAGACTTAAGGTATAATTATGTATTATTTAAATCTTCTAGATTATTATGAGTTAAATAATCTTTTGTTCTTGGTTTCTTTTGATTAACTTATTGTTTGTTCTTGATTCTTTTTTGAGTAACATGTAGCTTTCAACGAGATACATGTCTTTTATCCAAGGAACATTGTTCTTGAATTTCCCAAATCCTAGTTTGTGAGATCCTATGTGCTATATGATATTAACTTGCTTGTATTTTTAAAATAATGAGAGAAACTTTGAATCGTTGTTACATGAATAGTCATGCAAATTTGAGGCACGAACGTATTGACTTTTTGGTCAAATTTAATTTTTGGAGGTGTTTAAGGTTGATAAGGGTAACTAAGTAAAAATATTAATTTTTTTAGGTCAAAATAATATTATCATTGAATTAGGAGGTCCAAAAAAAACTTGGAGTGAACGTTTAGCTTATGTAGTGGTTCGGAGGGGTAAAATAATAATTTTAATATTTTGGGTGTAACTTAACTTTAATTTTGATATAAATCATAAAACTAAATATTTTTAGATTAAAATAACATTAAAAATCAATCTAGAACATTGAAAAAATCTTAGGGTAGTCATATGGATGAAATTGAAATGTTTAGTTAAAACCATAATTTTGGAGAAAAATATATTTTTTTTGGCCCTTGAACAATAAAAATTTAGGACTGCTATGTTTAAAACACAGATTTTAGCCCATTTTATTCCATTCTTTCATTCCACTCTCACCCAAAACCTCTTAAAATCCTAGGAGAAAATAAAGGAAAATAGAAAGGGGAAAGAAGAAGGTCTCTAAAACTTGGGTTTTGTTTGAAAATCCTACAAATTTGACTTTGAATTCTTGATTTCTTGGTGGGATTTTCCTCTCTCTTGCTTTTACATTGTGCATCTCATGTATTTTCTATAGTTAAAGCATACTATGTGGTTGATGGCAAAATTCTTGTTGTAAAGCTTGATTTAGTGTTGAATATGCCATGGATTTGTGAACCTATAGGCATAAAAATAATTTTAGTGTTGTGGGTTTCAAACCCTAGTTTGATTTTCGTTATAGGTATTTGATTAAACTTATGATTTGGGGGTTTTGAAGTATGCTATGATTTTGTACATAATATATATGACTTATTCTCTTGAAAATGGTTATGTTTCTTTGAAAATACAAATATTGAGATTTGAGCCTACTACATATTTGATATGTCAATGTTATGACATGTATTTTTCCAAATGATTTATGAATATAGAAAATAATGATTTTTGAAAAATGTATGCTCGATACTGATAGGCAGACGGTTAGTAGACGATTGAGACCTATTGAGTGGGTTGTCAAGGTGGCTACTAGTCCTAAGGGGGATTGGTTATCATAGTGTATTTCAGTGATGGCCTATGTGGCGTCACAAGTTGTGCTCTACACATTCCCCTTGAAAAACAAGAAGGGCGATGAGACCCTAGGGTGCAAGACCCAAAAGGTTCCCCGGATATGGTTCATTCGTGAACCAATGTGATTGATTACATTGTCTGTATTCGAGACATGCATGATTTTGCTATGATGGTTTGAATTTAAATATATAAACTTTTAATTTATACTTTGTATATTTCTAAAGATGAGATGTTGAGAGATTTTTATAAATGTTTTACTTATTATCTTGTACCTGTATTTAATTATAGAAAAATTTCATTACTTATTCGTATGGTTTGTGAAATGTTGGTATTTAAAACTTTGTAAATGCTTTGGAAAAATGATTATCCTACGGAGTTGTGGTTGCTCATCCCATACTGATATTTTCAGAGATTAGTATGCATCCTAGGGCATAGGTGATGGAATGCTTGTGGAAGCCTGGACTACAAAGAATCTCTTTTGAAGCCTTTTTGTATTTACCTTTAGAACTTATGTAGAAATGTTAGCACTCAAACATTATTCTTGAAGAGGTTGTTTTGAGGCATTTATGGTGTACACTTGATCTGTAAACCCTTACATTCTATTCTTTATATAACAATGTAATTATGTTTTGAAATGCTAATATATGTAATGATGTATACATGAACTAGGTGGATTGTAAGAGTAGAGATAAAATGTAGAAATTTGAAAAGTAAGGAAATTTTTTTCAGTTTTGCCCGTAGGGCACTATTCATGCACAATTTGTTAGTAGGACACTATATATGCATCATTTAGATATAATTTATATTTAAGAGTATAATTTGAGTATGTCATGGAAGAGGAAACATGCTTATAATGTTAAAATACACCTACTGTGCAAATTTAAGACTAAACGAAAATAGTTTCAAAAATTAGACAAAACGGGTATCCTAAGTGGCCTAGGTGGGATTGGCTAAACCCGGCCACTAGGAAAAATATATATTTTTGAAAATTTTTATTTAAAATAATTTTTAGAACTTTGGTTAAAATAAAATGTCGAATTGAGGTATTTCGGGACGAGTTGTATTGTAACGGGGTCCTAGATTCATCAAGGGCAAAAGGGTCATTTTGCACCTTTGCCCTCCACTATAAATACAACCCTTTAGTGTAAAAATATCACTATTTTTGGTATGGGAAGGGGCAGTACATGTTCAAGTAGGAAGAATAAAGAAAAACCCTAGGTTCTTCAAGCTTCAAACCACCAAAACTCAATCTTACGCTAAGATTCTTGCAAGACTTCTTTCTAAGAAGTTGTTCCTCTCAACAAGAGCTATATTCTCACCTATCGGCTCGGCTTTGAAGCAAACACAACTCCCTTGGTTTGAGAAAAACCATTTTAGGTATGATATTTTGCTAAGTTGAGAATAGATTTAAGTTTTCTTGTCTTCCTATGTGTTGATTGGATGATTTAGGTGTCTACATGATGTTAAAAAATTATTTAGTTGGTAGTTGCTTTGAAAACTTAGAATTTATGGTTTAATTACTTTTGTTTCTTTTTTCAGTTTGTTAACAATTTGTTGCTATGGTAATGGTGTATATTGCTTATGTGTTGGATTATTATATTCTAGCTTATATTCATGTAGAGAAACTTTTGTAATTTGAGAGTTATGATTCTTTACATGATTTAAAAGTTGTGTATTTTTAGTTTCTTTGAGAAATTGTAAAAGTAATAAATATGAAGCTTGATCATATGTTTAATCCATTGAATAGTGCTTCACATTCATGTAGATAATGTGTTTGATAAAATGTTTCATAGAATGCACATTGAAAAACAAATCAAGGCATCTTGGCATACATGAATTCTTGGAAAATAGTGAGGGTTGAGCACTTAGTGCTATGCATTATGAGGGTGTAGATCCTGTGGTAAAAAATCCAAAATCTGGCCAATGACAGTACTCGCGGGCTGACGGGAGTAGACCGTGAAGCGAGACATGGGTGACATAGAGTTGCATGGGTGTGTCATGCATATTGACACTGCATAGCATTGAGGGATTACGAGGTTATAACTTTAAAAATGTACACTTGCACATGTCACGCCTTAAATTTGTTCGTAGCATTAGTACTTTGTCATAACAGAAGTTGAGCTGACCTATTCGTGGGATATCATATTACAGATAAGGCTCCCGATACTTGAGACTTAAGGAAGTCTTAAAGGAAAGAGGGAAAAAGGGACTTGAATGGATATTTGGCCTATGGAAATATTTTGTATGTATGGGCATAAGCCCAAATGACCTGTATTTCAATTTGAAAAAGTAATGCATTTAGACTTTGGTTCATTTTAAAGTGTAAGGGTGTAAACCCAATTGATATGTAGGATGTCTTTATGTAACGAGTATTATATGTGTGTGTTGAAAACAATGGATGTTTGTTTAATTTACATGGATTGTAGCCACCGAGTGAGGGTGGGTTGTGATATAATAATGCATATGAAATATTGTGAATATTAGGTGGAAAAAAGGCTTGGAAACAAAGGAGGTTATGTTAAAATTTTATCAAAAATTAAAAGACTTATTAAATGTGTAAAACACCTTTTAAATAGGTGGGAAGGATGTCAAAAGGGGGGGTTAGAAACCTTGAAGAAATAGGCTAAAAATAGAAGAAAAGTGGCTTGAAAAAGTTTGGAAAAACATGAAAAATGAATGAGAAACCAATTTATCCAACCTAGTGATCTTTTATTTACTTTTCTTCTTCCTTTACACTCACTCCTCGGGTTTGTGGAAATTCGGGGCGTGACAACTTGGTATCAGAGCTTATGGATTAGATCTTACATGGGAATTGTAGGAAAATGGGCACACTAATATTGGAGACAGTTAGGAGACATTTGTGGTGACAAAGGAATTATTTTTACGTCATGAGTCTTGGATGTCATAGAGAGTATTAGTGCATTTTGACTAATGTATGAAAGTAAAAAGGCTTCGAGGTATGATGGTTTATGATGTTAAAACTTTTTTAGGTTATGTCAATTTTCATTATTTTACTTAGCCCTTAGTTTCTTTAATTTGTGAAGTCAAAAATGTGTGGTAATTTAATTTTGTTGCTTGGAGATAATGTCAACTATGGCGTCTTTTATATAATTTTGGTTAGGTGAAGTTATTCGAATTGATAGAGATGTTAAGAATTGCAAAAATATTGAAAATTTTGATTTTAGGGTGAAAATTTTGAGTTGGATATGTCTTCCATTAGGGTGACTAAGAGACTACAAAATAGTACAATGTTCAAATACAATCAATTGGAGGGGCATGGTAAAATGAATAAATATTTGTGTTGATTTTGGAATAAGAGTACAAATTGTGATTTTGCTTCTGAGTGGATTGGAGGTTGTTATATGACCATTTATTTGAGGTTATTAATAGTGCTCTGAAATTAGTATGAATAGTTGGCTAGAGTTGCTTTGGGTAAAAAAAAATCTAATTAAATGTTGAGTGATGACTTAATTTTTGTACAATTGGGTTTTAAAAATTAGTCAGAAAGAATATGATTGGAAGATTGTGGTGCAATAATTGATGAATTATATTAGATGACTTTGCTTAAAGATTGATTGAGAATGACATAATAAGACTTTGAAGGGAGAGAAATAAGGAATAAGGAATAAGGAAATTACTCATTACATGAAAAGGTAGGCAGGCCCAGACTAGTCAGGGTTGTGTTTGTGCAGTGGCCACACCAAAGAAATCTACTTCTGGACCTTCAGTGGTTCCAGGTACATTACTGGTGTTTAGTTCATGGGTTAGCGTGCTAATAGACTCGGGTGCATCTCATTCATTCATACCTACCATGTGTTGCCATGACATTGGGGTAGTACATAGGTCGGTTAGACCCCCCATTGCGTGTTGACACCCTAGTTTGGGGTAGTGTGATATTGACGAGGATCTGTAGAGATTGCTCAATAGAGATAGCTAATTGCATCCTTTATTTTAACTTCATTCTGCTTGAGATGTCTGGTTTTGATATTATTTTGGGGATGGATTGGTTGTTTACTTTTCGGGCGAGTATAGATTGTTACAGGGGGAGAGTGACAGTGTGTACTCCTGAGGGAGATAGCTTTTACTTCATGGGAGATCATGGGGATTTCTTAGTTCCACCCTTGTATGACTCGAGGAGTTAGGGAGGTCATACTTACATGTTGGCTGGTTGGGTAGTAGATGAGGGTGGGACTACAGAGAGTGTATTACCATCCATAGTAGATGAGTTTCTAGATGTCTTTCCAGATGACTTGACTAGTTTACCACCGAGATGAGAGATAGAGTTCACGATAGAGCTTATCCCAGACACTATGCCTATTTCCACTCCACCTTACCGTATGACTCCGGCTGAGTTGAGAGAGCTGAAGGAGCAGTTGACTGATTTGCTGGGGAAGGGTTTTATTGATCCTAGTGCTTCTCTATGGGGTGCTTCGGCACTATTTGCGAAGAAAAAGGATGAGACATTGCGTTTATGTGTGGACTATAGGAGGCTGAATAGGGTCACTATCAAGAACAAGTACCCGTTACCAAAGATAGATGACTTGTTTGATCAGCTTAAGGGTTCAAGATATTTTTCGAAGATTGATCTTAGAGTAGGGTATCATCAGTTGAGAGTACGGGAGCAGGATGTGGCGAAGACAACTTTTCGCACTCGTTATGGCCATTATGAGTTTGTGGTTATGCCATTTGGTGTGACGAATGCCTCGACGACATTCATGGACTTGATGTATCACATTTTTAGTTCTTATTTAGATCATTTTGTTGTGGTGTTTGTTGATGATATTTTGATTTATTCACCTTTTGAGGATGAGCATGTCTTTCACCTACGAGCTATATTACATATTTTGAGGGAACACCATTATTTGCTAAATTCTTGAAGTGTGAGTTTTGGCTTCAAGAGGTGCAGTTTCTAGGCCATGTTGTGTCAGGTAGTGGGGCATATGTGGATCCTTCTAAGATTGACGCGGTTATGATTTGGGAGAGGCCGAAGAGTGTGTTTGAGATTCGGAGTTTCTTGGGATTGGCAGGGTAATACCATCGGTTTGTGGAGGGGTTTTCTCGTCTTGCCTCACTGATGACTCATCTGATGCGCAAGGGCATTAGATTTGAGTGGGCAGATGACTGTGAGCATTCATTTCAAGAGCTAAAGAAGAGGCTGACTTCAACACCTTCCACGATTATACTTGAGGGAGGTATTGGATATACCTTTTGTTGTGATGCTTGACGAGAGGGATTAGGTTGTGTATTGATGCAGGAGGGTAGAGTGGTAGCCTATGGTTCTCAACAGTTAAAGAATCATGAGCAGAACTACTCCACATATGATTTGGAGTTAGTTGCCATCATTTTTGCACTTAAGAGTTGGTGACACTACTTATATGGGAAGAGGTTCGAGGTGTTCTCAGATCACAAGAGCCACATATACATTTTCACATAGAAGGACTTGAACCTTTGGCAAAGGAGATGGATGGAGTATATGAAGGACTATGACTTTGACCTTCAATACCATCCTAGTAAGGCCAATGTTGTAGTAGATGCACTATAGCTAGCATTGCTATTAGGGAGTGGGAGATGATGGGAGACATTGGGGATTTTGACTTAGACCATGCTGAGTCTGAGGGACATGCCACACTATTTAGTGTTTGTGCACAGCCTACACTGTTGAGCAGGGTTGTTGAAGCACAGTTATAGGACACAGAGGCATGGCAGATTCGAGCACGAGTTGCAAGTGCCGAGAGCTTTGAGGGATGGACGGTTCATTCTGAAGTTAGCCTGAGGTATGTGGGTAGATTCTTTGTTCTAGAGTCTCTTAGGACTGATGTCCTTAGAGATTTCCATCATTCACCCCTAGCAGTACAACTAGGGGGCACTAAGATGTACCATGATTTATGCTGCCAGTATTGGTGGACGGGGATGAAGGGGGATGTAGTGAAATTTGTATCGAAATGTCTCACGTGCCAATAGGTTAAGGCTGAGCACCAAAGACCTAGGGGTTTGTTACAGCCATTGCTAGTGGTTGAGTGGAAGTGGGAGTTTGTTACTATGGATTTTGTGATGGGTCTTCCGAAGTCACCTAAAGGTCATGATGCAGTTTGGGTTGTTGTTGACAGGTTGACAAAGTGCACACATTTTCTACTGATTAGAGCGACTGATTCAATGGATGTTCTCAGTAGGTTGTATATCCGAGAGATTGTGCGACTACATGGGATTCTTGTTTCCATTATTTCAGACAGAGACCCACGTTTCACTGCACGATTTTGGCAGAGTCTTCAGACAACCTTGGGGACTCAGCTATTGTTTAGTACTGCTTTCTACCCTCAGACTAATGGCCAGTCAGAGTGTACTATTCAGATACTTGAGGACATGCTTAGAGCATGTGTTATGGACTTCAAGGCTAGCTGGGAAGATCACCTTGTTTTAGTAGAGTTTGCCTATAACAACAATTATTAGTCTAGAATTGAGATGGCACCTTTTGAGGCGTTTTATGGTAGGCCATGTCGTTCACTGGTATGTTGGACTGAGGTAAAGGAGACGGCTACTTTAGGGCCTGACATAGTTGTGAGACCACAGACAAGATACAGGTGATTAGACAACATCTGTTGACGGCCAGAGCTGCCAAAAAAGCTATGCAAACAGGAGGCAGAGACCTCTATCAATTGATGTTAGAGGACATGTGTTCCTCAAGGTAGCCCCACGGTGGGGATTGAGAAGATTCGGGTGTAGCAAAAACTGTCACCACAGTTTATAGGACCATTTGAGATCCTTGGGAAGGTTGGTGAGGTGACCTATAAGCTAGCATTACCGCCACAGCTATTTGGGGTTCATGATGTCTTCTATGTGTTAATGTTGAGGAAGTACGAGCTTGACCCTTCACATGTGCAAGATTAGATAGATCTTCATGTGGAGGGTGATGTTTCTTATGATGAGAGGATTATGGAGGTAATGGACTCAAGGGACCAAGTTTTGCGGGGCAAGACCATCTCTTTGGTCAAGGTTCTTTGGAACCATCACGGGGTCAAGGAGGCTACTTGGGAGCGTGAGGTTGAAGTCCGTACTAGTATCCAGACTTGTTTATTCATAGAGGTACATTCTAAATTTCAGGACAAAATTTTTTTAAGTGGGGAAGGATGTAGAGAATTTGAAAAGTAAGAATAAATTTTTCAGTTTTGCCGGTAGGACACTATTCATGCATCATTTGCCGGTAGAGCACTATATATGCATCATTTAGGTATAAATCATATTTAAAAGCAGAATTTAAGTATGTCATAGAAGAGAAACATGGTTAGAATGTTAAAATACACCTACTGTGTGAATTTGAGCCTAAACGTAAATAATTTCAAAAATTAGACAAAAAAAGTATCTCGGGCGGCCTAGGTGGGACTGACCAAACCCGGCCACTAACGAAAAAATATATTTTTAAAATTTTTTATTTAAAATAATTTTAAGAACTTTGTTTAAAATAAAATGTCGAATTGAGGCGTTTCAGGACGAATTGTAGTGTAATGGGGTCCGGGAATCATCAAGGGCAAAATAGTCATTTTGCACCTTTGCTCTCCACTATAAATGCAGCCCTTTAGTGTAAAAATATCAGTGTTTTTGGTTTGGGAAGGGCCAGTACATGTTCAAGGAGGAAGAATAAAGAAAAACCCTAGGTTCTTCAAGCTTCAAGCCACCAAAACTCAATATTAGGCCAAGATTCTTGCAAGACTTCCTTCTAAGAAGTTGTTCCTCTCAACAAGAGCTATATTCTCACCAATGTTTTTGGCTTTTAAGCGAACACAACTCCCTTGCTTTGAGAAAAACCATTTTAGATATGATATTTTGATAAGTTGAGAATAAATTTAAGTTTTCTTGTCTTCCTATGTGTTGATTGGATGATTTAAGTGTCTACTTGATGTTAAAAAATAATTTAGTTGGTAGTTGCTTTGAAAACTTATTATTTATGGTTTAAGTACTTTTGTGTTTTTTCAGTTTGTTGACAATTTGTTGCTATGGTAATGGTGTATATTGCTTATGTGTTGGATTATTTTATTCTGACTTATATTCATGTAGAGAAATTCTTGTGGTTTGAGAATTATGATTTATTACATGATTTAGTAGTTGTGTATTTGTAGTTTCTTTGAGAAATTGTAAAAGTAATAAAGATGAAGCTTGATCATATGTTTAATCCATTGAATGGTGTTTCACATTCATGTAGATAATGTGTTTGATAAAATGTTTCATAGAATGCACATTGAAAAACAAATCAAGGTATCTTGGCATACATGAATTCTTGGAACATTGTGTGGGTTGAGCACTTAGTGCTATGTATTATGAGGGTGTAGATCCTGTGGTGAAAAACCCAAAATCTGGCCAATGACAATACTCGCGGGCTGATGAGGGCGGATCATGAAGCGAGACATGGGTGGCATAGAGTTGCATGGGTGTGTCATGCATATTGACACTGCAAAGCATTGAGGGATTACGAGGTTGTAACTTTTAAAATGTACACTTGCACATGTCACGCCTTAAATTTGTTCGTAGCATTAGCACTTTGTCATACCAGAAGTTGAGCTGACCCATTCGTGGGATGTCATATTAAAGATGAGGCTCCCGATACTTGGGACTTGAGGAAGTCTTAAAGGAAGGAGGAAAAAAGGGACTTGAATGGATATTTGGCCTTTGGGTATATTTTGTATGTATGGGCATAAGCCTAAATGACCTGTATTTCAATTTGAAAAAATAATGGATTTAGACATTGGGTCATTTTAAAGTGTAAGGGTGTAAACCCAATTGATATATAAGATGTTTTTTATGTAATGAGTATTATATGTGTGTGCTGAAAACAATGGATGTTTGTTTAATTTACATGGATTGTGGCCACCAAGTGAGGGTGGGTTGTGATATAATAATGCACATGAAATATTGTGAATATTAGGTGGGAAAAAGGCTTGGAAAAAAAGGAGGATATGTCGAAATTTTATGAAAAATTAAAAAACTTGTTAAATGTGTAAAACATCTTTTAAATAGGTGGGAATGATGTCAAAAGGGGGGGGGGGTTTAGAAACCTTGAAGAAATAGGATAAAAATGGAAGAAAAGTGGCTTGAAAAACTTTGGAAAAACATGAAAAATGAATGAGAAACCAATTTATCCAACCTAATGATATTTTATTTACTTTTCTTCTTCCTTTACACTCACTCCTTTGGTTTGTGGAAATTTGGGGCGTGACATAAAATGTTAGTTGAGGTAATAAGGTGTGTTATAGAATTTTGGAAATATTTCGGAGTGAAAACACACTTTAGACAAAATTTGGGTAGAAAGAATTTTGGACACTACTTAGTATTTGGATCATAGCTTTTGATTCTGATGTCCGTTGGATCTGAAATTTGGACAGTAGATAGTAGACTTCTATGGCCACGAAAGTGTATTGCATGCAAATTTTTCAAATCGACCTCTAAATAGGCCACAACTTCACTGGAAGTTTCAGCAGATATAGGAACTCCATTCGAACATAAAAGTCCATTTGAACAACAATGCGTTCCAGTACTTTTTGTCTGATAGAAAAAAAAGTACTGGGAGCAAAGGACGTTCGAACACCAATGATGTTCTAACGTGGGCTATGAATTCTGACTTTCAAAATCGTGCACATGACACTATTTTCTTCCCCTATAAATACATAAGGGTGTCTCCTTTAGCCTCCATACACCATATACAACCCTAAAAAGCCTTGAGAAACAAGAGAGAAAGGGGAAAACACAAGATCAAAGAGGATTTTCACTTTAAAGTGGATCAAAATCTCAAGTTCTTCAAGAACACCAAGGAAAAAGAAGGTAGGGGTTTCTTCCTATTCTCTTACATTGTGGCTAGGGCTTATATATATGTATATTTTGACTATAAATCCTATTTATTTGTTAGTAAATCATTGATTCTTGATATTCTTGCAAACACTATCATGTTTTAAACAAAGTTGTGGTTTGGTAGTCATGAAATTTCTTCTTCTTGACTCAAAACCCTAGTTTTCAAGAGAAATAGATTTTTCTCTTGATTTTTTCTTTGTTCTTGATTTCAAAACTTTAGTACTTTGTATTGAACAAAAAAAATGGTATTTATGATGATCTCTTTCATTTTTCTTCAATTGTTCTATTATGATACTATATGTGAAATTTGGGAATTTTGGATTTTACTTGGAAATTTGAGAAATTGGTTAGATATTGTATCTCTTGTGGATATTTGGATGACCATAGGTGGCCGTTGACCGGGTATCGTAGAGTGGGTAGATGCGTTTCTTACTTCGTGCGGGTTTAAATTTTTTCTACCACTCGTAGTGAGGTTGGTGCCTTGTGAGGATCAAATCACTATTCACTCACGGGTACCGAAGATGAGAGTTAGTATATTATTCCTGGGTTGAATTCGTCACTGCCATTGTGTTTGTATACGCCCTTCCTAAAAGTTGGATATCCTTGCGAGGATTGGGTGTGTGAGTATGGGTCATGATATTCTTGATGTGTTTATTTATGCCATATCTTACATCATACCTGAGATACATTGTGGATTATTACTTATTGTGCAAGTGGTCGGTTATGGCTTATTGTTGAAATTGTTATTTATGACGGAAGTGGTTTATTGTGAAAATGGTCGTGGTGGAATTGGTAACTTGATGGTATTCTTATCGTTGGGAATTGGTTTTACTCTTTCATTTGATTATTGTTATTGTATAAACTTGAGATCGAATTGATCATGTTTTCTCTCAAAAGCTATGTCTATGATATTTGTAAAATGAGACCAATTGTTTTATATGTTTTCTAAATCTTGTTCGAGTTTGGGAGGATGTTTCTACAGAGCTTTGTGCTCACCCCTACAAACAACATATTTTTCTGATTATGTGCTAGAGGAGGAGTTCGGAGTAGATGTGCAGGCACACTGGGAAGCTCCAATAGATGGGAACGTAGATCCTGAGATGGATGTCTAGAATTATATTCTCTTTTGTCCTAGACTAGGAAAATTTATTTTGAGATAATGTGAAGTCTAATATATTGTTATTCCGCTGCATGATTAAGTTGATTCTTTTGGGATGTAATTGTCAAAGTCTGGCATACTCTTTTGATATTATGGCCATGGTTTGACATATTTTTTTGGGAAGATATTGTACATATTACATATGATGAATGAAATTTTCTTATTTGATGAATTTTATTAGTTGCTCTCATGATGTGAATGTTATTTAGATAATAAAGTTGTCCAAGGTGACTTTTGGGGCGCTATATGATCATCTCATAGAGGAATTATTATTTTGGGTATTGTAATGTAAAGTTATGACTTTGTGTACTAAATTGTGGTATGTATTGGTATTAGATGTATTCGGGTTTGGGAGGACTTTGTGGGCCTCTAGTTGCCACCTTGAATTTAATTGGATTATATTTTTGATGGAGGCATGTTGTGGAAGTTTAGTTAGTTTAAATTATGTCATGCTCTCTCAGGAATGTTCTTACTAGCTAGTTGAAAGCCCAAATTCAAACGAAACTCTGCCAAAATTTTTGAAATATATATATATTGGATTATCCAAATATGGTCCCAACACATAAAGTTTTTGGAAGTCATTAAGCTTTTGAGGTTAATCCTAGGAATCAACGTATCTTATAAACACGAGTAGTTCTCTATACTGTATATGTTTGAAACGATGATCTAAAGTCTAGTTGCATATGTAGGATGGAAGCAAGAAGAGGACGTGGGAGACCACTCAGAGGAGGGAGAAATCAAGTACCGCCACGTCAAGACACTATGAATGGTATTTACCAATGTTTGAGGGATCTCACTACATTGGTACAACAACAAGCCGAGAACAACAATAACCATACTACCATCACCCAAGCTCAAGTTCAAGTGCAACAAGTTGGAGGTGAGGGTAGAAGGATGATGATTCTTAAAGAATTTATACGACAACGCCCTCCTACCTTTCAAGGAGGCCCAAATCCACTCGAGGCAGAGAAGTGGCTTTGACAAGTGAAGAAAGTGATGGATGGCATGGATATTGCCAATGACTTAAGAGTTGGTCTAGCTGCATATCTTATGGAAGGGGAAGTTGACCATTGGTGGGATTCAGTAAAAAGAACGAGAAACGTGGAACAAATGACTTAGGAAAATTTTGAAGAGGTTTTCAATGGGAAGTACTTTCCTGAATCAGTGAGGGATAAAATAACCTCTGATTTCATGACACTTCAACAATGTAAAATGACTGTCACTAAATATGAGTCCAAGTTCGTGAAGCTCTCCCGCTTTGCTACAAAATATGTATCGACTGAGGCCAAGAAGGTCAAATTGTTTGAGAAAGGCTTGAAGCCATCTATTCGGGAGAAACTGGTAGCTCTTCGCATTAAAAACCTTTGCATTTCCAAAATTTGTACGTGTGTTGTAGGGGGTTTTCAATTCAAAGAGCGATGTGGACGATCCGAAGGTCGATGTGTAGCTCTTTGCATTTCCTAGGGGTTTTTGCTCACCCCCTACAACACACGTACAAATTTTGACATAGAAAAGGATATCGATGTAGATAAGACGGTGGATTACGAGTCGTTGGAGGATCAAGATGTGGACCCTGCTTTAGAGGAATAGAGTTGTTTTATTTTTGGTTTAGAGTTTGAGAGATTTTTATGAAACAATATTTTAGCTAGTTTAATTATTCCGCTGCTAGATACTATTTAGTTTAGAATTGTAAGTTGGAGAAATTACGATATTTTATTGACTTTAATATTTATTATTTAATAGATGGATGAATGGTTTATCATTTAATGGTTATTGTAGTTGCTCTCATGATTAGATGATTTTTAGATAATAATGCATTTCAGGGTGGATTTTAGGGCGTTATAGAAAGTGGTTTTGGGATTTTAATTTTTTATTTAATTTTTATATTTATTAGATTGTTCATTATACTTTAAATTCATTTGCATAGTATACATTTTTTGTGGAATAAATAGCACTGCATATACTTTAGAATTTCTTGCCACTATGGAATATGATTCAAGACTCCTTTTGGTACATTTTGATTCTAAAGGTGTGCCTTAATATCTATTGAGCATATGCATTTCAATTTATGTTACTTATTAAGGATTATGCTTTGGAATTTCTTGTGTAATGTTTGAATTTTTATGTTTGTTTCTCTTTAATTTTCTAAGCGACTAGCAAATTCTAAGTTGAGGGGGATGTGATAAGAGCATACTATTTATATATTTTATGTCTCATATCATTCATCTTATCTATGTTAGTTACTTATTTCTCTTGTTTTAGTTTTGCTTTGTATTTTATGGAGAATATTCGTTTTTACAAGTGAATTAGTATAAAAGCAAGGTTTTGAGTATATTTTAATGCTAATAGAGGGGTTGGAGTTTGAGTTAGAAGATCTAGGAGCCAAGCCGAAGGCATGGCAAGCATAATTGAGGAAAATGTCATTGCTACCGATAGATCTTCTACTAGTTCAATAGCAAGCAGAATTACATTATACCAGTAGAAGTTCATTCCTACCGGTGGAAGTGAAACAAAAACCTTAGCTACTAGTAGGTTGATACTATTTTATGGTAGGTCTTAAACAGAATGTTGTTCTATGAGTAGTAGTGAATATCTACTAGTTCATCTGAAATAGATAGTAGTTCTACCAGTATGTCATTTTGTGCTTTCTAGTGGTAGGTTAGTGTATTTTTGCTGCGAGAATTATTTTGGAAAGCTGGTTTGTTGGGATTTAAAAGGGTCGTGATTGGTGGATTAGAATAGAGGATTTCAACTGATGTTCTCCTATAAATACCCAAGTCTATCCAAATGGAAAGGTACCGAATTCCATTGTTCAATTCATCATTTTTTCCTTTCTTCTTCTCCTAGGGGTAGAACTAGGATTTTCTCTTTTTAAGGATTCTTTCATTGTTTTCAATTCCAAGCTTTGTTCTACATTTAGTCTTTAAATTCTTGCAAGGTGATAACTTTCAATTATCTATTGTGAACGATTTACATTCTGTGCAATTTAATTCAAGGTAATTTCTTGTACATGCAATTTCAATTTCAAGTTTTATCTACATTCAATTACAATCATGCTTTCTTCAATTACTTTTGTCAATTTCCTTATGAGTGAGTAGTCAAATTCCGATTTGATCGAATGAGGGAATCTCACCCGCGAATGAAGATTTTGACTCAATTAGGGTTTTTCTAGAGATTAAGTATTTGGTTGTTTGGATAATTAAATTTTAAAACACATTCAATATTATATCTTCTTGCTTACCCATAGATAGTTAAGTCTGACATGGATAATTCTTAGAATCACTACAGTTGAAGTGAATGTAATTCTTTCAAATATTAGATTAATCAATGTGAATACACATCTGTTGTTTTTATTTGGGCGTTCATTGAATATTTCCCACTTGAGTGAGTTTGAGTATAATCTCAAGTGAGTTATCAAATTGGGTCAAAATACATGTTCATGGTGAGATAAACTTTACTAATTAACCAGTCCTTTCTTTAATTGTTATTGTTTAGTGATAAATTCTACAACCAATCTTCCAAACATTCGAAGTTTGTACTTTTCTTTGCCTATCACCTTTTGGAACTATTTGTTTTTCTTAAAAAGGCGACCTCAATAATCGACCGAATTATAAACATAATGATTAACCTTAATTAATATATAAATTAAAATAATAATAAAGTCGAATTAGTGCGATAAAATAACTAAAAGCTAGCAATTAGAGTCAATTAGGGTTTGTGCGGTAATTAAGATTTTATGTGTGTTATGTTTACAAGTTGCAGGGTTAAATGCTGAAATACCGGAGAATACAAGGAGCAATGCATAAAAGCATAAAAGAACAAAGGCTAAAGTGTACTTTTCCAACAAGAAGAGTCAGCATACAACACAAGTTGCAAATTCCAGCAAAGCACTACTGTCCAGACAGTGATGATGGCGTCCGGACGGTCCCTCTTGATGGTTATCTCCAGCTTTCCACCTCATGCTTTCCTGACGCCTATATATATGTGTTGCAAGCCTCCATTTGAAAGAGGCCGGAACCAAGAAGCTTTAGAGAGAAATCCAAGAGAGAAAAAGAAAAGAGAAAGAGAAAAGGGAAAAAAGAAAAAGAGAAGTACAACACGATTCGGTCTGTGATACACTTTAGTCTGAACTTTGTACTTTTACATTTCTGTTATATCTTTGTACTAGGATAGTTGAACTGCCACCACCGTTTTGTCTTAACTAATAATAAAGGTGGTTGTGTTTCACTTGTTCCTTGTGAAAGACATTTTAAATACTATCTTTTAATTTCAATTTGTAATGAAAACTACCAACACTCCTTACTTGTCTGTAGCAATGGGGCGTGAGTAGTTCCGTATATCCTCCAGTGAGAGGTAAACATATGTACAATACTGTTTAGATTATGGAAATGCTGATGTCTTACTTATATTTTATTTATCTATGTATTATATGCTTAATGCGTGATACAGTGATGTACATAATTCCAATGTTGTGCCTTGAATTATGTCGTCAATGCATCATAAGACCTGTCGGTTAAATAACCACGGCGTTCCTACCGGTATGGCTTGTCCTTCTCCGAAATGCTGAGGATGTTTTACTAATGTGTGGTACAGAACCTAAATAATCCTCATGAATGACTTGTCCTTTTGGGTTATTAGGGTTATTTAACTACTATATATAACTATATTGCTAGTCTAACAACCACGGCATTCCTACCGGTATAGCTTGTCCTCCACCGGAATGCTGAGGATGTTTAACTAGTATATATATATATATATATATATATATATATATATATATATATATTACAGATGACCTATTGGGTAATTCAAGTATTCCTTATGAATGACTTGTCCTTTTGGTTTACTTGAATTAGTCAATTGGTATGTCTATAACCAACTTTCCTAAGAAGTTGTGTTATGCTATAATACCACCAGTTAACCTAAGACGTGGTTGTGTTATGGTTTAATATGTATGCACTTACAATCATGAGATCAAGTGAATAACTCAAGTATTTCTCATGAATGGCTCGTCCTTCTGGTTTGTTTGGGTTAATCAATTGACGTGGATATAACCAGTTAGCCTAAGAAGCGACTGTGTTATGATTTATTACCCCCAGTTAGCCTAAGAAGTGGCTGTGCTATGGTTTATATACATTAGACCAACCAGTTGACTTGCCAATAAAATGGAAGTTAATCTTGGTATGGTATCATTTCTAGTATTTAACCAGTATAACGCATATGGACTCCTTAAACTGAAGGATACTTTTATTATGGTCTTAATCTATTTGCACATTTACATTTCTTAGACTAGTTATCAATCTAAGCTCACATTACAAGCTATCACATGTTGTCCTATTTAACTTAGCAACTTGACTATTTAATTTTGTTTCCAAATTATTAAAACTCTTCGTGGAATCGATACTTGGACTAAAAATCGAGAAAATTATAATTCGACCACTTATACTTGGGTGTATAATATTAATCCGATCACGAAAAAAGTGCAAATCACATAATACATTCCTATGCTTGGAAACCTTTGTTATTTAATCTATCTTTGAGACCCAAGCAATGGGAGCTAAACTAGTGCCTGATTTATGTTGGATTGAAGCCCCAAGGTGCATGGTGAGACATGTGTTGGCGCAAATGCAACCTAAAAGGGGGTGAATTAGGTTGTTCAAATTAATAACTAATTCTTATTTTTTTTAATTTTAACTAATTATGCAATGTAAACAACAACAAAATATATAATTATATGATAAGAAACACAGTAAGAATGATGCAAGTGAGTTGAAGGGAATAAGAAAGGTAAACAAAATTTATAGATGTTCGACCACACCACAATTGCCTATGTTCTGTCTTCAACCTCCCCGTTAGAGCTCTCTTTTCACTATCTCGATCTTCTTCAATGGGTGAAAGTCAAACCTTTGGAGGAGATTTTTGGGTGGTAGAGAATTTTCAAACACCAAATCCAGTGCTTGTAGGAATAAAGATCAATGAAAATGACACCATATTGGATATGGTGAGCATTGGAACACCATTTAATGGCATAAATGTCAGTGAAGTTAATGAGTTTGGTGCCTTTTATTTGTAGAATATCCCTTTGCAAGTTTGGGTGCTATGTACAAGGCTTGAGAGGAATGAACAACCAATTAACTAAGTGGTGGAAAGTTCTCACCAAATGTAAGAGTAATCTCTTAAATGATCCGCTCGTCAAGTGTTGGATTCAACCATCTATTTCTAAATAAAAATTGTCTTGTTTATTCTGGGCCATAAGTGCTTTATTTTTTAGTGTTTTGCCTTGTGCTGTCATGTCATTTTGTCTTTGAGTAAACAAACAAGTTGTAGTAATGAAATTTATATGAATGTATATTATAAGGTAAGAACCCATACAAGGGAAAATAAAAACTAAGCCAATAGGCCATCCCTTATACAAAAAATGGTCTATAATCTGATAGGGTACTATGTCTACTCCTACAGATGTTCCCCACACAAAATGATTTTAGCAACAATTATCTTAATAAATAGAACAATTGCAAAGTATTCTCTATAAACCATTGGTTTAGAAAGTTAAAAATAGTGGATGATTCATATTCAGTAGGCCCAAAGTCCAATAGTTATGGGTAGAGCAACAAGGCTAAAAGAACAACATAGCACGGCCCACAGAACCCTTCTGAAAGAAGCTATTGAGGAACAGATATAACATTTCTTTATGCTTCAAGAACAAGCCTAAAGAAATTGTTCATTTTTGTTAATAAATCAATCAATGGTAAAATGAGATATCAAGCATTTCCAATTCAAACCCTTCAAAATATGTCTTTATTGATAGTTGAGATTGAATAAAAAATATATAAAAATAAATTCTGTCCAATAGGAATTATCGATATCTGTTATTGTTTGCTAGTGTCAAATAATTGGTTGGCAGAGTGTGAATGGCATCAGTACAGTATGAGTACATTAGAAAATGCCAATATATTTTTGATGTATGAGCTTTACTATGATTGATGTCACACCCCAAATTTCACAAAAGCGTGACTTAAATAAAACATCATTTTTTTTTTATCAAAAATGCTTGTCGATTTATAATGAGATTGAATACAAAATTCATTTGATTTTAATAAAACATTTAAAAAAAAAATTTGGCAAAGTTTTATTTGAAAATCTGGCATTCCAAACATTGGCAAGAACGACTTGCCAGAGCATTATATATATTGAACTAAATCCAACTAACTATCCATTTCATACCAATCATAAACAACTAACTAGGATGCACATTATTCATTCATCACAATATATAATCCAATATATTGTTAGGGTGGCAAATGGAGACCCATGAAGTCCTCCAAAACCCTTAACAAATTGTGACCCATGAAGTCCTCCCAAGCCTGGTATTCCAAAATAAGTTCTATTTACCAAGACTTAAAATTAAAACCATAACTTTATATTACAATGCCCAAAAGAATAACCTCTTATAAGGTAATTAACTTTTACATTACAAGCTCCTCAAAATACCCTTCAAATAAAAGTTTGTGTACAGTCACATTTTTATACAACGTTCTAAACAAAAAGATTTCCAAAAGGAGTCTCTCCCAGGCCAAAGCTCCCACAAGTCTACCTCAACTAAGTCTCGCGATGCACGCTAGTCTCGGAAAATGATAATAGGGAATAAGCAACCATAGCCCAATTGGATAATCCTTTTTCCCAAACATATACAAGGTTTTAAATGCCACCAGTTCACAATCATAATAACATGTTATAAAATAATTCATTATTTAGTCTAGGTACACAATAAGTAATAAGCATTTTTGAAAGTACACTATGTACCATCATTTGAAATATATAAGTGAAGCATCAAGTAATTTGTCACATCAAAACCAAATCTCAATGTTAAACTATAAAACTTTTCTTCTTAAATCATAATGCAACACCATTGATTATATAAAGCACATAATACAAAATCTTTATACATGTTTATGGATAATAAATCTGGTAAAATCATCATTTCTTGTCTTAAACACAATTTCATATACTTATTCTTTCTGGATTATTTTTCAAAAATATTAATTCCACATATTTTTGCCTCAACCTTATCTCATCTCACCCCACCCAAGAAGTTTCTTGGAATAATGACCTATTTTTTTCTTGGTACTCAAAATCCATGTATGCTACCAACACAAACAAATATCATCAAACCAATATTGGTTCATGAATAAACCATCCCCAGCGAACCTTTTGGGTCTTGCACTCTAGAGTCTCATTTCCCTTCTTACTTTTAAAGGGGGATGTGTAGGGCTTAACTTACAATGCCACACAAGCCATCATCAAAAATCACTACCATTACCAATTCCCCTAGGATTAGTAGTCACCTTGGCAACCCTCCTCAAGAGCTCCAATTCTCTACTAAGCCTCTGTTTGTTAGTTAAAAACCCTCTACTTTTGATACCGAGCATAAAAGTTTCAAACCATAATTTCGTGATCACTTGTCATTCTTAAAACTATCCACAACTTCATCACTTTTTCAAAAATACTTAATTTTCCAATATCTCACATTTATATTTCTAACATGACACATTTTAAAATAACTCATACACATGCCAAAAACAAATTTGTGCCCACCCTTTTATAGAAAAATTCTCAAATTAAAAGATTGAGAAGTTATGTACATCAACACCACCTTTTTCATTCTTTAGAATAACTCAATAATATCTGAAATCATAGTAAATATAGTCAATCATATCATAAGAATCAATACCTTTTTCACAATTCATCATTTCAATACTTGTAGTCACTTTGACATTTTATCAAGTACATGCTAGACATAAAATCTCCAACAGAAAAGAGAACCCCACCTCAAAACTCAAGAACTCAAGCTCCACTTTCAAATATCCAAGTGAATCCAAGAATCCCAAGCAATGTTCTTAAATTTTCAAGCAAAAGTCTAAACTCTAATGACCGTCTTCTCCATCTATCACTAAGGTGTATAGAGTAGTATTGGAAGAGAGGGGTGACAAAAATGAGAGAAATGGGGTCTTATAAGCAGAAAATTCCATTCAGTTACTATTCATCATTCCCAAAAAAATAATTTTTTTTTGAAATTATAGTTTTATCCATAGACATCTCCAATCTAATATGTATAACTATCCTAAGATTTTTTGACATTCTGGATCCATTTTCAAGCTTATTTTAATCTGAAAAAATTTAGTTTATGAGTTCTATAAAAATCCAAGCCGAATTATACCCATAATGCAAAATTTACTGTTTTTACCATTTCAGATTGCTATATCGACTAAATGTCTAATCTAACATTTTTCAGTGCTTCAGATTCAATAGTGTGGTTTTTTTGACCTAAATTTTTTAGAATAATTATTTAACTAAGCTTCTCAATCTTACTCACCTTCAACTCTAAATTTGACCCAAAAGTCATTACATGTGAAACTTAGACCTCACAATTATTCTACAAACTACGATTCAAAGTTTCCAAGATCATTTTCATTAATTTAAGAACATTCTTAATGTAGTATATATATTCAAAAATAATACGGGATCTTACAATTTAGCAAATCACTTTTACTATTATTAGCTTCATGTGATTGACTAGAGACTTGATTTCTTATACTAAACTATTGTGAAATAGGTGAGAAAGATAGTTGATTTCTGACCTAATTTAAAGCATATACTCAAGTATAAGTGGTCAAATTGTAGTATTACTCGGTTTAAGTCCGAGATCGAACCCACAGGGAGCTGGCTATCAGAATTCAAAATAGAAAAGGTAAGATTGTCATGTACGTAGTGTGTTTTACAATAACTTGTGGTGTGAACTTAGAATTATCAAATAAATACTTTAATTTAAACTCTTGATAACAATAAAAAAAAAGGGTATTCTTCAGTTTGGGGATCCAACATGAATTATATTGCTTGTTTAGAAAAATACCACTTTACAATAATTAACTCCCACTTGACTAGAAAGTTAACCAGTAGGTTCGATGTGTAACTAAACCATATCACAACAATTGATTAGATTAGCCGAAAGGTTTATGTGTCATGCAACAATTACATAAGTCTAGTAAAACCAAAAGTAAACCATTCAAACTATTTACTTTAGCTATTCGATCGGCAGGTTGATGATTCAATGAAGACGGAGTTTCGGTTAATTCATTGAATCAAAAGCATTGGTTATGACAAGATTTAACCTATCTATAACCAATCTCGCAACTGTTACATAAAACCCAACTACATGCATCATTGAATCATGTATGAAATACATAATAACTTATAGATAGAATGGTATATAGCATTAAAATTTGCTCAGTGTTCATAACCATGACCATGTTATAGTAACAATCATCTATCAATTAAGGGAGGTATAAACATTAACGCATATATAAAACATTGAAATTTTCAAAACTCAAACAATATTACACATGCTTTCACCATTCACCGAATAAAATGGACTACTCGTTCTTCGTTGCCATAGATGAGCAAGAAGAATGGGATGATCCCATTACAATAGAATACAAAATACAATAAGTCATTCCCCAATGAATAGTTGAAACACTGCCACTCTTATTACCAACTAGGGCACAAAAGTGAGAAAGGTTCAACCCTTCAAGTAGAAAGGATAAACATAAATGTAGAAGTGAAAAAATTCTAGTTGAGAAGTGATTAGTGCAGGGTTTCGTTCTTTCTAACTGTAAAAATCTCCCTAAAGTCTCTCTTTCTTTTTTCCTTTCCTTCCTTTCTCTCCTTCTCTGAATTGGACTAAACTTCCTTGAAACTGAATTGAATAGGGCTATTTATGGGCACCAACAAAAGGGGGTAGAGGTGGAAAACACCCAAGCTAGCCAGTCAAGTGATTTTGTTGCTCAAATGGACCAATGGAAGAAGAAGGAGGAGGAAGGTGGTTAGGGTACCATCTAAATGCTACCACCCCCATTCGGATAGTGGAGATTCTCTGGTTTTTACCTTGTATAGTCCTCGTTTGTTGACTCTTTACTTACAATGGCCTCCCTTCCCTTGTTTAGCATTTCCACTTTTATCCTCTTAAACTTCCATAATTATCCTTGAAACCCTAAAAAATAGATAAATTACACATTAACCATAATACTTTATAAATCAATCACTTTAATTTATTTAACACACATTGTTAACTCTAATCCATAATTCAATTCCGCACTTTTTAGGGTTAATCACACCCCCCCAACCAAATATTACTAGTCCCTAGTAATAAACAAATAAAACAAAATCACTTTCGTAGATTTTACGATTGCATTTAGCTTATGCAACAAGTTGTTCAACCCTTAGGTGATCCGTAGAAGACGAGTTTTGTCTTGTGAAGGTTTCCAGTAAGGATACCTACAAACTTCAAAGGTTAGGATTATATAATTCATATTTTCATAGATAAAATTAATTCACCATTCTATTCTAATACCATAATATTTCCCCTCCTCTTATCATTATAAGAGTAACACACACCAATTGTAACACTATTCTATATATTTTTAGAAAAACTCAGGTGTGCAAGGATTTCTTTATTTCAAAAACACTTAAAAATATCTCAATCCTTTACTCTGTTGCACAAGAATTAGCCTCGATGTCAATCATTCCCTAGAAATCACTCAACAAAGAACACACTTAAGTTTTAGTGACTTATTACTTAGCAATTACATGTGACAAGAATATTGTCACCAAAGCAAACTAATGGCACATGTAATTTTCCAAAAGAACGTTATTTGAACAAAAATTAAATTTGGTATAATCTCATGAAAGAATATTAACACTACATCAAACAACATTACTAGCATCCTTCCCTTTTTTATGAATAGGTGAAAATAATACATGTGCGTGAGTTTTGGAGTCAAAAAGGACTTTATTAGGATAGCTAAAGGGCATTGGGTCTAAAGAAACGATGTCAAAGGTATTCAAAAAGCTATCTTTTTGCGATTTATGTAATAGACGTCTCTCCTATTTTTCCCAATTTTTTACATCATACTTCTCATTTCTCCTTTTTCAATCCTATATTTGCAATTTCTTGGCTATTTTCTTTCTTTCTTTTCCTTTTTATATTTCTCTTTTCTTTCTTTCACATATTCTTTTCTTCTTTACTTTTCTTTTCTTTCTTGATTGTAGTCACCATTTTTCTCCTTTCCTGTATAATGCCTTCTTTAGGAGATGGTGCAAAAAATTAGATAGCAAGGGTCGGTCAAATATATTTTTTGTGGCTTGGCTAATGCATGGGTTAAAGAAAATAAATTATACTTTTAGGCTCAATTACGGCTTACTAGGGATATATTTTTGCAAAAGAAATGGCTGAGGCTCAAAATAAAATCACAAATGACCTAAGATCATTTCCCAGAATTCATACACCTGCATGATTTCCATTTACAATTTAAAGGTAAATGTTAACCATGTTGTTCAACAAGTGCTAACAAAATCAAGGATAATGAGATTATTCAAAGAAACATTACGTTAAATTGAAATTCTTACTTGAGTAAATGTTAAAATCTCTCCAAGGAAGATTGGCTCAAAATCTACACACAGGCTCTACATCTCCACTATATATGTAAGATTTATAAAGTATCATGCTATTTCAACAAGGTTTTGAAAATAAGAAATTATTTCGTACTCAAAAAGATGAGATTCTATGAAAATATAGAGAAAGTGCACAAACAATGTCTGAAAATCCCTCATAATTTAGTTAGGGTTATACATACAAAGCATTAGAATGATTATGTCATTTGTATCATAAATCATAAGAACTAAATATCCTAACACAACAAAACTTAAGCAAAATCTCCAACTAACCAAATTAATTAAAACCAAATCAAAACAATCTTTCAAACATCTAACCAACATAAAACAAAGTGAATAGTAAGTAGAAGTAGAAAGAGCATAGAAATTCCAAGAACACTAACCACTAGGATGAAGAGCCACCATTGTATTGCCCTCGAAGTAGCCTTAGGATTTCATTCTGCTTCTCCTCATAGCTAGCCATCCATTGATCCAATTGGATTATGTTAGTCTCTAGTCCCAACAAAATTTGGCGGTCAATCCAATCATCAACAGGAATATAGGACTGATGCTCCTATTGTTGCTGGGGTCCCTCTAGTGGCTAAAAATATGCTCCTTCTAGGAATAGGTCTGCTTCTGGCTCTGGTAGTGCTTCCTGTTGCTCTTTTGCTTGCCCTCCATGGCTCTTTTTCAGTGAGGTTTTATCTAAAGGTGTCAAATGCTCCACTGTTGGCCATATTGGATCTACAATCACTCGTTTTATTCTCCATATCTCAAATATTAAAACAGCAAATGGGAGTGAGGGCTGCTTAGTCTTAACAGTTAACACCATTTGATCAATTATCAACGTCAGCAGGTCAATAGTGTATTATATTCCAAAAGTATACAGAAAATAAGCTCTTTCAGTGTAGATTTGATTTTTTTGAGACCGTGGCAACAAATTATTTATAGTTATCAAATTCAAGATTTTGTATTTATCAGTTAAATCCTCTTACTTAATGTATTTATTCAGCGTACCCTAAACATACTCTGGATTCTTAGTCAACTCAATCCTAATGGTATACATGTCAGGTAATGTGGTAAAGGGATATTGGGGATGCTGATGCCTTGGTATAGGGTTTAAAAAATTGGTAATGGTAGTGAGTGTAACCTAAAATACAATTCCAATAACATATGCACGCAATTGCCTCGGTCCTGCTTCTTGTGCATTACTATAGAATTCCCAGACTAGACATTCAAAGGCAAGACCTATCAATTTCACATAATGTAACCAACCCCATGCTGCTAGATTTTGCCTAATCCCAATTTGTTCAAAATCCTCATGTATCACAAGTCCTTCAACAATAATAGCCTTAGAATAAAAGTGAGCATCATACCAAACTTGCTGATCAATGTTCTCAAAAAAAACATTGTCAAATTGATTCTGAACCTACGGTTGTTCTTCTTGTTGTGGAATGGCTTCAGGCAATCGAGAGGCTCCTCGCCTGCTCGACTTGATGAGATTTTTATCTCTTTTCTTGGATCCATGAAATCTTGAATTTCTAGCTCAGAATTTGTGACGCCCCTAAAACTGGGGGTCCCGTTGACAACCCATCAACCCGCGGAATGCCCGCGAGTGTCACTTGAGCCGACATCTCACCAATAATATCCCAATACTTGGAATTTTAACTCACACGTGTTACCCGTGTTTCGCTATTCATTTACTCTTATCGAGGTTCAATATACCCCAATATATCTCTTTTAAGGTCCATTTGTGTCAAGGGAACTAAGGAAAGCAAGGTCCAAAGGCATAACCAGAAATAAGAAATTTTCAAAGTTTGAGAAGTAAACCGGTACGCCGTACCGGTACGCTAAACTCTCTAGAGAGTAATGTAACGGTACGCCATACCGATACGCTTTGCCTAGTTTTGTCTTTTTCACCCTTTTTCAATTTCCAATGCATCGCAACTTATTCCAACATTTACATGTAATTGAGAACCTTGCAACTATGTTGGATGTGTGGTGAAGATATGAACACATTACATGAGGATTTGGAGGCTTAAAAGTGAAGAAATCAAGGAGGTACTGGTGTTTAGTAACAAAGGCACCAACACTAGCACCATCTGGTGGAAGTACCTCATTTTTCCTCCATCTTGACCATGATCCACTCAGAAACTGGAATAGTTCAAAACAGGAGAGTTGTAGATCTATATGTCTTCTGTATTCCGTCAAACTTTCAACTCAATCCAACGGTTGGATCAAAATTTATGACGATTCTACAAAAACTGATTTGGAGCATAAAAGTGTACCAGTACGCCGAACACCAGGAGGTTTAGTGTACCGGTACGCAGTACCGATATGCTCTATTGAATGCCCAAAATTCCTATTTCATCAATTTTTCATTTTCAATTCATCCTAACTCATTTCAACATCATATAAAACATGTATAATGATGTTAAATACATAAAACATGATCCACACAAAGTTATTACAACCCTTTACATATAATTACAATTCAAAATGGAATATAACCTAAGTTTTTGTACAAAACTTGTTTCATAAAGCCACAATCCGGCTTTTCTTCAACCTTGAGGCCTCGAATAGGAGTCCTCCATCGGCACGAAACCCAGCACCTGAAGTATTTACTGTAGAGGGTGAGCCAACGCCTAGTAGAAAATTTCCTATAGAGGCTACTCCCCCCCTAGGATGCATATGCAATGAGTACATGCAAAACGTTACAACAATTATTTTATTCCAACAATAACAAAGGATTCAATGTTGGAAAATCATGATGCCATGTCATGTAATCAGATGAAACTCACTCACGCATCTTACTCCGAGTCCACACCGACTCCCACAACACAATGCGATGCATATGTGTAAAACTATTGTCTTTGATGAAATACATTCAAAGATCATTTTGAAATAAAATCATATGTCATAAAACCAATTCATTCTTAGATGTTTCCCAACAAATGAATAATTTGTGTATCAAAACCATATACACCTTTCTAGAATTTCGCCGCAGGGGAGTATACAAACCGGTATTCATAAAACAAAACCATGTGTCTTTGTTAGGTAGCGGAGTTTTGGAATCGCACCTCAGGCTCTGTAAACCAATTACACTTTTTCAGAATTTTAACTCAAGGAAGTGTATGAACCAAGTGGCTGATTTTTCACCCGAGGGAGAGTCTAGCCCTGCTTGCTATACCCGACACAAGTTTTTCATGAATGCAACAATGCGACTGAGTAGGATATTCAACCTCACTTCCCCGAGCCCACCCATCAAACACCAAGTATGGTGATTGATCCAACCATGCACTCACACACCCCCACTCATGCCTAAGCCCATGAATGTGATGTAACCTCATGCCCAAAATGCAATGGATGCCAAATGAGCAATTTATCCACATATCCCATGGAAATTCATATCATAAGCATATAAATTTCATAAATTATTATTATGCTCAATACACCAATAAGCATATATCCATATATCGCAACAACTCAAACATGTTATTTACATCAAAATAACAACATTAAATTACCTAAGGCATTTTATCAAACACCTTCAAGGCACAATTTATGTTACCACACAAATCATATTATCACACCAATTTGCCCATATTATTTCAAGGCACATTTGAACACATAGCATATCCAAGCATATCAAATTCTAAGGAAATCACACAAGTAAATTTCCTATGCCGAACTTAACTAGGAATTGGTCTAGGCCAAATTCCACACCCATTTCCATAACCATAGTCAAAAGACCTAGGTTGTTCTACATCCTTACCCATTCTCTAATACAAACCAGGTAAGAAATCAAACCAAGTAGGAGAATCCCTACCTCTTGAAGCGTAAAAGAAAGGTAGAACCCTCTAGACACCTCCTAGCTCCAAAATCTTTGATTTTCCCAAAGCTCCATCTTTGAATCTTTGGTGAAATTCTTCGTTCTTGGCACATACGTGTAGCCCTCGTAGCATAGACCAACTTTAATTCTTGGATCGTTGGATTCCGACCGACGAAACTTGGCGGATCAGAGGAGGAAGCCTTGAAAATCAAATTTTCTATCTTCTCTCTCTTCTCCAACATAGGAACCAGCCAGAAAATGAGCAAAATATCTGATTTTTCAGATATTTAAGCCCTATTTATACTTTTAATTTCGCGGTCCACATCGCGTCGCTCGTTTATCACTTTCGGGTCCATTTTTAACCCGAAACGACTTAATTAAATTCCGATTTCAATTTAAATAAATTTTATTTGAAATTTTATTCAATTATAAGAAAATTTTATAATTTCTATTTTTGGGGACGTTTAAAAGTTCATTCGTCACCCAGTTGTCTCGTAAAATTTGTAAAAATTTGACTATATCAGAATTCAACAAAAATTAACATGGAAGCTCAATTTTGTGATGCGAATCCAACGATGAAGTCCGTTATTCCATCCGAGCTCTATAAAAATATGCATTTTTAAATCCGCATAATAGTGACAAATTACTATTTTGCCATTTTTTCAGAAAAAGTTTAAATTTATCCAATTTTTACATTCTTCCCCCTTTAAAAGAATTTCGTCCCTGAAATTCTTACACACATGCAATATATGCTTAACTGCATGCATATGCAACAATTACTTTATACATAAAATTATAAAACTTGTACCTCCATTCTCGAACAGAAACGGATAGTGTCCTCGCGCTCCCATGTCCCCTCTTCCACTCCTCAGTGCTTTCATAGCACCTTTATTAGCCTCACGGTCTTGCCTGACAAAATCTGCTCTCGGTTATCCATGATATGCACCAGTTCCTCCTCGAAGATCCCTTCCGCAACAACAATCATCTCACCCTAATCCACTACATGTGTCGAATCTGGAGTATACTTCTGGAGCATAGAGACATGGAACACTACGTGAACACCCAATAGATTTGGTGATAACGCCAATCGGTAAACAACTGCACCAACCCTCTCAAGTACCTCGAAAGGTGCAACATACCTCGGCGATAGCTTTACCCTCTTACCAAACCTGACCACTCCTCTTTTAGGCATCACCTTCAAGAAGACATGATCCCCCACCTCAAACTCTAGAGGTCGTCGTCGTCTGTTGGCGTAGCTCTTCTGTCGACTCTGAGCTATAAGAAGACGCTTCCGAATTAAGTCCACCTTCTTCGAGGTGTTTCTGACCAAATCCAGACCCATAGAGGGTCTCTCTCCCACCTCCGTCCAACAAATCAGAGATTGACACAGCCTCCCATATAATGCCTAATAGGGTGTCATCTGTATGCTCGCTTGGTAATTGTTGTTGTAGGCGAACTCTACCAAGGGTAAATGATCTTCCCAGCTACCCTTGAGATCTAGGACGCATGCCCGTAGCATGTCCTCTAACGTCTAGATAGTTCTCTCAGACTGACTGTCTGTTTGGGGATGAAAAACAGTGCTCATCATCAACTGTGTCCTCATGGCTCGCTGAAAACTCTCCCAAAATTGAGCCGTAAACCTGGGATCTCGATTCGATACTATGGACACGGGCACCCCATGCAACCGAACAATCTCCCATATGTACAAATTTTAGAATTCCTCCAGTGTGAAGTATCCGCACAGCCAGAAAATGTGTCGACTTGGTAAGACGGTCCAATATCACCCACACCGCGTCATATCCCCACGATGTCCGTGGCAAGTGAGTTACAAAATCCATCGTGACATGCTCCCACTTTCACTCAGGTACCTCCAAGGGCTGGAGTAATCCCGATGGTCTCTAGTGCTCAGCCTTAACCTGCTGACATGTGAGACATCGACTTATAAAATTTTCAACATCTTTCTTCATCCCGCTCCAATAATACTGGCAAAGAATATCATGGCACATCTTCATGCCACCTGTATGTACAGCAAATCGGGAACAATGAAACTCCCTGAGAATCTCCTCTCTAAGCTCTGTCGACTAGGGAACCACAATCCTCCCCCTAAATTGAAGACCACCATCCAAGTGAACGGTCCAACCCTCATCACTGGAACTCACCTGTACTCAGTCCCTGATGGATGATAACTCTGTATCTAGCCCCTAGGACTGAATCACCATGCTCTTCCAATCATAATCAATGATGACTCGATGGGCCGTCAACCAATCCATGCCAAGGATCACATCAAACTCAGACATGTTCATGACCCTAAGGTCCACGGTGAGTAGAATCTCTAAGATCTCTAGCTCACAACCCCAACATATCTGATCAATTCTCACCCCACCTCCTAAGGGAGAACTCACATGCAATGGCTCTTCCAAGGTCTCAACCTCTAAGCCTAAGTCTTTCACACAAGATACAACAACAAAAGAATGCGATGCACCAGAATCAAACAATACTCTAGCCCATAAGCAAGAGAGTAAAAATGTACCCTACATCACCGACGGATCTATCGGCTCAGCTTGTGGTATCATGGCGTAGACACGCCCCTCGGGCCCCGAAGTACCAGCTTGTGAGCCCTGTACCCGGCCTCGACCCATGCCCTAGCCCATCTGACCTACTTGTAGAGTCTCCGTACGTGAAGTAGTGGGACCTTATGCAGTGCCTTGGTACTGATAATGGCTCCCCTAACCCATGGTAGGGTAGTGAGGAGTATATTGGGTCTATGGTTGCCCCACCAAAGTCTGGGACTGTGATGACCCATGACCCTGGGATCTTTGCCTTTGGGGACAATCTCGCCTCATATACCCCAGTTGATTGCAATGGTAACAAGTCCATTGGCCCGTTTGGTAGGAAGGCCTCCGATTTCTCCCACCCTGGGAGGACTGACCTTGGCCTTGATGACCGCGACCTTGTCCTTGTCGCCATTACGGAGGAACAGTCCTCTGCCTCTTTCTATAACTAGAAGAAGAGGATTGGCCCTCCTTTTTCTTGTCCTTAACACCCACTTCCTGGATGTTTCTTACATCATCCACCTCTCTTTTAATGGCCAAAGCTGTGGTGACCATCAAGTTGAAGTCTTGCAGAAAAAGACCAACCATTTTACCTCGGATGGATAACTTCAACCCATCCTCGAACTTCCTGACTTTGGTCATGTCTGTAGCCACATAGTCATCGGTGAAATGTGCTAATTTCATGAATTTAGCCACGTACTCCATCACCGACATCGTACCTTGCTTCAAGTCTAGACACTCTCAGGCCTTTGCATGTCTAGCAGCTGCCGGGAAGTACTTTCCCATGAAGAGCTCCTTGAACTCTACCCAAGTCATAGCCTACAAGTTCTTGGGGTCCTTGACACAATCCCACCACACTTGGGATTCCCCCTCTAGCTGGAATGTCGCTAGGATTATCTTCGTGGCATCGAAAGTTATCTCCATTGCTCTCAATACTTTATCCACTTGCCAGAACCAATGGTCAGCCACCATAGGATCCGCCCCTCCCAAAAACACCGGAGGATGGTGTGCCTTGAACTTCTGGAGGTTGCTTGAGCCTCCTTGTCCTCCACTTACACCCGTCTGTGCAATAGTGGCCATCGTAGCACTAGCCTATGCTATAGTGGCAGCCGCCATACCAATAGCCTCCACTAAGGCTTATTGGTCAAAAGACGGTGGTGGTTGGTTATTGTTCCATCCATCCCGACGTCCCCTTCCTCTAGTTGCCATCTACACACATGCTAGATAGCAATAGAGCATTCATTTAGTATCCCATGATAGGGACCAAATTTGAAACGTTGAGATTTACCCCTTGTTTCCCTAGTAGAGTCTATACCACCCACTAGCAAGCATTTATACTTTGAACGCTACCGTTCATTTCTTTCCCGACTCCCAAGATTATGTTTTCTAACTCTAGTGTCCTTTTTCATATACATTTTACCATATATATAATTCACATAATCACATAGCACGTAATCATGTAACAAAATGTAAGCACATAAGATAAAATGTACAATGCATGCAATGTTCTAGACCCAATGCCCATCAAGCCCTAGGTAATCTCATACCTATGCTCTGATACCAAGTTGTGACACCCCTAAAATTGGGGGTCTCGTTGACAACCCGTCAACCCACGAAATGCCCGTGAGTGTCACTTGAGCCGACATCTCACCAATAATATCCCAATACCCGGGATTTTAACTCACACGTGTTAATCGCATTTCGTTATTTATTTACTCTTATCGAGGTTTAATATACCCCAATATATCTCTTTTAAGGTCCATTTGTGTCGAGGGAACTAAGGAAACCAAGGTCCAAAGACATAGCAAAAAATAAGAAATTTTCAAAGTTTGAGGGAGTGAACCAGTACACCATACCAGTATGCTTTGCCCAGTTTTGTCTTTTTCAACCTTTTTCGATTTGCAATGCATCCCAACTCATTCCAACATTTACCTGTAATTGAGAACCTTGCAACTATGATCGATTTGTGGTGAAGATATGGACACATTACATGAGGATTTGGAGGCTTAGAAGTGAAGAAATCAAGGAGGTATTGGTATTTGGTAACAAAGGCACCAACACTAGCATCATCTGGTGGAAGTATCTCAGTTTTCCTCCATTTTGACCATGATCCACTCAGAACCTTGAACAGTTCAAAACCGAAAAGTTGTAGATCTGGATGTCTTTTGTATTGTGTCAAAATTTCAACTCAATCCAACGATTGGATCAAAAGTTATGACAATTCTACGAAAACTGGTCTGGAGCAAAAAAGTGTACCGATACGCCAAACTCCAGGAGGTTTAGTGTACCGGTATGTAGTACCGGTACGCTCTACGGAATGCCCAAAATTTTCTGTTTCATCAATTTTTCATTTTCAATTCATCCTAACTCATTTCAACATCATATAAAACATGTATAATGATGTTTAATACATAAAACATGATCCACACAAAGTTATTACAACCCCTTCCATATAATTATAATGCAAAATGGAATATAACCTAAGTTTTTGTACAAAACTTGTTTCGTAAAGCCACAATCCGATTTTTCTTCAACTTTGAGGCCCCGAATGCAAGTCCTCCACCGGCACAAACCCCGCACCTGAAATATTTTCCATATAGGGTGAGCCAACGCCCAGTAGAAAATTTCTTACAGAGGCTACTCCACCCCTAGAATGCATATGCAATGAGTACATGCAAAAAGTTACAACAATTATTTTATTCCAACAATAACATAGGATTCAATGTTGGAAAATCATGATGTCATGCCATGTAATGAGATGAAACTCATCACACATCTTACTTCGAGTCCACACCAACTCCCACAACACAATGAGATGCATATGTGTAAAACTGTTGTCTTTGATGAAATATATCCAAAGACCATTTTGAAACAAAATCATATGTCATAAAATCAATTCATTCTTGGATGTTTCCCAACAAATGAATAATTTGTGTATCAAAACCATGTACACCTTTCTAGAATTTCACCGCAGGAGAGTATACGAACCGGGTATTCATAAAACAAAACTATGTGTCTTTGTTGGGTAGCGGAGTTTTGGAATCGCACATCAGGTTCCACAAACCAATTACACTTTTTCGGAATTTCACCTGAGGGAGAGTCTAGCCCTGTTTGCTATACCCAACACAAGTTTTTCATGAATGCAACCATGCGACTTAGTAGGATATTCAACCCCACTTCCCCGAGCCCACCTATCAAACACCAAGTATGGTGATTGATCCAACCATGCACTCACACACCCACACTCATGCCTAAGCCCATGAATGTGATGCAACCTAATGCCCAAAATATAATGGATGCCAAAAGAGCAATTTATCCACATATCCCATGGCAATTCATATCATAAGCATATAAATTCCATAAATCATTATTATGATCAATACACCAATAAGCATATATCCATATATTGCAACAACTCAAACATGTTATTTACATCAAAATAACAACATTAAATTACCCAAGGCATTTTATCAAACACCTTCAAGGCACAATTTATGTTATCACACAAATCATATTATCACACCAATTTGCCCATATCATTTTAAGGCACATTTGAACACATAGCACATCCAAGCATATCAAATTTCAAGGAAATCACACAAGTAATTTCCTATACCAAACTTAACTAGGAATTGGTCTAGGCCAATTTCCACACCCATTTTCATAACCATAATCAAAAGACCTAGGTTTTTCTACATCCTTACCCATTACCTAATACAAACGAGGTAAGAAATCAACCCAAGTTGGAGAATCCCAACCTCTTGAAGCGTAAAAAAAAAGGTAGAACCCTCTAGGCACCTCCTAGATCCAAAATCTTTGATTTTTCCAAAGCTCCGTATTTGAATCTTCGGTGAAAATCTTTGTTCTGGGTACGTACACGTAGCCCTCGTCGCGTAGACCAACTTGAATTCTTGGATCGACGGATTCCGACCGACAGAACTTGGTGGATCAGAGGAGAAAGTCTTGAAAATCAATTTTTCTCTCTTTTCTCTCTTCTCCAACATTGGAACCAGCCAGAAAATAAGCAAAATATCTGATTCTTCAGATATTTAAGCCCTATTTATACTTTTAATTTCGCGGTCCACATCGCCCCGCTTGTTTATCACTTCCGAGTCCGTTTTTAACCTGAAACGTCTTAATTAAATCCTGATTTCAATTGAAATAAATTTTATTTGAAATTTTATTCAATTATAAAGAAATTTTATAATTTTCATTTTTGGGGACGTTTAAAAGTTTAGTCGTTACCCAGTTGTCTCGTAAAACGTGCAAAAATTTGACTATCCCAGAATTCAACAAAAATTAACTTGGCAGCTCAATTTCGTGATGTGAATTCAATGGTGAAGTCCGTTATTCCATACGAGCTCTATAAAAATATGCATTTTTAAATCCGCATAATAGTGACAAATTATTATTTTGCCCTTTTTCAGAAAAAGTTTAAATTTACCCGATTTTTACAAAATTCAAAGGTTTAATTCGGTAGAAACCTATAAAAGATAATGGGTAAGTGTTTAATCAGAGTAAAATTGAATAAAATCTTTTGGGTGAGGCGAATCAGAATAGATAAGGTGGAGAAAATTGCTAGTTTTTTTGAATTTCTACTGCGAGGAAACTATTGGACTACCTATTTTTTGCTAACTTTCTATTTTATACTGGCTTGTACTGTCCGGGCACTAACACTATCAGGATAGTATTGACCATTGATCTTCTCCTGGTTTCTAGCTTCAGTTTCCAACACGCAGTTACAAAAATAATTAGTTTAAATTCAAAAAAATTCACATTTAATTATCTAATAAACAAAATTCTAAATTAATACATTAAATCAAACTATACTTATATACATTCATACAAATCCTAAGATTATACAACTTTGATCATAATTAATTTTAATCAAAATCTTCTAAATCCATAACATCAATGACCTGATTAATTTCCTATTGCACATATCTTGAGGGCATTGAACAATAATAGGATGACATTTCAGGATAATCCTTACTTTGTCTATACTTAATCCAATCAAGACAATCTAATGCTCAACCTGAAATTGGTTCAGCACATTAATTAAATTCTTTCATATGCATTAATCGACAACACTTTACACAACCAATAAGTTGATTTGCACGTTGGCGATTGGAAAATGAACTTCTCCCTTGCCGCACTTTATATACAACCACCAAGTCAATTTGCTCATTGGCATTTCACAAATGAATTTTTTCCGCACAAAGGTTTTGCTTGATTACCAAAAATTTTTAACTTTCTTATAACATTTGCTTTTGCTATGATCAAAAAGTGTATATCTTTCAAAAAAATATGTAGCATACCCAAACTAAACCAAAAAAAAAAACTTTAGCCATTTTTGACAAAAAAATTTTTAAAAAGAATTAGAAAAGACTTACTATCCAGTTTTTTAATGTCTGCCGGTCACAAAGACGAATATCAATTGTTCCTTCCCCAACCTAAATATAACATTGTCCTCAATGTATAACATTATAAAGTAAAATTATAGACAATTGCTAATAAGATCTGGAGGCGTGACATATCCATAGTGCAAAACCCTAATCTGTAAAACAAACAGCAAATAGTTAGTACTACTAGTTACAATCAAACATTAATAGTATTTCTCAAGACACGTATTCAGGTTCCATTAACATAATGGAATCCGCATTTTGAACAAATCAATCATGATATAACTTAAGACTTTGACCATTCACTTTGAAAATATTTCTTATTAATGGATTCTCAATTTTGATCGCCACATGTTAAAAAACTTGTTGACATGACAATCTTTGCATTTTCATATGTTTCATTTCTCAATTCTTCCAATTCATTAATCTAAAGTGTGCGGGATGTGCATACTTTGTCAATATCAAAATTCATCATTTTGATTGTCCAGTATGATCGATATTCCAATTCCACAGGTAAGTGACACGGTTTACCATAAACCAGCGATTAAGGAGACATTTCTAAAATAGTTTTGTATGCAGTTCGGTAAGCCCAAAGTGTATCAGTCAGTCTTAAAGACCAATCTTTGCGACCTAGATTGACTGTTTTCTCCAAAATACATTTTATCTCCCAATTGGTCAATTCAGCATGTCCACTTGTGTAAAACCCGAATAAATTTAAACTTTTTATGAAAAAGGACAAAACGGTAACTTGTTGCTATGGTACAGATTATAAACCTGAATTTTTCTAGATCTTGGATGAAGAAACAGACCTCACCATTGGATTCCTCTTGCGAAATCTAGCTAGCCCGTCAATTTGAGTTGAATTCTGAGATAATCAAATTTTTTACGTTTTACGAAGCGATCAGGTCTCGGGTGACCCAAAAAAATAAAATTTTAAAATTTAGAAAATTATTTAAATTAAATTAAAATAAAAATATTTTGAACTTGAATCGGGGCAAAATTTAATTCATTTTGGGGCAAAAATGGACCAGAAAAAAGGAGGACGTGTGGCGCATTGTGAGTCAAGTGTTTGGAGACTATAAAAGGGGAAGAAAACTCATAATTTCTTCCCCACATTCTGCTGGTCTTCAACGTTGGAGAGAAAGAGAGAAAAAAAGAGAGAAACTCAATCTTCTCTCTACGATCTAAAGCCCTACGGTGCTCGAATCAACTTGAGCCAAGTATTAAAGTTGTTCTCCTCGATGAGGGCTACGCAACCATACCAAAAACGAAGGCTTTTACTAAAGATTTGAAAAAAAAAATGAAATTTTAGGAAAGTTTGGATTAGAGTTTGGGTTGAATTCTTGAACCTTCCTACGTTCATTTTATGCTTCAAGAGGTAGGGTTTCATCCTAATTAAATTTATTTTCAACCTAGAATGTTTATATGGAATGGGTGGGAGGTTAGATAACTTTAAAACCTGCCTATTGTGATGAGATTGGTGAAATGGGTATGAAAAATAAGTAGAATAAATTCCATCTTGAATTGGGTATTTGAGATTAAACTAATGTGATTTTTGAGTTATGTGAATTGTGGGCATGTTATGTGTTTATGTTATGCCTTGATGAATTTAGAGTGTTGATAGCATGATTATGTGATAACACGCTTGGAAATTGTGTTGTAAGAATTGTTGATATATATATACATACTTGTGATATATTGGCATTGATGGGTTATGAAAATTATGTGTTTGGATATAATTGCCCATGGAATGTGTTGAAATAGTTCATATGTCATTCATAGCATATTGGACATTATATTGTTGTTGTAATGGTACATCACATTGTATATGCACGGGAACATCGCATCGTGAGGGTGTGTGTGTGCATGGTTGTCGTCAACACCACACTTGGTGGATGAAGGGTGGGCTTGAGAAAGTTGGGTCGAAGACCTGGCTGAGTCGCATAGTTTACACAAAAAATTGGGTCGGGGTTAGCAAGAAGGGCTAGAAGATCCCTCGGGTGTAAGGCCCGGTAGTTGGAGTACGCACTCCTTTGGTTCGGTCCATAAAGTGTGTGGGTGTACGCGGAACCCTCAGTAGAAGTCCATAAATTTCATATGAGTTGGATTACCCTTGATGAAGTCCATAAATACCCACCCTAAGAAAGACCCTAGATTTATAAATGTCATATGATGTGCCAAATAAATGACGGATTCATACACATTGGCATAACATGTGTTGTGGGAGCCGGTGAGGGTTTGGGTTGAGTTGCATAAGTGAGTCTCATCTCATTTCATGGCATGACATAGTAAATTCTAACATTGAGTTGCATATTCTTGGTTAAAATTGTTGTGGATGGATGATTGTTGCATGTGAACATTTTATATGCATTTAGGTCAGGGAGTAGCCTCTTTAGGAGATATCCTATTGAGTGTGGCTCACCCTTTATGAAAAAATATTTTAGGTGCGGTATTCACACCGGTAGACAGCTCCCAATTCGAGCCTCAAGGGTGAAGAAGGCCGACTTGTGGCTTTTATGACTCATTTTGTATAACTTTTGTGAAAATCCCATTTTTGGCATGTAAATATAAATTTAATGTAAAAAAATTTGCATGTGGTTATATGAGTATGGATAAATGGACACGATGTGGTCAATGTTTACTTATAAATAGACCCAGTGTGATCAATATTTATTCATAAATGGACTCGATGTGGTCAATGTAGTATAATTACACAGGTTGTGTTTTGGATAGAGCTCCCCGTACAAAAGAGACTCTGCTCGAATTTTGTTAAATTAAGGACCCCTAATTTTTTGGGGCGTCACAGCTTGGTATCAGAGCTTAGACATAGGATTTACTTAGGGCTTGAGGGGCTTGAGTTTAGACCATTGCATCCATTGTGCATTTCATATTATGTGTTTTACTTGTTATATGTCATGTGCTATATGCTGTGTGGATTATATGCATGGTAGGATGTATATGGGAATGGACACACTAGGGTTAGAAAACACAACCTTAGGGGTCGAAAAACAAATGAACGGGGTGGTTCACAGGGTAGACGTCTACTAGTGGTTGGCATATGCTCTACTAGTTAGACAATGAGGTAAATCTCAAAGTTTGAACTTTGATCCCTATTTTGGGATACTAAGTAAATGTTTTGTTGCTATTTGACATGTGTGTAGATTGCAAATAGAGGAGGAGGACGCGGCAGAGGCGGTGGGTGGAACAACAACCAACCACCCCCGGATTTTGACCAATAAGTCTTCATGGAGGCCGTAAAACCTGGGTAAATTTGAACTTATTACCAAAAGGGGTAAAATATTAATTTGCCACCACAATACGAGTTGTAAACCTGAATTTTTCTAGATCTCAGATGGTGAAACGGACCTCATCGTTGGATTCATCTTGTGAAATTTAGTTACCCTGTCAAATTTCATTGAATTCTGAGATAGTCGGATTTTTTGTGTTTTATGAGGTGGTCAGGTCTCTGGGGACCCACAAAACAAAACTTTTAATAAAATTTTAAAATTTAGAAAATAATTTAATGCAAGTTGAAATAAAAATATTTGAACTTGAATCGGAGCGAAATTTAATTGTTTCGGGGCAAAAACAGACCCAAGAAAAGAGGGTCGGTGGCACGTTGTGGACCAAGCAATTAAAGAGTATATATAGGGGGAGAAAATTTGATTTCTCCCCATTTGTTCAGCTGGTTCTGACGTGAGAAGAGAAGAGAAGGAAAGGAGAGAAAAAAGAGAGAAAATCCACCATCTCTCTACAATCTACGGGCATCGAATCGACTCGAGCCAAGTAATAAAGTTGTTCTCCTCAATGAGGGCTATGCAACCATACCAAAAATGAAGGCTTGTACCGAAGGTTTGAAAAACAAAATTTTGGAAAAGCTTGGATTAGAGCTTGGGTTGAATTCTTGAAGCTTCCTTCATTGATTTTACGCTTCAAGAGGTAGGGTTTTCATCCTAACTAGGTTTATTTTCAACGTAGAAATGTGATATGGAATGGGTAGGTTGTTAAACATCTTTAGCACTTGCCTATTGTTGAGAATTTGATGATTTGGATATCTAAAATGGATAGACTAAATTCTATCTTAAATTGAGTATGTATAAATTACCTAATGTGATTCTTGAACTATGTGATAAAATTTGGATATGTATGTGATTACATGATTGGTTGCCTTGAAGGTGTTTGATTAAATGCAAATATGAAATTAAGTATGTTTGCATAGATAACGTGATTTCTTAGAAAAATGGTATTATGTGGGCATGTTATGTGTTTATATTTTGCCTTCTGAATTAAGTGTGTTATTGGCATTGAGTACGTGCTAACATGCTTGGTATTTGTTATTGGATATAATGTTAATATATGTTTTATGATATGTTAGCATTATGGTGAATTGTGGACATTAAATGCTTTTGATATAATTGGCAATAGAATGGTGGAAATTGCTCATTTGGCATTCATTGCATATTGAGCATGATGTAGGTGTCACATTCATGGGCATTGGGCGTGTGTATGCATGGTTCAATTAAACACCATACTTGGTGGATGATAGGTGGGCTCGGGAAAAGTTGGAACGATGTTCTAACTAAGTTGCACGGTTATATGAAAAACTTGTGTCGGGTACAGCAAACAGGGTTATATTCTCTCTCGAGTGTAAAACCCGACTACCTGGTTCATACACTCTCCTGAGGTGAAATTCCATAAAAGTGTATTGGTGTGCAGAACTAGCGGTGCGATACCAAAACTCCGCTACCCAACAAAGACACATGATTTTGTTTTATAAAATACTTGGTTCATACACTTCCTTGAGGTGAAATTTTGAAAAAGTGTATTTATTTTATAAAATAGTCATTCGTTGTGTAACGTCCAACAAAGACACATGATTTTCTTTTAAAAAAATCATTGGACATATATCATCATTGGCGGATTTATACACATTGGCATTGCATTGTGTTGATGAGCCAGAGTTGTGAGACCTTGTGTTTCATTTAAATATAAATTGTATTAACATGTTAATATTTTCAAAATGATTAAAATGATGATAGAAACATCGAATCGTTGTGCAACAAATAGTCGCGTAAGTTTTAAGTACGAACGTATTGACTTTTGGGTCAAATTTAATTTTTGGATGTGTTTAAGGTTGATAAGGGTAACTATGCAAATATATTAATTTTTTTAAGTCAAAATAATATTACCATTGAATCCGGGAAGTTCAAAAAATTTGGAATAGGCATTTAGCTCATATAGTGGTTCGGAGAGATAAAATAGTAATTTTTGTATTTCAAGTGTAAATTTACTTTATTTTTGAGGTAAATCACAAAACCAAATGGTTTTAGGTTAAAATAAAATTAAAAATGAATCCAAAAAGTCGAAAAAAATTAGGGTAGTCATATGAATTAAATTGAAGATTTTTAGTGGCAAAACAGTAATTTTGGAGAAAACCTAAATTTCAGCCTATAAATAGTAAATTTCGGGACTTACTGGGTTTAAAACCCAGATTTCAGCCCATTTTCTTCCATTCTTTCATTCAACTCTCACCCAATACCTCTTAGAATCCAAGGAGAAGATAAAGGGAAAGATAAAAGGGAAGAAAAATGTCTCTAAAGTTTGGGTTTTGCTTGAAAATCCTAGAAACTTACTTGAAATTCTTGATTTCTAAGTGGGATTTTCCTCTATCTTACATTTATATTGTGCATCTCATATATTTTCTTTAGCTAAAGCTTACTATGTGTTTGAGGGCAAAATACTTATTATAAACCTTGATTTAATGTTGAGTATATCATGAATTGTAAACTCACATGCATAAAAATGATTTTAGTGTAATGGGTTTGTGCAAAACCCGAAAAAATTTAAATTTTTTATGAGAAAGCGTAAAACAATAATTTGTCACTACAGTGCGAGTTGAAAACCCGTATTTCTCTAGACCTCGGATGACGAAACGGACCTCACCGTTGGATTCGTCTCGCGAAATTTAATTACCCAGAAAAATTTCGTCAAATTTCGAGATAGTAAGATTTTTCACGTTTTACGAGGTGGTTGGGTCTCGGGTGACCCAAAAATAAAATTTTGAAATTTAAAAAATAATTTAAATTAATTTGAAATAAAAATATTTGAACTTTAACTGGAGCAAAATTTAATCGTTTCGAGATGAAAATAGACCTAGGAAAAGGGTGCGCGTGGCGCGACGTGCACCAACCATTAAATGTTATAAATATGAAAACAAATCTAATTTTCTGGACAAAATCTCTGCTAATTCTAGTGTGTAAACATGTGAGAAAAGATAGAGGGAAATGAGAGAAAAAAAAAAGTGAGATTTCAAAGCTTCTCGTTACGATCTACAGAGCTCCGTCGCTCGAATCAACTCGAGTCAAGAATCAAAGTTGATCTCCTTGACGATGGCTACGCTTATGCACCAAAAAGAGCGAATTTCACTGAAATTTTTGAGACTAAATTTTGAAGAAATCAAGTTTTAGGCTTGGGGGTGTATTCTTGGAGCTTACCAACATTCTTTTACGCTTCAAGAGGTAGGGTTTTCATCCTAACTAAGTTTATTTCCAAACTAGGATGAATATATGAAATGGGTGGGATATTTTGTGTATTTTAACACTTGCCTAATGTAGTTGGTTTAATGGAAATGGGTAGACTCAATTCTAGTATAAATTGGTAATTAGAAATTGCTAGCTTATGATTTCTTGGATGTTTTGAAAATTAGGTTTGTGAAAATCACTTAATCTGATTTTTTTTTGGAGTTATGTGATAAATTTGAAAATTTTATGTGATTACATGATTTGGTGCCTTGAAGGTATTTGATAAAATGTCTATGCGAAATAAAGTGTGTTAATTGCATGAGATTATGTGATAACATGCTTGGATGATGTGGTAAAGGAAAATCATATGCTTATGATATATTGGTATTGGAGTGAATTATGAAAATCATATGCTTGTTGAAATACGGTGAAATAATCCATATGACATTCATTACATATGGATATGATATTGATGTTGCAATTGCTCATTATATTGCATATGTATGGAGGCATCACATTCATGGCATGAGGCATGAGTGTGGGAGTGTGTGCTTGTTGTTAGGTCAAGTACCATCCTTGGTGGTTGACAAGTGGACTCGGTATAGTTGGACCAAGGTTCAATAGAGTAGCATGGGTTGCATGAAAAAATTGTGTCAGGTATAGAAAGAAGGGCTAGATACTCCTTCGGGTGTAAGACCCAATTACTGGTTTATACACTTCCGTCGGTGCAAGTCCAAAAAAGGTGTATTAGTGTGCAGAACCGACAATGCGACACCAAAACTCTGCTACCCAATAAAGACACATGATTTTGTTTCATACAAAAATGTCATCAGATACATAACATCAATGGCGGGTTTATTACACATTGGCATTGCATTGTGTTGTGGGAGCCAGTGAGGGTTCGGGTTAAAGTGTATGAGTGAGTCTCATCTCATTTCATGGCATGGCATGGTACAATTCCAACAGTGATTTGCATATTCTTGTTTGTGATGGTTGTTGCTTATTGAATGTTGCATGTGACATTTCATATGTATCTAGGTTGGGGAGTAGGCCCTTTAGGAGTTACCCTATTGAGCGTGGCTCGCCCTTTATGGGAACAACATTTCAGGTGCGGGGTACACACCGGTGGAAGGCTCTCACTTGGGGCCTCAAGGATGAAGAAAAGTCGAATTGTGGTGTTTAATTCACATTTTGTAAAAATATTGTGAAATTCTATACTTTTGTAAAACATTCCCTAAGTTAGTTTTAGGGCATGTAATGTATGTAAAAGAATTGTAATTGAATTCGTATGGACTATTTTTAATGTAACATTGCATGTTGTTATATGAGTATGGATCAATGGACCCGGTATGGTTAATGTTTACTCATAAATGGACTCTGTGTGGTCAATATTGTATATTAGACCTCGGATGGGTCATGTGATTGTATGATTACACATGTTGTGTTTTTGGGTAGAGCTCTCTATACAAAAGAAACTCTATCCAAATTTCTTTAAATTGTGGATCTTGGTAAATGGGGCATAACGGCGTGATATCAAGTTACACGGTATTCACGGGGTATTCAGTGGGTTTATGGGTGATCAACGAGTTGACAAAGAACCCCCAGTTTTTTGGGGCGTCACAGCTTGGTATCAAAGCTTAGATAAACAATTTACCTAGGGCTTGATGGGCATGGGTCTAGACCATCACAGGCTTACTACATTCCTCCCTACCTCACCATGGGCCAAGGAAGCCAGTATCAGTTCTAGGGTCCTGCACAGAACCCTACTACTTCACGTGCAGGGATCCCGCAATCAGGCCAGATGGGTCAGGGCATGCGTCGAGGTAGAGGACAAGGCTTACAGGCCGAGACATCGGGGACCTATGGGCATGTCTACGCCATCACAGCTCAGGCTGAGCTAGTGGATCAGTCAGTTATTTAGGGTACATTTCTACTCACTAGTTTATGGGAAAGGGTATTATTTGACTCTGATGCATCTTATTCATTTATATCTGCATCATGTGTGAGAGATTTGGGCTTAGAGGTTGAGACCTTGGAAGAGCCTTTGCATGTGAGTTCTTCCCTAGGAGCTAGGGTGACTGTTGGTCAGATATGTCAGGGTTGTGAGCTAGAGATCTCAGGAATTCTACTCACCGTAGACCTTAGGGTCACGAACATGTCAGAGTTTGATGTCATCCTTGGGATAGACTAGTTGGCGGCACACCAAGTCATCATTGATTATGATCATAAGAAGGTCACTACCTCCACACCGGATGGTGTTTGTTTCAAGTTCTAGGGGAAAACGTGATGTTTTACCCCAAGCCGTGTATAACTCTTGATGGCACAGGTAGTTGATGGGTTGGCTTGCGAGCCTTACCATGGAGGACGAGGCGAGACAAGAGTTTGGTCTACCTCGGGTGGTGTATGAATATGAGGACATTTTTTTGGACAAGCTACCGAGATTACCTCCACATAGGGATGTAAACTTCACTATTGAAGTTGCAGCCTGGTACATCTCCTTTTTCTATGACTCTACATAGAATGGCGCCAGTTAAGTTGTAAGAATTCAAGATCTAATTGCAAGAATTGTTGGACAAGAACTTTATTAGATCGAGCACTTCACCTTGGGACACTCTAGTATTGTTTGCCAAGAAGAAAGATAAGACCCTTTGACTATGTACAGATTATCGATAATTGAATCGGGTTACTATCAAGAATAGGTACCCATTGCCGAGGATTCATGATTTGCTGATAAGGGCACGGGTCTACTATAAGATAGATCTACGCACGAGTTATCATCAATTGAGGGTTAGGCAGGCAGATATACTTAAGATGGGATTTAGGATGTGGTATGGACATTTTGAGTTCACGGTTATGCCTTTTGGATTGACGAATGCTCCAGCGGCATTTATGGATCTCATACATAAGGTGTTCCAACCCTACCTAGATCAGTTTATTGTGGTCTTTGTTGATGAAATTCTAATCTACTCCCAAGTCTGAGGAGGAGTATGAGGGTCACTTGAGGGTTGTTCTCTAGACCTTGAGAGACCATTAGTTGTACGCCAAGTTCAACAAATGTGAATTTTGGCTTACAAAGGTGAAATTTTTAGGACATGTGGTGTCGGCTTCGGGTGTGTCTGTTGACCCAGAGAAGGTTGAGGTGGTTATAAGTTGGGAGAGACCGAAGTCAGTCTTCGAGATACGTAATTTCTTGAGATTGGCGGGGTATTATAGGAGGTTCATTGAAGACTTCTCCCGCCTAGTTACACCTATGACAAGATTGACCCGGAAGGAGGTCAAGTTTCAGTTGGATGACTCGTGTGAGAGGGTACTCCAAGAGTTGAAGGGGAGGCTTACTTCAGCTCCTATTCTGATAGTTCCGAAGAGGAGACAGAGGTATACAGTTTATTATGATGTCTCCAAGGACAGACTTGGTTGTGTCTTGATGCAGTTCAGGAGAGTGGTAACTTATGGTTCTCTGCAGTTAAGAACCACGAGCAGAATTACCATACACATGATATGGAGTTGCGGCCATTGTCTTTGCCTTGAAGGCTTGGCACCACTATTATATGGTGAGAAGTTTGAGGTGTTTTCGGACTACAAGAGTCTGAAGTATATTTTTACACAGCGGGACCTCAATATGTGGCAACACAAGTGGATGGAGTATTTGGAGGACTACGACTTCACTTTGTAATACCACCTTGGTAAGGCAAATGTGGTGGCTAATGCACTCAGCCGGAAGTCACGAGAAGTCTTGACCAGTGTGGCTTCCCGGGAGTGACAGATGCTCGAGATTGTGGGGGGCTACACTATATGAGTCAGTCTTAAGGCACTTTGGGAGTTTGGTGGCTACGTCTTCCCTACTTAGCAGAGTGACCAAGTCCCAAGGGTAGGACACGAAGATATTGTTCATCAAAGATTGGGTACGATCAGGTACAGGTGATGACGGTTGGGCCATTCACATGAATGGTGGTCTTCGATTTAGGGGAAGGATAGTGGTACCCCAGTCGGTGGATCTGAGAGAGGAGATCCTCAGGGAGTTCCATTGCTCCCGTTTAGTTGTGCATCCAGGCAGCACCAAGATGCATTATGATTTTTGTCGTCAGTATTATTAGAGCAGGATGAAGAGGCACATCAGAGATTTCGTTAGTCGATGGCTCACGTGTCAACAAGTCAAGGCTGAGCACCAGAGACCAGCAGGGTTGCTCCAGCCTTTGGAGGTGGCAGAATGGAAATGGGAGCATATCACGATGGATTTTGTGACCCACTTGCCACAGACATCGCGAGGGCATGATGCGGTGTGGGTGGTAGTGGACCAGCTTACAAAGTCGGCACACTTTTTGGCTGTGTGGATGAACTTCACGTTGGAGGAATTCTATAGGCTATATATACGAAAGATTGTCCAGTCGCATGGGGTGCCCGTGTCTATAGTATCGGATCGGGATCCCAGATTTACGGTTCATTTTTGAGAGAGTTTTCAGCAAGCAATGGGGACAGTTGATGTAAACCCCACACTTTTATCCTTATATATGTGTATAGGCATATATAGTAAGTAATTATTTTCTTTTGAAATATTAATATGGTAAAATTTGAGTAAATAGTAGTTAAAACCTAACTTTAGTTTGTACCAACTTGGTTTGATGTACAAAAGTATGTTGTATAAGTTTGGGTTGGAATTGGAAGGGTTTGGAATGGATTGGAAATAAAAAAGGGAGGATTTTTAGAAAAATAGGCAAAACCTTCTGGAAGGTCGAAGAAAATCCTTCTGGAAGGTTAAGGTAAATATTTATCCAGTAGGCAAAACCTTCCAGAAGAATCAATGAAAACCTTCCGGAAGGTTATGTAAATGTTCTTTCAGAAGGTTAATGTGAATGTTAATCCAATGGGCAAAACCTTCCGGAAGGTCAACAAAAAACCTTCTCAAAGGTTAATGAAAACGTTTGTCCAATAGACAAACCTTTCAGAACGTCGATGAAAAACCTTCCGGAAGGTCTTCGAAAAATCTGAATGTTTAAGTCGCAAACAATCGGTTTTTCTTCCACTATAAATATCTAAGGACGTCCCATTTTGTAAAGCCCCAAAAATCGGGGGGTCCTTAATTTAACAAAATTCGGACAGAGTATCCTTTGTACGGGGAGCTCTACCCAAAACACAACCTGTACAATTATACTACATTGACCACACCGGGTCCATTTATAAGTGAACATTAAAACAGTCCATATGAGTTCAATTTGTAATGCCCCAAAATTCTCTTGGACAACATTATTATCTAAAACCATTCACATCATGAGAGAATTAAATAAATCCATCAAATAATAAAATTTCATTCACCATATGTAATATCCACAATATCATCCCAAAAGAATATGTCAAACTATGACAATTACATTCCAAAAGAAGTACATTTAAACTTAGCAGCGGAATAAACAAAATACTAGACTATACATAATTGTAAATAAATTCCCTAGTCTAGCACAAAAATAAACTATAGCTCTAGACGTCCACTTCGGGATTTAGGTTTCCCTCTGGTGCAGCATCCCAATTTCTCAGCTCATCAACTCTGGGATCTTTCTCTAGCACGAAGTCTGAAAAAAAAAATATTATTGGTAGGGGGTGAGCACTAAGCTCTGTAGGAAAATCCTCCCAAACTCTAACAAGGTTTGGAAAACGTAGAAAATGGTCGGTCTCATTTCACAAATAGTATACGCAAATTTTGTAAGAAAACATGATAATTTTAAAAGATCTCAAGTTTATACATTAACCATAATTAAGTACAAGAGTAAAGTCAATCCCACCATAAATAACCATTCCAAAGAATAATCATTCCCACAACAATTTTCAAGATAATCATATCCAAAAGATAACGCAATAAACAATAACCACAATGTATCTCAAGTCTGATATAAGATAGTCGCATGAATAAACACATAGAGAATATCCTGGCCCACACACACACACAAATCCTCGCAAGGATATCAAACTATGGGAAGGGCGCTTACCGATGCATTGTCCCATATCAATGCACCGACAATAACGAATCCGACCCAGGCATAGTATACGAATCTTCTAACACTGCACCCGTGATCTAATAGTGGTTTGGTCCTCGTAAGGCACCAACCCCATTGAGAGTGGTAGGAAAAGTTCAAACCCGCATAGAGTAAAAACCACAAACATCTACCCACTCTACAATACCCGGTCAACGACCACCCATGGTCATCCAAACACCTCCATTAGATACAATCACCAACAATTTCTCAACAAAAATTCATAATTCCCAAAATTTCTCATATGTTATTCGATATAACCGTGTAAGAAAAATAGACAAGAGATCAACATCAATACCATTTTATTGTTTAAAGGAAAGCCTAAAGTTTGGAAATCAAGAACAAAGGAAATATGGAGAGAAAAATCTATTTTTCTTAAAATCTAAGGTTTGAAGATGAAAAAAGAAAGCTTTAATGGTTACTCAACCATCACATTGTTTAAAACATGACATTTATTGCAAGAATAACAAGAATTAAAGATTTTAAAACATACATATAGAATTTAGAGTCAAAAGAGTACATATATACATAAACTCTAGCCTCAATGTAGGAGAATGAGAAGAAATCCCTACCTTGAATCAAAGTTCCAAACCAAAACCCAAGCTCTAGAAACCTCCGTTCTCCCTTTCCTCATTTTCTTTATCTTCTCCTAGGGTATTAAGAGGTTTGGGGTGAGAGTGGAGTGAAAAGAATGGGAGTAAAGGGACTGAAATTAGTGTTTTAAACACAGCAGTCCCAAATTTACTGTTCACAAGCTGTTTGGATTTTCTTCAAAATTACGGTTTTGCCACTAAAAAATTTCCAATTTGATCCACATGACTACCTTAAGGTTTTTCGACGTTTCGGATTCATTTTTAATGTTATTTTAACCTAAAACATTTATTTTTATGATTTATCTCAAAACTAAAATAAATTTACATTCGAAACACTAAAATTACTATTTTATTCCTCCGACCCGCTATATGTGTTAAACGGCTATTCCAAGTTTTTCGGATCTCTCAAGTTCAATGATAATATTATTTTGACCTAAAAAAATTAATATTTTTACTTAATTACCCTTATCAACCTTAAAAACCTCCAAAAATTAAATTTCAAAAAAAAAAAAATTTGCCTCCCTAGTGTTTACTCATACTATTGAAATCTATAGGGTTCATGCATACCTCATCACCTATATTAGCATTTGAAAAATAATTACTTGCTATATAAAGATAAGAGTGTGGGGGTTTACAATCCACCCCCCTTAAAGAAAGTTTCGTCCTCGAAACTTACCTTAAGTAAAAAACAGATGAGGGTACTTCTCTCGCATCTCTAGCTCTGGTTCCCAAGTAGCTTCCTCCACTCCATGGTGTTGCCACAAAACCTTCACTAGTCTGATGACTTTGTTGCGGAGCACCTTCTCTTTGGTATCAAGAATCTTCACCGGTTGTTCTTCATAGGTGGCTCCGTCTTGAACTTCAATATCCTCCAAATCTATAACATGCGTGGTCTCCAACTAACACTTCCTCAACATCGACACATGAAACACATCGTGTACTCCGGATAACCAAGTTCGTAACCGAAGTTGGTACACCACTTTGCCCACCGCTTTGATCACTTCAAATGGTCCTATGTACCTTAGAGCTAACTTTTCCTTCTTGCCAAATCGCAGCACTCCCTTCTTGGGTGATACTTTAAGAAACACGTGATCTCCCACCTTGAATTCCAAGGGTCTTCGTCTTTGATCCGCAGAGCTTTTCTATCAACTTTGTGTCGTGTGTACTCTCTCCTGGATGAATTGAATTTTCTCTGTAATTTCTCGAACAATTTTCGGCCCAAACAAGCTACTCTCGCCAGCTTCCAACCAACAAGTTGGGGACCTACATGGTCTTCCATACAACGCCTCATACGGTGTCATCCCAATACTTGCCTGATAGTTGTTGTTGTATGCAAATTCCACCAACGACAAATAATCGCTCCAACCTCCGTTGAAGTCCAACACACAAGCACGTAACATGTCTTCTAGAATCTGGATTACCCTCTTGAATTGGCCATCCGTTTGGGGATGAAAGGCGGTGCTAAAGTGCAACTCTTTCCCCATAGCTCTTTGAAGACTTTGCCAAAATTGTGCTACAAAACGAGAATCACGATCCGACACAAGCTCACTATCTCACGAACATAGAGCTTGCTCAGGGTCTCTAACATGTCGGTGGTCTTCATACTCAAGAAGTGAGCGGACTTGGTGAGTCTATCAACAATATCTCATATAGCATTATGCCCTCGTGAAGTCCGTGGAAAGCCAGATACGAAGTCCATGGTGATGTGATCCTACTTCCACTCGGGAATAGGCAAGGACTGCAACAATCCTCCAGGCTTTTGATGCTCAATTTTTACTTGCTGACACACCACACATTTTGAAACATATCTAGCCACATCATTCTTCATTCCCTTCCACCAATACTGCTGCTTCATGTTCCTATACATTTTGGTATTACCCGGCTATATGGAGAACTTGGAACGAAGGCATTTGCCCAACACTTCTTCCCTTACTTGGTCATGATCGGATACATATAGCCTTCCCCGAAACTGTAACTCCTCATCACTTATTGCCTAATTCTCAACAATCTCACTCCTCTCCAACTTACTCCGGATAGCCTCCAACTCACTGTCTAATCGTTGCAACGCCACAATTCTTTGTCGAAGTATCGGTTGAGCTAGAAGATTACATAGGCATGGTCGATCCTACTGTCTATCCACCCATAGGTCAAATTCTCCCAAAGCATCCATCATCTTCCACCTATTCACCACAAGGGAATTGATTTCACCCCCGAGATTTTCTACTCAATGCATCTGCTACTACATTCGCCTTCCCCAGATGGTAATTGAGTGTGAAATTATAGTCTTCTAAATACTCAATCCACTTTCTTTGCCGAAGATTCAAGTCCTTCTAGGTGAATATGTACTTGAGGCTCTTATGATCAGAAAACACTTGAAATTTCTCTCTATACAAGTAACACCTCCACAATTTAAGAGCAAAAATCACAGCGACAAGCTCTAAGTCATGGGTGGGATAATTTTGCTCATGAACCTTGAGTTGCCTAGAGTCATAGGCAACCACCTTCCCTCCTTGCATTAGCACACACCCCAAGCCTCGTAACGAAGCATCGATGTGCACATCGTATCTTTTCCCACGACTCAGAATAATGAGGACAGGAGCAGTTGTCAACTTCTCTTTTAAGGTGCAAAAAGATAGTTCACACTCTTGAGTCCAAAAGAATTTTTCTCCCTTTTTTGTGAGACATGTCATTGGCATTGCTAGCTTTGAGAACCCTTCCACAAACCTCCGGTAGCAACATGCTAAGCCCAGAAAACTACGTACTTTGGTCACATTCTTTGGTGGTTCCCACTTCATCACTACCTTAATCTTTGCAGAGTCAACAACTACCCCTTGTTCCGACACAACATGGCCAAGGAATTTCACTTCCTTCATCCAAAACTCACACTTACTCCTCTTCGTATATAACTTATGTTCTCTCAATGTCTATAACACAATAGAGAGATGACATCCATGTTCCTCGTGGGTCCGGGAATAGATTAGTATGTCATCAATAAACACGATGACAAACTGATCTAGATACGGCCGAAATACCCTGTGCATTAAATCCATGCAGGCTACTGGATCATTAGTCAATCCGAACGACATCACCGTATACTTGAAATAACCATATTGAGTACAGAAAGCAGTCTTAGGAATATCTTCCTCCTTGATCCACAATTGATGATACCCTGTGCGAAGATCAATCTTGGAGTAATACTTAGAACCCCTCAACTGATCAAATAGGTTGTCGATTCGTGGCAAAGGGTATTTGTTCTTCACTATTATCCGATTCAATCTTCGATAATCCATGCACAACCGAAGTGTCTCATCATGCTTCTTCACGAAGAGTACTGGGGCTCCCCAAGGTGAAGTGTTCAAACGAATAAACCCAATGGTCAACAGATGATCCAGTTGCTTCCTTAGCTCCTTTAACTCCAAAGGTGTCATCCGATAGGGAGAAATGAATATGGGTTCGATTCCCAGGTAGAGATCAATCTTGAACTCAATCTCCCTATGTGGGGGTAGCCTAGGTTGTTCATCTGAGAAGACATCCAAAAAATTTGATACTATTAACACCACATCTGCATAGAATTTATCCCGATTATCTCCTATCAAACTAGCTAAGAAACTCAAATGGCTCCCCACCTTTGCTTTCAAGAATCTACTACCCATAGTAGAAAATGGATGGGAGGAATTTTGGTCATTCACGAAACTGAATGCAATCCCTCCCGGTAGTTGAAAAGAAATCCGTTTACAGAAACAATCCATTACCGCCCATAATGTGGATAACAAATTTATCCCAAAGATCATGTCATACCCCTTCATGTCTAAGGCAACCAAATCTACAATCAATTCGTGATCCCCATTTCGAAGCACGCAACCCCTACACACCCGGCTAGTATCCAACCGTTCTCCCGTAGGCATATTAATACACAACGCATGTTCTAGCTTCTTGAAGCCCAATCCCAATTTAATAGCATATGCAGTACGTATAAATGAATGATTCGCACCCAGATCAAATAAAATTCGGGCCCAAGAATGGTAGAGGAGAACAATACTTTCCACCACTGCATTGGAGGCATCTTCCTCGGTCGGGTCAAAGTAAATACCCTTCCTTAGTTGGCGCCACTTGGGGATAGAGCTTCAAACGGTCTCTACTGTTGTAGTGGCCTTTGTAGTGGTGGCTTGTTTGGGTTCACACGCCCGATTGCTTGGTTAGTTTTGGTTAAAAGCAATGGGCAGTTATCTTTAAAGTGCCCAACACCTTGACATGCAAAGCATCGACGTGAGTCTGTGCCTACTCTCTCTGGTACTCCTCCCGCTCCTTGAGCTGTCTGTGGTCTCTGTCCAACTGCCTGATCTGGGTGACGGTAGGGTGTCGCTCTCTCTGCTCCACTGCTACTAGCACCGGTTCTGATCGGACCTCCCCTCATAAGGTTCTGTTGTCGCTGATTATCTTCCATGTCTCTCTCCACCAACATAGCCCTATCCACAAGATCCCCATAGTCACGAGTCCTAAGAGCCACAAGCTTCTCCCTAATGGCCGGCCTTAAGCCCTACTCAAAACGTTTGGCCCTCTTGGCCTTTGTGGATATGAATTCTGTGACATATCGGGACAACTCCTCAAACTTTCTCTCATACTCCCCCACCGTCAAACTACCCTGTCGAAGAGCGAAGAAATCGGCACTCATCTTGTCTCTAACTGAATCAGAAAAATATTTGTCTTGGAAGACTTGATCGAACTCCTCCCAAGTAAGTGTATTTGTGTTTCTCCATCTCTTTACTGAATCCCACAAATGGTCGGCCTCCCTCTCGAACAAATAGGTAGCTAAGCAAACTCTCAAGTCTTCGATAACTCCCATGCCGTCACAAATCTTCTTCACCCAGCGGATCCATCTATCCACATCCAAAGGATTGGAGCTCCCTTGGAAGGTAGGCAAGTGTTGCCTCAGAAATTCCCGAAGAGTTACCATCATTTGGTTGTCGTCTCCATTGCCCGACACTTGTGCTAAGTGATGAGCTCCACCATTATGGGTGTTGTTTCCATTCTGGTTTTATACCAAAGTGGTGAGCTCCCTCAAACATTGATATATACCGCTTATGGCATCGGGAGGTGGTGGTGGATTTGCTTGTCCTCCACGACCACGACCACGACCACGCCTACGTCCACGTCTACCTTCCATCCTGCAAATTAATTTATAATTTAGTTTCATTGATGTACAAGACATCCTAGTTATCACTTTGATCTAAAACATAAGGTTCGTATAAAATTAGACCAACAATTTTCTTCAACCTAGTCCTACTTTTCTAGTGGTAATCCATAACCTATAGCTCCCGTGTAAGACCTAATTCCTAGGCTTTGATACTAAAATTGTAACGCCCTAAAAAATGGGGGGGGTCCTTAATTTAAGAAAATTCGAGCAGAGTCTCCTTTGTATGGGGAGCTCTACTCAAAATATAATTTGTGCAATTATACTACATTGACCACACCAAGTCCATTTATGAATAAATATTAACCACACCGGGTCCATTTATAAGTGAACATTAAAACAGTCCATATGAGTTCGATTTGTAATGCCCCAAAATCCCCCTTGGACGATATTACTATCTAAAATAATTCACAACATGAGAGCACTAAATAAATTCATCAAATAATAAAATTTCATTCACCATATGTAATATCCACAATATCATCCCAAAAGAATAGGTCAAACTATGGCAATTACATTCCAAAAGAATTGCATTTAAGCTTAGCAGCGGAATAAACAAAATACTAAACTATACATGATCGTAAATAAATTCTCTAGTCTAGCACAAAAATAAACTATAGCTTTAGACATTCACCTCGGGATCTAGGTTTCCCTCTGGTGGAGCCTCCCAATTTCCTGACTCGTCAACTCCGGGATCTTCCTCTAGCACGAAGTCTGAAAAAAAAATATTATTAGTAGGGGGTGAGCACTAAGCTTTGTAGGAAAATTCTCCCAAATTCTAACAAGGTTTGGAAAATGTAAAAAACGGTCGGTTTCATTTCACAAATAGCATACATAAATTTTGAAAGAAAACATGATATTTTTAAAATATCTCAAGTTTATACATTAACAATAATTAAGTACAAGAGTAAAGTCAATCCCACCATAAATAACCATTCTAAAGAGTAATCATTCCCACAATAATTTTCAAGATAATCATATCCAAAAGATAACGCAATAAACAATAACCACAATGTATCTCAAGTCTGATGTAAGATAATTACATGAATAAACACATAGAGAATATCCTGGTCCACACACATACAAATCCTCACAAGGATATCAAATTTGGGGAGGGCGCCTACCGATGCATTGTCCCATACCAATGCACCCGCAATAATGAATCCGACCTAGGCAAAGTATACTAATCCTCTGACACGCCACCCATGAGCTAATAGTGGTTTGATCTTCGCAAGGCTCCAAACCCACTACGAGTGGTAGAAAAAGTTCAAATTCGCATGGAGTAAGAACCACACACATCTACCCACTCTACGATATCCGGTCAATGTCCACCCATGGTCATCCAAACACCTCCATGAGATACAATCACCAATAATTTTTCAACAAAAATTCATAATTTCTAAAATCTCCAAAATTTCTCGTATGTTATCCAATAGAAGCACGTAAGAAAAATAGAAAAGATCAACATCAATACCATTTTATTGTTTAAAGGAAAGCCTAAAGTTTGGAAATCAAGAACAAAGGAAATATGGAGAGAAAAATCCATTTTTCTTAAAATCTAAGGTTTGAAGATGAAAAAGAGAGCTTTAATGGTTATCCAACCATCACATTGTTTAAAACATGGCATTTATTGCAAGAATAGCAAGAATTAAAGATTTTATAATATACATATTGAATTTAAAGTCAAAAAGAGTACATATATACGTAAGGCCTAGCCTAAGTGTAGGAGAATGAGAAGAAATCCCTACATTGAATCAAAGTTCCAAACCAAAATCCAAGCTTTAGAGACCTCCTTTCTCCTTTTTCTCCTTTCCTCTATCTTCTCCTAGGGTGCCAAGAGGTTTGAGGGGAGAGTGGAGTGAAAAGAATGGGAGTAAAGGGGCTGAAATCAGTGTTTTAAACACAGCCGTCCCGAAGTTACTGTTCACAAACTGTTTGGATTTTCTCCAAAATTACAGTTTTACCACTAAAAATCTCCAATTTGATCCATATGACTACCCTAAGTTTTTTCGACGTTTCGGATTCATTTTTAATGTTATTTTAACCTAAAAAAAATTTATTTGTATGATTTATCTCAAAAATAAAATAAATTTATACTCGAAACAGTAAAATTACTATTTTATTCCTCCGAATCGCTATATGTGCTAAACGGCTATTCTAAGTTTTTCGAATCTCCCAGGTTCAATGATAATATTATTTTGACCTAAAAAAAATTAATATTTTTACTTAGTTACCCTTATCAACCTTAAACACCTCAAAAAATTAAATTTCAATAAAAAAAAATTGCCTCCCTAGTATTTATTCATACTATTGAAATCTATAGGGTTCATGCATGCCTCATCACCTATACTAGCATTTCAAAAATAATTTCTTGCTATATAAAGATAAAAGTGTAGGGGTTTACACATTTAGCCCCATTTCAACACTTCTAACCCTAGAAAACCTTAGAAAGGAAGAAAGGAAGAGAAAAACACAAAATCAAAGGGGATTTCCACTTCAAGAAGATCAAAACCCTAGTTTTTCAAGAACACCAAGGTAGGGGTGTCTTCCTATTTCTCTTACATTGAGGCAAGGGCTTATCTATATGTATTATTTTGACTTTAAATCTTATATATATATATATATATATATATATATATATATATATATATATATATATATATATATATATATATGCTATGAAATCTTTGTTTCTTGGTATCCTTGCAAAGTCCACCGTGTTTTAAGCAAAGTAATGGTTGGATAACCATTAAATCTCTTTTCTTGACTCAAAACCCTAGTTTTCAGGAGAAATGAATTTTTCTCTTGATTTTTCCTTTGTTCTTGGTTTCAAAATTTTAGTGCTTTATATTGAACCACAAAATGGTATTTATGATGATCTCTTGCATCTTTTCTTAAGTTGTTCTATGGGAATACTACTTGTGAAATTTGGAAATTTTTGAATGTAATTGTGATTGGAGAAATTGATTAAATATTGTATCTCTTGTGGATGTTTGGATGACCATGGGTGGCTGCTGACTAGATATCGTAGAGTGGGTTAGATGCGTTTTTTACTCCATGTGAGTTTGAAGGTTCCCTATCACTCGTAGTGGGGTTGGTCCCTTGTAAGGACCAAACTACTATTCGCTCACGTGTTATCGAGGTTGAGGGTTAGTATACTATTCCTGGATTGGATTCATCACTGTCATGAGTTGGTATACACCCTTCCTAAAGATTGGATATCCTTGCGAGGATTTAGGTGTATGTGTGGGCCAGGATATTCTCGATATGTTAATTCATGTGAATCATGCATCATACCTGAGATACGAATACAAGTTATGGATTTATGGGTTATTGTGTGGAATTGTTTTCCTATAAGAGCTTGTGGAGGTATGGTACTCTACAAGAACTTGTGAGAAATGGTGTATGGTTGGGAAATGGTTTATTGTTGAGAAATTTATTTTACTGTTCATTTAAATTATTGTGATTGCATAAACTTGAGATCCGTTGAAATGTCCCAATTTTATTTCAAAAATTGATATATGATATTTGCAAAAATGAGACAGAACTGTCTTACATGTTTTCTAAACCTTATTCGAGAATGGGAGAATGTTGATATAGAGCTTAGTGCTCACCCCTACAAACTATATATTTTTTTTCGATTTTGGTCTAGACAAAGAGCTTGGAGTTAAGGAGCTGATACATTGAGAAGCTTCACTAGATGGGCTCGTGGATCCCAAGGTGGACATCTAGAGTTGATCCCTCCATGTTGTAAATTAAGAGACATATTTTGGTACATTAATAGATGTATTTTTTGTTTATTCTGCTGCTAGAAAATAGTTGATTCTTTTGGGATGTAATGGTCATGGTTGACCTATTCTTTTGGGATGATATTGTATATGTTATATTTGATGAAGGAAATGTTCTTTAATGGTGAAATTATTTAGTTGCTCTCATGATGTGAATATTTTTAAGATTGTAATGTCATCCAAGGTGAGTTTTGGGGCGTTACAGTTGATGATGAGCGCAGCATTTCATCCTCAGACAGATGATCAATCAAAGAAGACCATCCAGACTTTAGAGGACATGCTACAGGCATACGTCCTAGATCTCAAGGGTAGCTGGGAAGAGCACTTACCCTTAGTGGAGTTCACCTACAATAATAGTTATCAAACAAGCATACAGATAGCACCCTATGAGGCACTTTATGAGAGGTCTTGCCATTCTCTGATTTGTTGGATAGAGGTTGGAGAGAGACCTTCTACGGGTCTGAATTAGGTTAGAGACACCTCGGAGAAGGTAGACTTGATACGAAAGCGTCTTCTCACTACTCAGAACCGACAGAAAAGCTATGTCGACAGGCGACAACGAGCTCTGGAGTTTGAGGTGGGAGATCATGTCTTCTTAAAGGTGATGCCTAAGAGAGGAATGGTTAGGTTCAGCAAGCAGGGAAAGCTGTCGTCGAGGTATATCGGGCCCTTTGAGGTACTTGAGAGGGTTGGCGTAGTTGTTTACCAGTTGGCGTTACTGCCAAGTCTATTGGGTGTTCATGTGGTGTTCCATATCTTTATGCTCTGGAAGTATACTCCAAATCCGACACATGTGATGGATTGGGGTGAGTTGATTGTTGATACGGATGAGACCTTCGAGAAGAGACCGGTGCGTATCATGGATAGTCAAGAGCAGGTTTTGCGATACAAGACTGTGAGGATAGTGAAGGTGTTGTGGCAGCACCGAGGAGTGGAGGAAGTGACATGGGAGCGTGAGAACACTATACGTATCAATTATCTTTTCTTATTCGAGGATGGAGGTACATTCTTATAGTCATTTAGAATTATATGACTGTTGCATATGCATGTGATTGTATGTGCATGTGTGTGTGTGTGAATTTTGGGGATGAACTTCATTTAAGGGGGGAAAAATGTAAAACCCGAAAAAATTTAAATTTTTTATGAGAAAGGACAAAATGATAATTTGTCACTATAGTGCGAGTTGAAAACCCATATTTCTCTAGAGCTCGGATGACGAAATGGACCTCACCGTTGAATTCGTCTCATGAAATCTAGTTACCCAAAAAAATTTCGTTGAATTTTGAGATAGTCAAATTTTTTATGTTTTATGAGGCAGTCGGATCTCAGATGACCTAGAAACGAAATTTTTAATAAAATTTTAAAGTTTAAAAAATAATTTAAAGCAAGTTGAAATAAAAATATTTAAACTTAAATCGGAGCTAAATTTAATCATTTTGGGGGCGAAAATGGACCCGAAAAATGGGGCGTGTGTTGCGACGTGCACCAAGCATTAAAGGTTATAAATATGAACAAAAATATAATTTTTTTGGATAAAATCTCTGTTGATTCCAGTGTGTAAACATGTGAGGAAGAATAGAGGGAAAGGAGAGAAAAAAAAAGTGAGGTTTCAAAACTTCTCGTTACGATCTACAGAGCTCTATCGCTCGAATCAACTCGAACCAAGAACCAAAGTCGATCTCCTCAACAAGGGTTATGCTTACGTACCAAAAAGAGCGAATTTCACCAAATTTTCTGAGACAAAATTTTGGAGAAATCAAAGTTTATGCTTGGAGGTGTATTCTTGAAGCTTACCAACATTCTTTTACGCTTCAAGAGGTAGGGTTTTCATTCTAATTAGGTTTATTTCCAACCTAGGATGAATATATGAAATGGGTGGGTTGTGTTGTGTATTTTAACACTTGCCTATTGTAGTTGGTTTAATGAAAATCGGTAGACTCAATTCTAGTGTGAATTGGTAATTAGAAATTGCTAGCTTGTGATTTCTAGGATGTTTTAAAAATTGGGTTTGTGAAAATCACTTAATCTGACTTTTTTTGAGTTATGTGATAAATTTGAGCATTTTATGTGATTACATGATTTCTTGCCTTGAAGGTGTTTGATAAAATGCCTATGCGAAATAAAGTGTGTTAATTGCATGAGATTATGTGATAACATGCTTGGATGATGTGGTAAAGGAAAATCATATGCTTATGATATATTGGCATTGGAGTGAATTATGAAAATTATTTACTTAGGATGTAATTATCCATGGCATGTATTGAAATGTGGTAGAAATAATCCATATGATATTCATTACATATAAATATGATATTGTTGTTGTAATTGCTCATTACATTGCATATGCATGGAGGCATCACATTCATGGCATGAGGAATGAGTGTGGGTGTGTGTGTTTGTTGTTAGGTCAAACACCATCCTTGGTGGTTGACAAGTGGCCTCAATATAGTTGGACCAATGATTCAACAGAGTCACATGGGTTGCATGAAAAACTTGTGTCGGGTATAGCAAGAAGGGCTAGATACTCCCTCGGGTGCAAGACCCGATTACTGGTTTATACACTTCCGTCGGTACAAATCCAAAAAAGTTTATCGTTGTGCAAAACCAGCGGTGCGACACCAAAACTCTACTACCCAACAAAGACACATGATTTTGTTTCATACAAAAATGTCATCGGATGCATAACATCAATGGCGAGTTTATTACACATTGGCATTACATTGTGTTGTGGGAGCTAGTGAGGGTTCAGGTTAAAGTGCATGAGTGAGTCTTTTCTCATTTCATGCCATGGCATGGTAGAATTCCAACATTGACTTGCATATTCTTGTTTGTGATGGTTGTTGCTTGTTGAATGTTGCATGTGACATTTCATATGCATCTAGGTTGGGAAGTAGCCTCTTTAGGAGTTATCCTATTGAGCGTGACTCACCTTTTATGGGGACAACATTTTAGGTGTGGGGTACACACCAGTGGAAGGCTCTCACTTGGGGCCTCAAGGATGAAGAAAAGCCGACTTGTGGCTTTTAATTCACAGTTTATAAAACTATTGCGAAAATATATGCTTTTGTAAAACATTCACTAAATTAGTTTGTGGGCATGTAATGTATGTAAAAGAATTGTAATTGAATTCGTATGGACTATTTTTAATGTAACATTGCATGTTGTTATATGAGTATGGATAAATGGACCCGGTGTGGTCAATGTTTCCTCATAAATGGACTCAGTGTGGTCAATATTGTATATTGTACCTCGGATGGGTCATGTGGTTGTATGATTGCATAGGTTGTGTTTTTGGGTAGAGCTCTCTATACAAAGAAGACTCTGTCCAAATTTCTTTAAATTGTGAATCTTGGTAAATGGGGCATAACGGAGTGATATCGAGTTACACGGTATCCACGAGTTAATGGGTGATCAATGGTTTGACAAAAGACCCCCGATTTTTTGGGGCATCACAGTTTGAAACCTTTGTTTGATTTTAGTTATGGGTATTTGATTAAACCTATAATTTGGGAGGTGTTGAAGTATATTATGATCTTATACATAATATGACTTATTCTCTTGAAAATGGAAATGCCCTAGTTTGATTTTAGTTATGGGTATTTGATTAAACCTATGATTTGAGGGTTTTGAAGAATGCTATTATTTTGTACATAATATATATGACTTATTCTCTTGGAAATTGTTGTATTGCTTTGAAAATGTAACTTTTGAGATTTGAGCCTACTACATGTTTGATAAAATGTCAAGATTATGAAATGTGTTTTCAAAAAGATTTATGAATAGAGAAAATAATTATTTTTAAAAAATGTATGCTCGATACTAACAGGTAGAGGATTAGTAGACAGTTGGGGCCTATTCAGTGGGTTACCAAGTCAGCTTCTAGTCCTAAGGGGATTGGTTATGGTAGTAATTTTCGATGATGGCCTATGTGGCATTACAAGTTGTGCCCTACATGTTTCCCTTGAAAAGCAAGAAGGGCGATGAGACCCTAGGGTACAAGACCCAAAAGGTTATCTGGGGAAGGTTCATACGTGAACCAGTGTGATTGATTATATTGTCCGTATGCGAGGCATAAATAGTATTTGCTATGATGGTTTGACTTTAAATATATAAACATTTAATTTATACTCTGTATATTTCTAATGATGAAGTGTTAGGAGATTTTTATAAATGTTTTACTTCTTATCTCGTACATGTATTTAATCATGGAAAGTTTTCATTACTTATTTGTATGGTTTGTGGAATGTTGTTATTTAAAATTTTATAAATGCTTGGGAAAAGGATTATCCTACTGAGCGTGTGGTTGCTCATCCCTTACTAATATTTTCAGAGACTAACATGCATCCTGGGCCATAGGTGATGGAACGCTTGTGAGAGGTTGGACTATGTATTTACGTTTAAAACTTACGTAGAAATATTAGGACTCAAAAATTTTGTTTGAAAAGGTTGTCTTGAGGCATTTATGGTGTATACTTGATCATCCCATAGAGGGATTATTATTTTGGGTATTGTAATGTAAAGTTATGATTTTGTGTACTAAGTTGTGATATATATTGGTATTGGATGTATCCGGGTTTGGGAGGACTTCGTGGGCCTCTAATTGCCACCCTGGATTTAGTTGAATTATATTTTTGATGGAGGAATGTTGTGGATGTTTAGTTAGTTTAAATTATGTTATGCTCGCACAGGGATGCTCTTACTATGGTTGGAAGCCCAATTTTCAAAGGAAACTCTGCCGAATTTTTTTGAAAAAAAGTATATATGTTTTGATAAAAACCAATTTTCATTTCATTCAATTATTATTGTAAACCGGCAAGAGAATTTTGGGTAAATATCTCTTTTTATTAAATCACGCTTTAATGAAAATTGGAGCAAGACAAGTTGGTATCAAAACTTAGGGATTAGGTCTTACATGGGAGATATAGGAAAATGGGTGCTCCAATATTGGAGATAGTTAGGAGACATGTGTGGTGGCATAGGAATTATTTTTACGTCATGAGGTTTGGAGGTTATAGAGATTATTAGTGTATTTTGGTTGAGAAGGTATAAAAGTAAAAAAGCTTCAAGGTATGATGATTTACAATGTTATAACTTTTTTAGGTTATGTCAATTTTCATTATTTTGTCTGATCCTTAGTTGTTTTACTTTATGAAGTCAATGATGTGTGGTAATTCAATTTTGTTGCTTAGAGATAAGGTCAACTATGACATCCTTTATATAATTTTTGTTAGCCGAAGTTATTAGAATTGATAAAGAGGTTAAAAATTGAAGATAGATTGAAAATGTTGGTTTGATGGTAAAAACTTTGAGATGGATATATCTTCTTTGAAGGTGACTAAGAGACTATAAAATAGTACAATGCTCAAATACAATCAATTGGAGGAGTATGATAAAAAAATAACTAAGGATTTATATCGGTTTTTGAAATATGAGTAAAAATTGTGATTTTGATTTTGAGTGGATTAGAGGTTGCTTTATGACCATGTATTTGATTATCGATAGTAGTTTAGAAGTAATATGGATAGTTGGCTAATATTACTTTGGGTAGAATTAAATTTTAAGTGACGACTTAATTTTTGTACAATTGGGTTATAAAAATTATTCAGAAATAGTATGATTGGAGGATCATGATGCAATAATTGATGAGTTATATTAGATGACTTTGCTTGAAGATTGATTGAGAATGACATGGTAAGCCTTTGAAGGGAAAGAAATATGGAGTAAGAAAATTAGTAATGACATTAAAAGGTAGGAGGAATTAGAATACGTGTGAGCATTGTAGGACAATAACTCTCTAAAGTACATGGAACGTGTTATCTTTGGGGGCAGAGCATGAATTAGTTCAGTTCTTATGTGATTGTATTTTGTGGTGTTTATAGTTCACAACATTTAAACCATCTAAAGTTAGTGATAATTGGGAATCCCTTGGTTGAGTGTGGGGTTGATAGTTAAGTTGTACTCACGGACTTCAAATAAAAATGAAGATCAAGGGTATGGACTAAAATTTTGAAGTCTCATGCCATGGAAACCTACAAAGTTTAATAAATTTTTGGCCCTTAAGATTGTTGGACTGTGAAGCATAGATGTTCAAAAATTTGAGATCATTTATATTGAGTAATTAATACAACAATGATGATGTCCAATATTTGACATAAACTCTTATCGTTGTGTGAGATCTTTTAATGTCTTTGGAAGTCAAATATTGTAGAAATATGAAAGTTTATCTCTAGATCTTTCAATCCATCATTAGGTTTGATAGGACGGAGTTGGAAATTGTTGGTATTGAAGATCATAGATTTTTGAAAAGAAATCTTTGCAGTTGGTTGTGATGTTAAAAGGATTTAATATGGTAGATAGATGTAGAAAATTACACATGGTGGTTTTGATATTAACAGAAGAATGGTTAATTAAGTTTTTATCAAAGTACGGGATTACTCTATTAGCCGGTGAATGGTTATCATCTCGTGAATCATGAGAAATTTTTAAGGTTATGGTGATTAGTGGTGTCGAATTGAAGAATTATTTAGACCCTTAGGAATGTAACCTTATATTGGTTATATTTTATAGTTCAAGAAATATTAAGGTGCGGGATTGAATCATGGGGATTTAAGAGTTTCGTAAAATGTGTTGAAGTAATCTTGGGCATAAGGAAGCTATAACATTTTGCTACGGGTATTACTTGAGGCGCTTTCTTATTAACATAACTACATTGTACATCTAACTCTTGGGAGACAATAATGACTTTGAAAATTGAAATAGGCATTAGGCGATGGCCTAACACTTGAAGACAATGGTTGGCGATAAATATTATTGGAAAGTTGAAGAAAGATATAGGATAGATCGAATTGGTTAAACATGTAGAGATACTATGATAGTTCTAAAAATATTTGTAAACCTCCACATGTTTATAATAATATAATAATCAATTATTTAGTAATTAAATATATGTGAGGGCGTAGGTATGAACCATAAAGGTTATAACCGTAGAAAATGTTAATAGTGTAAAAATTAGGTAAGCATATGAAATTGTGTGTAATCGAACTCGTACCAACTATGTTTGATGTCCAAATGTATGTTGTATAAGTTTGGGTTGGTTTTGGAAGAGTTTGGAATGGATTGAACATGAAAAATAGAGGAAACAGGCAAAACTGGAAAAACAGTACCGGTACGCTCAGTAAAACCCATAAATTTTAAATCGCGAATTATGGTCCATTTTTTGCCCTATAAATACTTAAAGACACCTCCTTTAGCCCCCTTTCAACCTTTTTAACCCTAGGAAACCTTAGAGAGGAAGAAAGAAGGGGAAACACAAGAGATTCAAGTGTTGATTCAAGTGGGAAAAATCAAATCTTCTACATTTCTTCCCCAAACTACAAAACAAGGCAGGGATTCCTTCCATTCTTGACCATTGAGGCTAGGACTTATATATATATATATATGTATGTATGTTTTGACTATAAATCCTCTTTAATTGTTAGTAAATCATTAATTCTTGATATTCTTGCAAACACTAGCATGTTTTTAACAAAGTTATGATTGGGTAGCCATGAAATTTCTTCTTCTTGATTCAAAACCCTAGTTTCCGAGAGAAAGGAATTTTTCTCTCGATTTTTCCCTTGTTCTTAATTTCAAAACTTTTGTGCTTTGTAATGAAAAATATAAATGGATTGTTGATGATCTCTTGCTTACTTTCTTAAATTTTTCTCTTGTAATACAACTTGTGAAATTTGGAAAATTTTGGGATTTCCTTGTGTTTGAAAAAATGTTTGTTATTGCATCTCTTGTATAGTTGTTGTGATGGATTTGAATTGCATTCTAGCACTGCCATAGAGTGTTAGAGGTTAGTCTATCCCAGTGGGGGTAAAATGGTTTCCTAATACTTGTAATGGTTTGTTATTTGTGAGAGCAACCACTATTGTTCACGTAAGTTCGAGGCTGAGAAATGGTATACTTTTCCTGTGAAGGATTCGTCAATGCCGTGAGAGATGGTATAAGCCCTTCCTAAAAATGTTTGGGATTGTGTGATTGTGGTGGGTGAACAAGGTAGAATCGTGGTATAGATTCATGGGAAGCAACCAACATACCTGAGAATGTGGGATTACGTTGTTGAATGATTGTTTGATTTCTGTCACGCCGACATATTTATTCCTTTTATTTAAATTATTACTCTTGCTAAAACTTGAGATCCATTGAAATGTCCTTATTTTCTTTCAAAATTATGTATGATATTTGTAAAGTGACACCGAACTATTTTATATATTTTCTAAACTTTGTTCGAGTTTGAGAGGATGTTGCTACAGAGCTTAGTACTCACCCCCTACAAACAACATATTTTTCAGATTATGTGCTAGAGGAGGAGCTCAGAGTAGATGAACAGGCACATTGGGAAGCTCCAATAGTTGGGAACGTGGATCCCGAGATGGATGTCTAGAATTATATTCTCTTTTTTCCTAGGTTCTAGACTCGGGAAGTTATTTTGAGACAATGTAAAGGCTACCATATTTTGTTATTCTGCTGCGAGATAATAGCTAATTCTTTTGGGATGTAATAGTCGTGGTTTGGCTTATTCTTTTGGAATGATGTTATATACATTATGGATGATGGATGAAATTATTTTTATTTATGAATTTTATTAGTTGCTCTCATGATGTGAATGGTTTTAGATTGTGATGCCGTCCAAAGGGGCTTTGGGGGCGTTACAGTATTAATCGAGGGTTCTGCATGCATCTAGTACTTATGATAGAGAACCCATGAGAATTTTTATCGGTTGTTAGATCTGATTATAATGCATTGAAAAAAAGGGAATTGGAAAATTATCATTAGTATCAGAGTGTGTAGCAAAAACATTTGATTAGATTTATATTATTGGGGTTAACCATTTGGTTATGATTACACAGATGAAGGTGAAAAGTACAATTGAGAAGTAAAAATCAATTTTTTAGATAACTAGGTGTCTAGTTTGAAAATTATCACTATCGACGATCTTGTGGTGTTAACCAAATCACAACGACTTGAGATTTGTCATAGGATTTAATGCTATGTAGTGGATTTAAATAGAGGATATTTTATACAAGAATGAAAATGAGAGTTTTCCAAGACTTCTTGTTTGATTCTTTAGTGGTAATATTGAAACATTAAAATATTGTGATGATAATACTGAGTGTGTGTGAAAAATCTCTAAAGATTGATAATAATATTTGATCAGGTATGAAAAGTATATGAAGTAGGTGTGAACCTGCGTGGATAGGGTCATGCATCTCTCGGGCCGGGTCATGTCATGAGTCATGCCTTGTCTTGAGTCGTGCAATCTAGAGTAGTATGGATGGGCACATGGTGGATAGGAGCATGGGGCAAGACTGTCATGGTACCTTCAATGACAATAATATCAAGAATTAAATGACTACTATAGGTGACGAGTAAACAATGAAGTAGGCAACCTAGTGGTGAGAAATAAGTTCTGGTAGTCGCACACGGTTATTGGAAAAGTTTGAAAACTTAAAAAGAATGTGAACTGGGGATTTATAATAACTGTGACAATGGAGAAAACACGGGAAAATCTGAGGTGTTATAATGGGATACAAAGCGGTATTATAAGAACGAAACTAAAGGGAAGAAATGTGATGGCATGAATGGACTTGGAAATATTTTAATGAACCATAATACTTAAAGTTTGAGATTGGTGGATTGGTTGATCATTAGCCTATATAAATATGACATACTGAAGATAGTGAATTCATAAAAGAAACTTGGACATATATTCTTGTGCTAGTAAATAAAGTTCACTCAGTTAGGTTTGTGGTTAACATCTAAGACTTAGACTAGGGAGCCTAAGTTTCAAGGACGAAACTTATTTTAAGGGGGCGTGGATTGTGAGATCCCATGTTTCATTTAAATTGAAATTTTATTAACATGTTAATATTTTCAAAATGATTAAAATTATGAGAGAAACTTCGAATAGTTGTTGAACGAATAGTCTCATAAGTTTGAAGTACGAACGTATTGACTTTTGGGTCAAATTTAATTTTTGGAGGTATTTAAGGTTGATAAGAGTATCTATGCAAATATATAAATATTTTTAAGTCAAAATAATATTACCATTGAATCTGTGAGGTTCGAAAAATTTGGAATAGTCATTTAGCACATACAGCAGTTCAGAGGGATAAAATAAAAATTTTAGTGTTTCGAGTGTAAATTTACTTTATTTTTGAGATAAATCATAAAATTAAATATTTTTTAATTAAAATAACATTAAAAATGAATCCAGCACGTCAAAAAAACTTTGAGTAGTCATATGGATCAAATTTGAGATTTTTAGTGGTAAAACTGTAATTTTAAAAAAAAACCCAAATTTCAGCCCATAAATAGTAAATTTTGGGACTGCTGGGTTTAAAACCCAGATTTCAGCCCCTTTTCTTTCATTCCTTAATTCCACTCTCACCCAATACCTTTTAGAATCCTAGGAGAAGATAAAAGGAAAGAGAAAAGGGAAGAAAAATGTCTCTAAAGCTTGGGTTTTGCTTAAAAATCCTAGAAACTTGTTTGGAATTCTTGATTTCTAGGTGGAATTTTTCTCTCTCTTACATTTACATTGTCCATCCCATGTATTTTCTTTACCTAAAGCTTACTATGTGTTTGATGGAAAAATACTTGTTATAAACTTTGATTTAGTATTGAGTATGCCATGAATTATGAACTCACATGCATAAAAATGATTTTAGTGTTATGGGTTTGAAACCCTTGTTTGATTTTAGTTATGGGTATTTGATTAAACCTATGATTTTGAGGTTTTGAAATATGTTATGATCTTGTACATAATATGACTTATTTTCTTGGAAATGGAAATGTCCTAGTTTGATTTTAGTTATGGGTATTTGATTAAACCTATGATTTGGAGGTTTTGAAGAATGCTATTATTTTATACATAATATATATGACTTATTCTCTTGAAAATGGTTGTATTTCTTTGAAAATGCAACTTTTAAGATTTGATCCTACTACATGTTTGATAAAATGTCAAGGTTATGAAATGTGTTTTCAAAAGGATTTTTGGATATAGAAATAATGATTTTTGAAAAATGTATACTCGATACTAACAGGCAGAGGGTTAGTAGACAGTTGGGGCCTATTAAGTGGGTTGCCAAGGCGACTACTAGTCCTAAGGGGGATTGGTTATGTAAACCCCCACATGTCTATACTATCAACAATCGTCCAATTAACTTCGTTTTGCATTTAACATCTCCATTTACATTCTAAATCAAAATATAAGAATAATAAGTATATTTAGGCTCCAGATAAGTATAAAAGGATAAATATTAGAAGAGAAAAAAATATGACATTTTGCATTCTCATCAATTAGCTAACTTAGAGGAATTGAAGAAAAATGTTGATGAATATACTAGTTCTACATCATGTTGTTATAAATGATTCTAGGAGATGGATGATAATTAATTTTTTGTTAATAAATGATTCTAGACATGGATCTTTATGCAAGTCATACTATCTACATTGGAGATGGGTATGAGATAGAATTTGTGACAAAAGACACTCAAACTCGAGTTAGACAAGTATAGAAGAACCAAGCAGTCCAGCAGACTACCTTTCACCAATTTGATCATAACTCTTTGTTGGAAAGTCCAAATTGTGCACCGTTATTTTTGTTAGAACCCTAACTCGTATATCTTTCCAACCATATAGGTCACACATACTAGAAATACCTGAGTCAAATTATTTTATTCTCCGAAGTTGATCAAAAAATTTGTACTGTGATGTTCCTTGGATGGTAAAGTGTTGTGCTTTCTTCTTAGACTTGGAAAGTGTAAACCCTCACATGTTTATATTAATATAGCAATGTATTTATTTAGTGATTTTAATATATGTAATGATGTAAGAATAAACCATATATATTAAAACCGTAAGAATAAATACTAGGGAGGAATAAAATAGTAATTTTAATATTTTGAGTTTAAATTTTTTTTAGTTTTGAAATAAATCATAAAAATAAATATATTTAGGTTAAAATAACATTAAAAATGAACCCGAAACGTCGAAAAATCTTAGGATAGTCATATGGATTTAATTGAAGATTCTTAGTGACAAAACTGTAATTTTGGAGAAACCAAAAACAGCCTGTGAACAGCAAAAATCGAGGCTGCTGTGTTTAAAAACCTATTTACTCCCATTCTCTTCACTCCACTCTCACCCCTACACCTCTTGGAACCTTAGAGGAAGATTAAGGAAGGAAGAAAAGGAAAGAAGGAGGTCACTAGAGCTTGAGTTCTTGCTTAGAATATTGATTCAAGTAAGGGTTTCTCTCACTCTTGTTCATTGAGACTGTCACGGGGTAACTTTCATTTTTCTTTCGAGACTACCTGTGAAGGCATTGCTATTGTAATCAGCCACACTCAAACTCAATAATAAGGGACAGAAACTCATAAAGAAAGCACACACGAATTTACTGGGATAAAACTCTCAAACCTTATATATTGAACTCAACAATTTACAAGGAACCCTCAAAGCCAGAACACTCCCTCCATCAGAATGCTCAAGCACCCCTATTTATACAAGAGTAAGGCAGATGACACCCCCATCTGTCAAGGGGTAGTTACACACATATTTGCTATTCCATAGCATACTTGGCTAGCAGGCTTGGTCTCTATGCGACACCTGGCAAGCAGTTCCACCCCTTTCAGTAACTGATGTGGAACTGCCCTTCATCAGCATGCATCTGGACTAGATTCAGACTAGGGATGGCCAGAACTGCCTCAGCAACTGCCTTGCTTGTGTCTCAGCATCTGTAACTACCCACATCCTGTAAAATCCGGGTAGATTTAAACTTTTATGAATAAAGGGTAAAATGGTAAATTGTCACCATGATTCGGGTTATAAATCTGAAATTTTTTGTAACTCGGATGACAAAACGGACCTCACCGTTGGATTCGTCTCGCGAAATCGAGTTACCACGTCAATTTTCGTCGAATTCTGAGATAGTCAAATTTTTCACGTTTTACAGAGCGATCGGGCTTCGGGTGACCCTGTACACGAATTTTTTTATAAAATTTTAAATTTTGGGCAATAAAATAAGATAAATTGAAATAAAAATATTTTAGATTTAAACCGGGGCGAGATTTAATTGTTCGGGACAAAAACGGACTCGGAATTAAAAATGGACATGTGGTCAATTGTGGGCCAAGTGTTCTAAAGTATAAATAGGGGGAAAAATCAGATTTTCCCCCCATTGTTCAGCATCCTCTTCAGCCGATAGAAAAGAGAGGGAAAGGAGAGGGAAAGCTTCAACTTCTCTCTATGATCTACATAATTCTAGTGCTCAAATCCGCTTGGACCAAGAACAAAGATCGTTCTCCTCGTCAAGGGCTACGTCTACGTACCAAAAGGAAGTGATTTCACCGAAAAATCAAAGGAAGAATTTTTGGAGATCAAAGCTTTTGGGTTGGTTTTGGTGTTTTAGGGGTTTTCTACACTCCTAAGAGGTAGGGGTTATTCCTACTTTGGATTATTCTTATCTTAGGTGTTGCTAGACTAAGGGTGAAAATTATGTATATGCATATGTATTGTTATACATATATGTCTATGGGTATGAAAGTGAAAAAAATTAGCATAGGAATAGCTTAGGCTAGCTTCTAGCTTGAATTTGGTATATGGAGGTTCCATGTGATTATTTTGTAACTTGGTGAAAACTTAAGGCATGCTATGTGTTTTATAAACTATGCCTTGGAATGTGTTATGTGAATACATGACTTGAATGACTATAAGTTGTTTGATAAAATGCCCTAGTGAAATTGAGTGTGTTACTTGCATGATTCTATGTTATAACATGCTTGGGTGATTGTGAAATCATATGCTTAGGATATGGTTTTTGGATGAAGAGTGTTATTGACATATGCATGAAATGATATATTGAGCATAATGAGATATGGTAGTTGTATACTTATGATACAATTGCATTGATGTATGAAAATGTTTATATGTTTGTCATAAGCATATTGAGCATTATTTTGTGTGCAATGGAACATCACATTGCATTTGCACGGAAGTGTCTCATTACATGAGTGAGTGCATGTTTGACGTCAATACCACACTTGGTGATCGACGGAAGGCTTGGGAGAGTTGGTTCGAGGACTTAGCTAAGTCGCTTGGTTGCATGATGAATTGGGTTGGGGTAGCAAGAAGAGGCATGACGACCTCTCGGGTGCAAGACCCGGTGATTGGGCTACGCACTCCCTTGGCTCGGCCCATAAAGTGTGTGGGTGTATTCGGAACCCTCGGTGGAAGTCCGTAAATTTCGTGTGGGTTGGAGGCCCTTGGTGTAAGTCCATGAACATCCACCCCTATACAAGACCCTAGAGTGATTAACGCCATTGTGTGTAACATAAATGGTGGTTTCGACTAAATTGACACTTGCATGTGTTGGGGAGCCGGAGAGAGCTCGGAATAAAGTTGCATGGGTGAGTGTCACTTCATTCCATGGCATAGCATTGTTGCATTCCATCATAGGATGCATAAGTGTGAGAAATGCTTGGTTGTATGTTTGTGTGATGATTACATGAGCATGTGCATCTAGGGGAAGAGTAACCTCTATAGGTTTATCTCTATTGGGCGTTGTGCTCACCCTATACGGGAAACAATTTCAGGTACGGGACACGTTCCGGTGGATGGCTCTCATTCGGGGGCTCTTGGTTGAAGAAAAGCCGGGTTGTGGCTTTTGAATTTAGTTTTTGTAAAACTTTTGGTTAATTTCCATTTTGGCATGTAAAAGTATGGAAATAGTTGTATTAGAACTTGTATTGACTATATTTGGTATCAAATAGATGTTGTATAAGTTTTGGATAACCTTGGATTGGTTTTGGAATGGATTGATTTGGGGTTGAAACCATACACAGTTTACACAGAAATTTCAGACACTGCTTAGTGTTTGAGCCATAACTTTTTATTGTGACGTCCAAATGATCTGAAATTTTTACAGTAGTTAGTAGACACCTAGGGCTACAAAAGTTTTTTTATGAAATTTTCTCAATTCCACTTCTAAACAGGTCAAAACCGCACTGGAAGTTGCAGCAGAACAGAAACTGCATTTTCTGTTCGAACGTAAAGTGACGTTCGAATGGTGCGAGTTTTGAACAGCAAAACCAGCAGAGAACCAAATGTACTGGGAGCTACCTATTTTTCAAAACCAAGGGACGTTCGAATGTGAATAGTGCTGTTCGAACGGTGACTCAAAAAACCGAAATTTTTCAAACTATGCACTAAGCTTCCAGGCTTGGATTTCTTTGATTTAAAGAACACCAATGGACTTGGATTTCTCTAGTTCCAAGGATACAAATGGACACTAATTGAGGTATATTGAGGCTTATTAGACCTTGGTGGATTTAAATGATAACTATTACATATATGCACTAATGTTAAAGTAACCTTGCATGTTTTGCTATAAATATGGATAATTGGACCCGGTGTGGTCAATGTTTACTTATAAATGGACCCGGTGCGGTCATTGTTTATATTGGGCCTCAGATGGGTCATGTGAGTTAAGTTGCACAGGTTGGGTATTGGGTAGAGTTCCCTGTACAAAGGAGACTCTGCCCAAATTTTGTTAAGTTATGGACCTCGGTAAATGGGACATAACGGTGTGATATCGAGTCACTCGGTATTTGCGGGTATTCCGCGGGTTGATGGGTAATCAACGGACCCCTGGATTTTGGGGTGTCACACATCCTCTTGGTCACATGCATTGAGCAGTCATGTGCCAGTCATGTGCCCATATTCAGTAGCCAATCTTGCTTCACTAACCAATGTGCATGCTAGGTTCAAACCATGCCATGCAATTCGAAGCTATGCACCCACATTGCTTCAATTGAGCCCACCACGCGCTGCCATGCTCAACCGGGTGTTCTCATGTTGTCTTGGTTCGCCCTAATCTGTCGAACCACTTAGCCACGTCACCTTGACTCCAACTTATGGCATCATGCCTTGGTGCAAGGTGCCACCAAGACCGGCCATTTGCACCCAAGTCAGTTAGGATGTGACAAGCCACCCCCACCTGAAGTATCCAACGACCTCATTGGAATGGAGGCATGGTATTGCTTGATGAGATCCTCGAACTGCCACAATGTCGTCTCTTTCTCCCAAATGGCTTCCTCCGGCGCTTTCCCTTTCCACTTGACTAGGTAATGCGTTCTTCTGTTTTTCTTACTCATTTCCTCAGTCTTGTGGACAAGGATAGCTTCAGCTATTTCTGTGAATTGCTTCCTGATTGTTGGAGGAGCCCGACACCGAACGTATCTGTTAGGGTCCTCCGGATCCTCAATATAAGGCTTCAAGAAGGCAACATGAAAAACTGGATGAAGCTTGAGATGACTGAGAAGATCCAGCCTATAGGCCAACCTACCAATCCTCATTGTTATAACGAAAGGGCTGTCATAGCGCTGGATTAGTCCCTTGTGTGCAGATTTTCGAGAGATCTTGTTCCAGATTGGTGGGGTCAATTTCAGCATCACTTTGTCACCCACTTCGAACTCTACTGCCCTCCTCTTCTTGTCTGCCCACTTTTTCATCCTCTTCACCGCCTTAGTTAAATACTCTTTTGCCTCATCGGTCTGCTCCTGATTGGCCCGAGCAAAGCGGTATGCTGCAAGACATCTCCCTTGAGACTTCTGCTTGACAACTTTATGCGGGATAAGAGGCAGTTGGCCAGTTGCCAACTCAAATAGGCTCATTCCAGTGGAAGAGCTCTGTTGGAGGTTATAACTGAATTGGGCTACATCAAGTAAATCCATCCAATTGTCCTGGTTCGCTGTGACATAGTGTCGGAGATATTCCTCCAGCATTGCATTAACCCGCTCAGTCTGCCCATCTGTTTGTGGATGATTGCTGGTGGAAAGGTTGAGTTGTGTGCCCAATAGTTCAAATAAGGCCGTCCAGAACCGGCCAATAAATCGAGTGTCCCTGTCGCTGACTATGTCCAGCGAAAGACCCCAAAGCTTCACAATATGCTTGAGGAACAACTGAGCAGTAACTTCCGCTGTACATACTTTTGGGGCAGCAATGAAAGTGGCATACTTTGAAAATCTGTCTACAACCACAAATATCGAAGTAAAATCATTCACTTGAGGCAAGCCATTAATGAAGTCCATGGAAACACTCTCTCAAGGTCTGCTTGGAATAGGGAGGGGTTCCAATGTACCCGCCACCTTCTTCCTTTCTATCTTGTCTTGCTGGCACACCAAACAAGTGCGCACATACAGCTCCACATCTGCTTCCACGCGGGGCCAATAATAGCTTTCTACTAACAAGGCAAGAGTCCGTTGCTACCCTGGATGTCCTGACCACAGAGCATCATGAGTTTTTTTCAACAACATCTGTCGAAGTCCGCCTGACTTCGAAACATAGGGTCTCCTTCCTTTTGGCGTAGAGAACATCATCCTCTATCCAAAACCACCGAGTCACCCCTTCGTGAACCTACTTCAATAATAAGCTGGTCACTGGATCATCTTTTGTCTGATCTTAAATTCTTTGCAGTATATCTCCTGCAATCTGGCTAAGTGCAGCAACCGTCCCATCAGCACCTGGGATTCGACTAAGAGCATCAGCAACCTGATTTGCACTGCCAGGCTTGTACTACAACGTGAAATGAAACTGGGCAAGAAATTCCTGCCATCTTGCTTGTTTTGGTGTTAGTTTCTTCATGGAATTGAAACAGTTGGTAGCCATATTATCTGTCAGTACAAGGAAATGTTTCCCCAACAAGTAATGCCTCCATGCATTAATGCAGTGAATGACTGTTGTCATCTCTTTCTCATGTACTGAATACCGTCTCTCGATATCATTCAACTTCCTACTTTCAAATGCCACCGGATGCCCACTCTGCACCAGCACCCCTCCAAGAGCAAAGTCTGATGTGTCTGTATGGACTTCAAAAGACAAATCAAAGTCGGATAACCGTAAAATTGGACTAGATGTCACCACCGCCTTCAATCGATCGAATGCCTCCTGGCATTCGTAGGACCAGCTCCATGTCCTATCCTTCCTTAGAAGATCAGTCAGCACCGCGACCTTCTTTGAATAGTTCTTCACAAATTTTCGATAATAATTTACAAACCAAGGAAAGAACGCAGTTCAGTAACCTTAGTAGGGACAGGCCAATCTGCAATGGCCTCAACTTTCTTCGGGTCCATCTTCACCACGCCCGCAGAAATAATATGCCCAAGGAATGAAATTTTCTTCTGGGAAAACTCACATTTTTTTGGTTTCAGATACAACTGGGCTTTCCTCAACTTTGTCAAGGCCAGCCTAAGATGCTCAACATGCTCATCAAGAGTCTGGTTGTAAACAACTATGTCGTCCAAATAAATCATCATGAAACGGTCCAAGTATTCCCAAAATACGTTGGTCATCAAGTTACAGAATGTAGCAGGGGCGTTGGTTAAGCCGAAAGGCATGACTAAAAACTCATATGATCCATACCTTGTCACATAAGCAGTCTTCGCCTCATCTCCTTCTGTAATTCTGACTTGATGATATCCCAGCCGCAAATCCATCTTGGTGAAGAAAACCGCCTTTCCCAATCTATCAAATAATTTGTCAACAAGCGGCACTGGATAGTTGTTCTTGACAGTGACTTTGTTGAGGGCTCTGTACTCTACACAAAGCCGTAAGGATCCGTCCTTCTTTTTCTGAAACAGAACAAGGGCTCCATAGGGTGCCTTAGAAGATTGAATGAACCCAATGTCCAATAAACCCCCAAGCTGTCTCCTTAGCTCCGCCAACTCTGATGGAGACATTCGATAAGGAGTCTGGGCAGGGATTTTTTCCCCTGGAATCAACTCAATGGCATGGTCAACCTCCCGTCTTGGCGGTAACCTTGCTAACAATTCTTTAGGTGCCACGCCCTTGAACTCAACCAGCAACTGTTGCACTGGTTTAGAGACTTGCAATGCTTTGGTCTCCTCTTCCTCAAATAAAATAGCCAAGTATGTTGCTTCCCCCCTCCGCAAACCATCTTTTACTTGCAAGGCAGACAGCATTTCCCCCGAAGACTTGGCCTTCGTGAGGGGAACAAAGCAGGGATTGGGCATGTCCATCACGAATATCCCCTGTAAATGTGGCATAACAGACACCTTAGCCTTTGTAAGGAATTGCAGTCCAAGGATTACCTGAAAATCATCGAGAGGGACTACCATAAAATCACATGATCCTTGCCAATCACCAAATTTTAAAGGGATTTCTCTTGCGATGTCGTATACTGGTTTTGCCTCTGAATTAACAGCCTTAATCTAGCTAGAGTCTTTCACTAAAGTCAGACTAAGCCGCTGTACTTTTTGGTCAGAAACAAAATTATGGGTTGCACCTGTATCAACCATTGCCTGGACAACCACATTGTTCAGGCGAATCTGCACAAACATCAACCCCCTTTTTGTCACTGTCTCCTCTTTGCGAATTGCATTAAGGAGTTGTAATGGATTGACTCGTGTTGGTTCGTCAGAACAATCAGTGTCCTCAACCATGAGGGCACTGAGCTTTTCCTTCTTGAGCCAATTTCTGGCACGATGAGGGTCATTACAGATAAAACAGCCTGAGTCAACACCTCCCTTTGATGAAGAGGCTTTGTCAGTCAATTTTTTGAATTGCCAAACTTCTCAGCATTTTTCTTCTACTTGTCCTTCTTAGGGAATTTGGCTTTCCCTTTTGACTCCTTCTCTAGAGGGTTAGCCTGCGTTTTGTAGTCAACCAGCACGTCTGCTGCGGACATAGCAGCGGATAAATCCTTCACCCCTTGTCGACGAAGTTCTACCTGTGCCCAAGTTTGGAGACCAGACATAAAGTTGAACAACTTGTCTTCCTCTGACATATTTTTTATGTTAAGCATCAGGGACGAGAATTACTTCACGTACTCCCTCACAGTGCTTGTATGTCGAAGTTTCCTCAATGCATCACAGGCTTGCCAAGCCGTGTTGCTGGGAAGGAATTGCTCCTTCATTTCAGCGGACAAAGACTCCCAAGTAGTAATTGGAGGACGAGATTTGTCCTCAGAACGTGTTCGCCACCATAATTTAGCATCACTAGACAGGTACATGCTAGTGAGATCTATCTTCTCAGCATCCGGGGTGCGGACTACTTTGAAGTAGTGCTCCATATCCCACAGAAATTTTTCAAGTTCTTGAGCATTACGATTGCCTATGAAAGGCTTAGGGTCAGGCACTTTAGCTTTCTGAGTGCTTTCACTACCAGAAGCCAAAGAAGCATTCTGCAATGCCTTCTTGAGCACTAAAATGTCTGTCTTGAAGGAACTCAATTTTTCCCCCATATTATCAATCCATGTGGAGATCATAGTCAGTATCTCAACGACTTCATTTTTCACTCAACTGAAGTGATCAGATTCAGTCTTTTGAAGTTATTCATGTGCAACACGCATCTCTTCAAACCATTGATACAGCAACTCAAGTTGCATAGAGAAAGCCACAGCATCACTAGACTATGGAGGACCGACCAATTCCTCCAAACATGCCACCCTTTCCCTCAGATCAGCATTCGTTCCGCCAGCCATAGTTGATCTGTTGCCAAAACCTGGCTCTAATACCAAACTATCACGGGGTAACTTTCATTTTTCTTTCGAGGCTACCCGTGAAAGCGTTGTTATTGCAACCAGCCACACTCAAAATCAAGAATAAGGGACAGAAACTCACACAAAAAATACACACGAATTTACTGGGACAAAACTCCCAAACCTTATTTATGGAACTCAATAATTTTCAAGGAACCCTCAAAGCCAGAACACTCCCTCCATCAGAATGCTCAAGCACCCCTATTTATACAGAAGTAAGGCAGATGACACCCCCATCTGCCAAGGGGTAGTTACACACATTTTTGCTATTTCATAACATACTTGGCTAGCAGGCTTGGTCTCTATGCGACACCTAACAGGCAGTTCCACCCCTTTCAGTAACTGATGTGGAACTGCCCTTCATCAGCATGCATCTGGACTGGATTCAGACTAGGGATGGCCAGAACTGCCTCAGCAACTGCCTTGACTGTGTCTCAGCATCTGTAACTGCCCACATCCTCCTGGTCACATGCATTGAGCAGTCATGTGCCAGTCATGTGCCCACATTCAGTAGTCAACCTTGCTTCACGAACCAATGTGCATGCTAGGTTCAACCCATGCCATGCAATCTGAAGCTATGCACCCACATTGCTTCAATTGAGCCCACCACGCACTTCCATGCTCAACCGGGTGTTCTCATGCTGTCTTGGTTCGCCCCAATCTGTCGAACCACTTAGTCACGTCACCTTGACTCCAACTTATGGCATGCCTTGGTGCAAGGTGCCACCAAGACCGGCCATTTGCACCCAAGTCAATTAGGGTGTGATGTTGTTTGATATTCTTACAAATATTTTCATGTTTAAAACAAGGCTATGGTTGGATTGCCATGAAACTTCTATTTCTTATTTTGAAAACCCTTGTTCTCATGAGAGGTGGATTTTTCTCTCCATATTCATTTGTTCTTGATTTCTAAACCTTTAGTGCTTTGTGTTGAGTAATAAATAATGTTGTTGTGATCTCTTGTATTTTTCTTTAATTGGTTATTGGAATTGTTACATGATAAATTTGGAAATTTTGAGATATGCTTGTAAAAATGAAAAATTATGGATTTTGTATTTATTTGAAATTATTGGTGAATTGAGAATATTTTGGTTTCCTCATTTATATGGTGGTTGTGATGGACTTGGTTTGCCATCGAGAGATGCCACAGAGTATTAGATGTTAGTCTATTCCAGTGGGGGTGAGATAATTTCCTAACACTTGTAGTGGGTTGTCATCTGGTAATGCGACCACTATCATTCACTGGAGTTCAAACAAGGGATGATATATTTTTCCTAGGAAGGGACTCGTCACTGCCATTGGGATGGTAGACGCCCTTTCCTAAAGTGCTTGTGATTGTAATCGTAATTGTGATTGGTGGTAAAATCAGTAAAGACAGAGCTCCACATTGCGCATCTAGCAGGATAGTTCCATGTTCTTAAGGAATACAAGATGAAACTCAACACTGCAAAATGTGTCTTTGGAGTGTCTGCAGGGAAGTTTTTGGGCTTCATAGTCAATAGTAGGGTAATTGAGGCTAATCTAGAAAAGGTTAAGGCAGTCCTGGATATGCAACCACCATCTAGTGTAAGGGAGATCCAACGCTTGACCAGGAGAATAGCTGCCTTGAGTCGTTTTGTCTCCAGATCAAGCAATAAGTGTCAGCCCTTCTTTCAAGTCCTAAAAAAGGCATTCCAGTGGAATAGCCGATGTGAAGAAGCATTCAAAGCTTTGAAGGCCTACCTGAGCTCCCCTCCCGTTCTAGTAAACCCCTTGGAGGGGAAAGTACTAACCCTCTATCTAGCTATTTCAGATTTCTCAACTAGTGGAGCACTAGTGAGAGAGTAAGACAGGTCTCAACAACCAGTCTATTATGCAGCAGAGCTCTAAGGGGGGCAGAGGAGAGGTACCCAAAAATGGAGAAGCTTGTTTTAGCATTGGACACTATGACAGGAGACTTAGACCATATTTCTAGGCTTATACTATCGAGGTCCCAATAGAACAGCCAATGAAGCAAGTGTTGTATAAACTAGAGTCTTCGGGGAGGCTGATAAAGTGGGTTATAGAGCTCAGTGAATTTGACATCAGATTCAAGCCTAGAACTACTATCAAAGGGAAAATTCTGGCAGATTTCATCATGGAGTTCACAACACCAGCACCTATGGAAGCAACGCATCTAGTGCCTGACCTCCTCACATGGAAGCTTTCTATAGATGGAGCTGTCAATGCTTAAGGAAACGGAGCAAGCCTGATACTGACCTCTCCAAATGGAATAGACATCGAATACGCCCTCAGATTTGGGTTTAAGGCTTCAAACAACGAGACAGATTATGAAGCTGTCATTGTTGGACTCAATCTTGTTCACTCAATAGAGGCAGAGCAGTTGGAGATCTATAGTGATTCTCAGCTAATAGTAAAACAGATAGAGCAGACTTATAAAGCTAAAGGTGAGAAAATGATCCTTTACCTCAAAAAGGTACAGGAATTGATCAAGCAGTTCGTGCAAGTTAAGATTAGACATGTACCAAGAGCTAAGAACTCGCGAGCAGATGCCTTGGCGAGGTTAGCAACAGCTTCGCAGGACAGCTTGGATAGGTTAATTCCAGTAGAGCACCTAGCAAAATTGTCCAAGTGCATTGAGGATGAAGAAGTATTACTTGTACAAGCCCCACCAAGCTGGATGGACCCCATCCTAGGGTATCTTCAGCACGGAACTTTGTCAGAAGATCCCAAAGAAGCTGCAAAGCTAAGAACCAGGTCAGCCGGATTTTCTATTTTGCAGGGAAACTTATACAAGTGAGGTTTTTCAGCACCTCTTCTGCAATGCATGGGGGGCAAAAACACCAATTACATACTCAGAGAAATCCATGAGGGAGTCTGCAGCAACCACATCGGAGCTTGGGCTTTGGTAGAAAGACGTTAAGGCAGGGATATTATTGGCCCACAATGCTCAAGGATGCTACAGATTTGGTCAAAAGGTGCAAGGTTTGCCAAGTGCACGTTAACATCCACATTGCCCACCAGAGCTCTTAACCTCGATGGTTAACCCATGGCCTTTCCAGCAATGAGGTCTGGACATACTGGGACCCCTTCCTACCAGTGTGGGACAATGGAAAAAGTCATCATCGTAAAGGTAGGCTACTTCACCAAATGGGCAAAAGTAGAACCCCTGGCAACAATTACGGAATAGATAGTCTAGAACTTTACGTGGAAATCAATAATCTGTAGGTTTGGAATTTCCAGGGCAATCGTCTTCGACAACAGAAAGCAATTCGACAATCCAAAGTTTAAAAACTTATGTGCTGAGCTCGAAAATAAGAATTACTTCTCAGCCCCAGCTCATTCTCAATCTAACGGACAAGCGAAGGTCACCATCATGACCATAAAAGCAGCCCTGAAAACCAAGCTTGAAGATCTAAAGGGTAAATGAGTGGAACACCTCCCAGAAGTGTTATGGGCCTATAGAACAACTGGCAGGTCAGCTACTCAAGAAACACCGTTTGTCTTGGCCTTCGGAACTAAAGTAGTGGCGCCTGTAGAGGTTGGGCTTCCATCCCCCAGGACTAAATTCGCAGATGATGGGTGCAATGATGAGTCACATCTATTGAGGTTGGATCTCTTGGAAGAGAAGAGGGAGGTAGCTCTACATAGTATCAGGGGCTACCAGAGGAAGACGGCCAGGTACTACGACAGAAAGGTTAGACACAGAAGCTTCAAGGTGGGAGACCTGGTACTTAAAAAACTCTTGTTAGCGAGAAAGAACCCCACTCATGGGAATCTGGGGCCTAATTGGGAAGGTCTCTATATCATCTCACGGGTGGTCAGACCAGGGAACTATGAGTTACGAATGGAGAAGGGGAAAATCCTATCCCACTCTTGGAATGCAGAACATCTTAAGAGATTTTTTCAGTACGCCAATTTTGTAATTTGATTATTCTCAATAAAACTGCAAGTCTTTTATTCATCTCTATGAGATTGGCTAAAAATAGCTCAATAGCTCACGATGAACTCTTCAGTTCATAAAAAGAGCTCAATAGCTCATAATGAACTCTTCAGTTCATAAAAATGAGCTCAACAGCTCACGATGAACTTTCCAGCTCATGAAAATGAGCCCCATAGCTCGAGATAAATTTTGTAGCTCATAAGCTAAGGATAAGCTCTTCAGATCATACGATGAATCCTTCTATTCAGGGAATTGAGACAGGTTCTTCAGGGCAGAAGCATGCGACAAGATTCGAAGCAAGACCACAAACTTTACAATTGATAGAGGAGAATTTAAACCATCAGATAAAGCAAAGGCTCAAAAATCTAGTAGCAATACAATGAAGGAAGCAAAAAAATTACAAGGAAAAGTTCCTAGCTCTTAATCGCCCTTGAGGCGTCTCTGGAGATCAGGAACCTCCTCCATTAGGCGGACGTTCTCTTCCTTTAGCTTATCCCTCTCATTCTCTGCCTCTGATAGAAGGTTTATAAGTTTCTGCCCTCACGAAGAGAACAGAATTATTGCCAGTGAAGATCCAGATGAGGATGAAAAAGAGTCACTGGCAGAGCCACTCCTCTTGCATTGTCGGGAAGATGTACCAACATCCTCATCCTCATCAGATTCGAAAGGACAGGAATCAGGAGAATCTGGGTAAGAAACAAAGTCCATAGCAGCTCTTGCAGCACTAAACAGAAATAGGTTGTCTGGTGTCATCAGCTCAGAGTAGGACACAGGCTCAACATGGATTATCTGTTCGACTTGCATCGCCTCCAATAAGTCTAATTTAGGAGGACCTACCAAGCGAAGCAAATCTTTCGATTAGGTCACGATATCATGGGACCTGAACAGCAAAGGCAGTCAAGATATTTACCTGGATAAGAATAGCTCTTCCAGGACCTAGGAGTCCTATTCTCTCTATAACGCAGCTCAATGGACCTCCAAGAGTCTCCAGAAACATAAAAAAAGCATTGAACCCATCCCTCAAGGAGAGAAGGAAAGCCAAAGAGAATTCGAAGAGTGAGGAGGTAACCGTTGGTCCAGGGGCATTTAAAGTTAACGGTACAAAGTGGAGAATGTGCACGAAAAACTAAGAAGTAAAATGATTACCTGAAATTGTCAAAAACCTGTTCGCGCACAAATCGAGATCCGCGTTTGGAGGTCTGCCTTAATTAAACCTCAACTCAGCCCCTACCCAAGTTCACTTGGGCTAAGGGCTAGGGGCAACTGATGATACTCAAAATAATTTCCAAGTATGAGCTCAGGAGCGGAGGACAAACTAGCAGACCAGATCAAGAGGTCAGGGAAGACACGTAGAGCTCAAAGGATTAGAGCTAGAGCCCCCCCAGACGTGATAACAGCGGAAATGATAAGAAAACAGTTGGATGACAACAGAAATATAATAGGTGGTAGAGAACCATATTCAAGGCACAAAATCCTTAACCAGCCAAGATCCTTTTCTAAGATTAAGGAGAGTTCCTCAGATAAATGGCAAGGATCTCGGGGCAGATCCCGCAGAACTAGAGACGGCCCTATAAATACTATGTAACACCCCCAAGAGAGGGGGGACCCTAGTAACATACAATCAGTCTTGTAAACCTTTCAGATGATCAATAAAGTAAAAAGGAGCAAGAGCCTCCATTGAAGAGTGGATTAGCCAAGCTCCCAAGCTGATGAACCACTATATTTTCATTGTGTTAATCTCCCAATTTTCCCTCATTACCAATCCTTGTTCTTTTGAGCCTTGCGGCTCAGATCCTAACAGTCACACATTGCTTATCTCATCTGTTCAATATCACAAAGTTACACCACGTTGATTTACACCATCAGATTTAAACATTTTTTGTTCAAAATTAGATTAAGTTACTGAGCTAGTTGACGCTCACCGTACCTTATCTATCTATTTTTCAAAGTTTTGGCTATTCAAGGGAAACGTTTGAGTTCAAGGATGCGTTCTGGTCAAATTGATTTTCTTGTTTGAAGTGTATATAGAACATATTTTTCATTACGAGTTTTGTTGGATCATTGAAGTTTGTAATTTGACTTTTGAGTTGTAATATTTGCAACTTTCGAGAAGTGAAATTATATTATTGATTTTATTAGCATCTGATTAAGAAGAAGTTGGGTTAAGGAGTTACAATTTGGTATAAAAACTAACAATTAATGTGCTTATGAGAGACAGGGCATTAAAATTACAACTCACTTATTATTTTCGTGTGATGCATGTGTTGCTTTAAATTTTGTTGGGATCGACACAAATCTCTCAATTAACAAATAATTTTCAAACAATTGTTTGGAATGAGTTCAAATGTCATGTTTCAGGACTTCCTTGAATAAAAAACAATTAAAAACCTACTCCTAATGATGCCCACGTCATGTGTAGTTTGGGAGTTTGAATTATGTTATTCTTTCATTGAATGCTTTTTTACAGCCATCTTCTTCGACAGTTTCTATTTTCATCGTTGGTTCCTTAATGATAATTCTCAATAAATTACTTTATTTTTTATCAAATGTGATTGTAACTGATTATCTCCCACCTTTCTTTAATTATGTCGTGTGACACTTCCTTAGTAAATCAAGGGCTGTCAAGTATTAATACATTAAATATTTCTGGAATTTTACACTTTAACCTAAACAGTATGTTTTCGATAGAGATCAAGAAAGAGACAATTCTTCACCATCGCAATAGAGATTAAAATATAGGGTTAATCTCATTTTGCACCCTAAAAGATTGTTCAAATCTCAATTTGCACCCCCAAAGATCAAAAATCTCAATTTACACCCTCAAAGATAGAAATTTGTATCAATGTGCATCCCCAAAGATAAAAAATCTCAATTTGCACCCTCAAAGATAGAAATTTGTATCAATGTGCACCTAAAATTAAATTGATAAATTATACCTAGATCCCCTCATGTTTGTCACTTAATCATTTGAACTCCTTCACATTTAGAATATTCCTCTTACATCTCATGACGTTTGTGCATGTGTAACACATAACCACTTTTCGTTGATATCTGTTAATATAATCATTAAAAAATATGATTTTATCCTAATAAAAAATTATAATTTTATATTACCTTTTATTTTGTGGATTCGATATACTCTAAAGTTAAAAATTAAGCTTACCATTTGAATGTCTAATAAAATGTAGATATTTATATAAAAGGTAATATGAAAAATATTATATAAATATTTACATTTTATTAGACATTCAAATGATAAACTAGATTTTGAATTTTAGAATATATTAAACCCATAAAATAAAGGGTAATATGAAATTATAATTTTTTATTAAGATAAAATTATATTTTTTAACGGTTATATTAATAGATATCAATGAAAATGGGTTACGTGTTATACGTGCACAAATGTCATAAGATGTAGGAGTAATATTCTAAATGTGAAGAGGTCTAAATGATTAAGTGACAAGTATGAGGGGATCTATGTATAATTTATCAATTTAGTTTTTAGGTGCACATTGATACAAATTTCTATCTTTGAGGGTGCAAATTGAGATTTTTTATCTTTGGGGTGCACATTGATATAAATTTCTATCTTTAAGGGTGCAAATTGAGATTTTTGATCTTTGGGGGTGCACATTGATACAAATTTCTATCTTTGAGGGTGTAATTTTTGATCTTTGAGGGTGCAAATTGAGATTCGAACAATCTTTCGAGATACAAAATGAGATTAATCCTAAAATATAATTAGGGTATCATCTATTTGAAGAAGCATCAAAGAAGAAGAAGAAAATTGTTGACTTTCGTTTGTTTGAGATCACACCAAAAGAAAAAACAACCTACATGAAATGACATAACTTTCACTATTTATAATTGAAAAAATCTTACAAAATGACGTAAGGTACCTGTTAACAATGAAATTGTATCATTTTTTCCGCTGTATCAAAACGTTGCGAACATAATGTGTAGGTATTGTATGACATAATTAAAAACCATACAATTCAACCAGTTGTATTATTCTTTTTCCCTATCTCAGTATCATACAAGCCAAAATGATAAACCAACGATTTCCGATCACCGAAGTATGCAGAATAACAAAGGTAGAAAAAGTGTACAATCTGGAAGTGATGTACAAGAACTACCATTAACAAATGCTCAACAACTGTTAGCCAAAAAACAAAAAAAACAAAAAGGAAAATTTTTTTAAACCTTTTCAACTGCTAATCAAACTGAAATATTGTCAATCAATCAATGGATCGATCAACCCTTTACACAAAAAATGAAGGTAAAAAATGATTAGCCCAAATTAGAAGGCTAAAAACCAATTGAGAAAAAAAAATAATTAATTCCAAGACAAATGTACAAAATTTCAAGCAGATATAGAACAGAGATCTTCAAAGACTTGTCTGATATTAGGCCTTTCATTTACAGGGAGAATACACCTTAGTGATATGGCAAGAAATTCATCCATTGCCTTCGAGTGTTCCTCCCCTCCTGCAATGTCTCTGTCGATACAGTCCATTCCTCGTCCTTGTCGATCACACAGCCTAACCCAATCTGTTAGATCAACAGCACCTGCTTGGCCAGAGATAATGTCACCGGCACTTCTTCTGGTCAACAATTCCATCAGAATCACCCCAAACGAATACACATCAGCTTTGAATGATGGTATTGGTTTGGCTGTGGTTGCAAGTTCTGGAGCACAGTAGCCAAGAGCCCCAAGGTTCAAAATCTGCTCTGCAATGCCAGCTGGCATCATCAGTCGATGGAGACCATAATCAGTAAGGAAAGCATTATACTCGGTTCCCAAAAGAAGTATATTAGTTGGCTTTAGGTTTCCGTGAGGCAAGCTCCGATCATGGATGTACATCAGAGCCTGAGCAACATCAACTGCAACTTTCAACCTTTGCCTGAACGATAATGGGGAGTACCTCCGAGGTGTTGTCTCTGCATAAGATATATACGTTGATTAAATACCCAAAACTAAGAAAATTTCATATTCAAAATATTCTAAAACTCAGAGAATTTCGTAATCAAATATTCCTGTTAACAATTGCATTAGCCTGTCTGAATCTGGATACAAGATTAGGTTAAAAGAAGCCACCATAACTGTAACTCTCACACAACTGCGCAAAAAGTTCAGGCCGTGGCCATACTGCCATTTAGACCGTTAAATTACTTTGCATTGAATTCACAACTCCTAGTATTGCAAAGCGACCACCTCTCTAGCAGTACATAACAATCATTTTTCTTTTCAGAAGAATTATTGTTTTAAAGCAAATAGGGAGCTCTCGAGGACCCAGGAAAATTGGGAAAATGAATGTGTTCTGGATGGACATTAGCACATTCAGATGGCACTTTCAGCTCAACAAAGCCTTGCTACAACTCTTTGGGATTAGCTGAAATTCATCACATTTGCCAGGATTGGAGGAGTTGGCAAGGACCTCATGAATGTGGTCATCTTTTGTACATATATACTGTTGCTGGCAATTTTGTTTCCGAAAAGGTTAACCATACGAAGAAACATTGACTGAAAGGATGGCTAAATACTTGAAACCCTCAATGGAGGCCATTGATCTTCTTCGAAATTTCAGGAGATTTTCTGAGATTGAACCTTGCTTTTTCAAATTTGATACTGCCCTATAGAACATATCATGGCTATCATTGTGTTCAAACAGTAACACTTTGATGGTATCATTGCCAGCAAGATAAAAGAAGTCGGCCACCGCACGAGGTGGAAGCTACCTCTCATAGCATATGCCCTGGCACTAGATTCACTGATATGATTGAGGGCAAAGTTGTTCACCTGGCAGATATTTAAATCTTTCCACGATCTCAATGCATTCTCCATGACTACTAAAAGGTTGCACCAAAAACAAGGTCAGTCAGCAGCTTAAGGTTTTGCACTTCTGCTAAAGCAGTGTAGGAAGCATCCTTAAAAGTATGTCAAACAAGTTTTGATCCTCAGAGACACAGAAGCAAAAGGTTTTCCAAGATGCTTACATCAATCTGACGTGTCCAATTGCAAAAGTCGGTTCCCAAGTCCTAAGAGGTTATATATGGAAATAACAGAGCTTTGAAGGCAACTAGAAGATTTCCGGAGATAAAAAGCATCTTTCATTCTTTTTATCTCAGGTATTGCAAATTGGATTTCTCAATGATGCCATGCAGAAAGAATTCTTTTAGAATGTGTGACAAACCGAGCTTAGTGGGAAACACCGACATCATTAGGCATTGCCCTGCACTTCAGCAGTGTATACATTCAATAACCTTAAGATTGAGTGTGCGTGCATGTGTGTGTTTTTGTTTTTTGGGAGGCTTACAGAAGAATCTTTGAAATTATGAATGCCACGGGCCATCCCAAAAAAAAATGCATGTTACACAAAGTCTGTAATAAGATCAAGAAAAGTCTATGAGCTGTAAGCCTCAGAGGAAAAAGAAGTGAGTGTAATATATAATATAAGAGCATTTTCAACCATGACTCAAATTTTTACTCAAATTTAAATTAACATTTGACTAAAAAAACTTGATTTTATACAAAGAGCTCTAATGGACAAACTCAAATTTAAAGAAGGACAAACCAAATTTAAATGAGAGCAAACCCAAAATTAAATGAGTAAAGATGACCACTTGATCTTTAAAAGAGGGTGAAATCTCATCATTAAATATTTGGGTAAGGATTTGAGTCTCCCTTGATTTGAGTAAAAGAGGAATCCCCGTTGATTTGGTATAAGTTTGACTTGCAGCAAGCTTTTTGAGTTTTTTACTTAAATTTAAATTTAAATCTAAATTTGAGTCAGGGTTGGAGATGGCACTATATTTAAAAGAAAAAATGAGAAACAACAAGTACCACAAAATAGATTATATTATTGAGTGAATAGGAAACACAAGCAGTTCTGGCAGCTTACCATAGAGATGTAAAGCCAAGCTATACCCCTGAACATAATCTGCTAAAATAAGCCTCTCTTGTTCTCTTGGGCCCCAGTAATAAGCTCGTAATGGAACAACAACTGGATGCCTTATTGAGCCAATCTTTTTGATTTCCTTATCAAACTCTTTCTTATGCTTGACCAACCCCACCCGCAACCATTTCACAGTCAACATTTGTCCATTGTCTAGTGTTGCTTTGTATAAAGTGCCATGGCTGCTTCTGCCAAGAACTTCTGCTGGAGCTCGGGACAACTCCTCAGCAGTAAATGCTAGTGAAGCATCCAAGAAGAATAATTTTCCAGCCAACCGATCCGGAGAATAAACATTCAACGTCACAGGTTGTTCCAGAGCATCGATGAAACGAGGTGAGGAAGCTATTGGGGAACCTGGAGAGGACTTCCTTCCAGAAGCTGCAGGTTGACCATCTAGCACAATGGGCTTTGTTGATGCCAAACTAGCAGACACCCCCACCCCACCGGACACAACATGCTCAACAATCTCAGTTCCACACTCCGCCTGCCCTGACAGTGACCTTGAATTTGACATTAGCAAGTGATCGTTATAAAAACTTATCAAAGTTGGAGGGGGCTCAACATCTTTGCGAAACTTGAAAAGTGAGGACCGACTGAATTTTCCTATTTTAACATCCCTACCAGCAGTTCGGCCATTAAATCCACTTCTAACACGAAAGTCATGCAGTTGTGCTCGATAATAAGCCAATAGAACAAGGCCAATCATCACAGCAGCTCCAACCGAGGCAACAATGATTGCTATTCTAATACCAGACTTTGAACTGTGATGTTTTCCTCTATCAGGAATCTGATCTGGAAGACCAGTCTGTGACGGCCAACCTTGTGGGATTACCAATAAGGTGTTCCCAGGACGAAATGAAGTATCAGGGAAGTGTCTCAAATTTTCTGGAACTGATCCAGAAAGATCATTATAGGACACATTAAGGACCTTCAGACCTGAGGGAAGTTTCTCAGGAATTTTACCCATGAAATTGTTATTGGATAAATCAAGGTACTCCAGGCCACTGAGTTTGCTCAATTCATCCGGTAATTTTCCAGATAATTTATTCTTTGCAAGATTTAGCAATTTAAGCCTCCCCAAATTACCTATGTCCGAAGGCAGGTTACCTGTCAAGGAATTGTCTGAAAGATCAAGAGACTCTATCGGCGGATAAGAGGGTAAAACTAACAATTCACTTGTATGGGAGCCTTGAAAGGGAATTGTTCCTGTAAATTGATTTCCTGAAAGATTCAGGTTTGTCAAGACCATTGAAGCAAAGAAACTAGGTGGAATAGGCCCATCAAGCTTATTAAGGCTGAGGTCAATGGTAGACAGCTTTGAATAGGTTCCCAATACAGGAGGCAAGGAACCTACTAGAGAATTATTTCTAATATTAAGCATAGTCAATACTTGAAATTGAGAAGTCAAGTTAGGAATACTTCCTGTCAACTTATTTGAACTCAAATCCAGAACTTCCAAAGTGGCTTCCCAACTCTGCACAACGGATATGTCATCAGATAGCATATTACTGCTCAAATCAATAACTGCACAAGTTCCCACGGATGGTGGCAATGAACCTGATAGCACATTTGATGAAAGATTCAGAGTATTCAATGTTGTAGAGTTTATTCCATGAATAGAACCTGTATGCGTTCAAGTTGAATATACAACTATGTCAGACAAGCAGTTGACAAAAACTAAGTGCTTAGGGAAGATATCATAATCACATGAAGACTTGTCACACATATGAAGGAAGTTACTGTAGGACTGAGCTTTCAAGAAAATTGACAAAAGGGAAGGGTGCCAAAGGATCACCATAAAATCCCAATGAACAATTGAATAAGCAACAATACTCAGGTTATATCTTTATAAGTTCATATACATAAATATTAACTATCAAAATTTTCCCATAATGCATTATATTGTAATGCACATTTACTGCAGGCTCAGTGCATCACACAGAATAAATGATAAACAATGAACACAAAGCAATCATGGACCAATAAATTCTAGGTATTTCAAATAGTAAGTCTACATTTTCAATCTATAGTCTATACCATTCAATTCAAATAGTAATATTACAATTCAAAACTTCACCATCAAATTCAGAGAACCAATTATTGTCACCAAGCATGTAATAGATAATATTACAGGGTGAAACTAGATGCCTGAAAAAAAAGGAGTAAAATTGCTGCTACTAGATGGGTGTCGAACAGAAATAATAAATAGAAATTTCCTCTAATTTATATAAAAGAAATAATTAGTTGAAATCAATAAAGGTACAGTCCTGTGATCCAAAACAACTTTAGCATACCTGTGTTAACAATTCCTGTAATACCTCTATTTTTTTTCTTTTGAATAAGAAACCACTTTACTACTTCTGACAAAAATCTCAACAAAACTTTAACCCTAACTATTTGGGGTTAGTTCCATGAATTATGTTTCTCCATTGCACTATTTGGATTCGAGTTCATATTGGATTTGACAAAGTATTATGCTGGTTGTTAACAACCTACCGCACCCCTCCTCCTTTATCCGGGCTTGGGATCAATTGTGTAAAAGATAGGCACTAAAACTCAACACAAGCGCAAACTTCTGACAAAAATCTACGGTTCATAAATGTTCCAACTAAGATGAAGTGACCTCCTCACCAGATAGAGTTTCTCTCCCAGGTGTGTTTTTGTGGGGTGATATAACAATTTGCACTAACCACAACTATAAAGGTTAAAATGAAGCTAGTCAGAATGTCCCTTTTTGTGGTCTTCATAAAACATGTTAGTGGATGCGACCCCAAAATTACTTTTCTTTCATTGCAAGGAGCTGACCCTTTTTCAAGAATAACTGAATAAGTGCTTTCAACTTCTTCAAAATTCCGAGAAGGACACTTTCCACTTTACAAGTCAAGAGAATTTCGGATCTAAAATTAACAAGTATTTGTTTGGTGTACTGAAGCACCATTATCATTTGAGCGATCCAATTCAAACCAAAACTTTCAAGGTCCAATGGATTCTTAAAATGTTTTCAAGAAAACTAGTAGATTGTATTGCTGGAACTGCCTCAATACCTGTTCAAAATTAGGAGTTGAACTCATTTAATAAATCTATATTTTGTTAAATGGAAAGAAAATGATTCAACACGTGATGTGTCCTATCCTTTGCTTGTTTATGCTAACAAACAGCATAGAAGGGAATAGAGTATCCTTCTCTTTTCCCAAGAGTGGTCAATATGAAACTCACATCCAAAGGTAGACTTTTTTGGTACACCTCTTCGACATGAGGCCGTTACACAATAGGTCCACTTAATTGTTAAACCTTAAGGCAGACATATCAGTAAGTCCACTTCCACTACTGGTTACAAAGAATGCCAACATAAGTGATGAGCTCACCATAAATGCGCCACTGCATTGGCACATGCGAGGGGGTAATAAATCTTTCAGTAGGAAGTAGGCGAAGAAATAAATTCACATCGTTCAAAAAAGTGTAGGAGTGAAGCTGAAGACACAATTCTGACTCCAACAGAATATTGGCGTCCCTAGATTTTTACTTGAATAATAGTGGCACAGACTCTCGACCTTAACCCTAACAGAATCAAAGAACCTCAGATTAAGCAAAGGAAATTACTGCTCGTCTTTAATGGTCAAGGGTTCAATTGTCAGAGTTCTTAATACTTGTACGAGAGATTTTGCCTAACGTTTTGAGCTCTCTTGATCTATGCACACCACGTCTTTAATCAACTATGAAGGTCTTTGATCCATGTGCAAGCCGATAAAAGTTTTACGATTTACTTTTGTTTTTCAAAATTAAAAAATCAATGCTGGACACCAAGACAATAATGCACACATTGTCAGCATCTGAAATTGGCATCGCTGTAAAGCCTCTAATCATAAAGTAACATGTATTATCTTCATAATTCCACATCTAAGCCAAAAAGAGACAGCTTATGAATTCCAATAATCCAGAGTAAACATAAAATGCACATAGCTGACACAAGTAACAACACAGAAACATGCATTTACACTGCATGACGACACAGAATCATGAGTTTATTTACACAACAACATAGAGTCATAAATTTATGGTTACAGGATCTACAGTTTCTCATCAAGCATCCCACTAAATGCACAAGAGCTAAGACATATCTACTATAGGCATCGTTAAACCATCGATAAACAGACAAATGGCACACTTTTGAGTGCTCGGCTAAGAAAGAGGCTCATCCACTATTAAATAATAATTATGTAAATGAAGTTAATAACTTACCCGAAAATCCATTGTAACTGAGATCTAATTCCTGCAAAGGAATCAAATTCTCCAAGAGCTCTGCTGGTATTGATCCAAACAACTGATTATTCCCAAGTCGCAGAACCCGAAGATTTGGCAATGACCCAAATGGAGGTAGCTCTCCAGATATCCCAGTATCACCCAAATCCAAAACTCTCAAGTTCCGGAACAACCCAATCGAATCATTCCGAAAAAACTCACCACCCAACCTATTGTGACTCAGATTCAGATGCCGCACCGTATTAGCCAAGCTAGATACATTCTCCACACTCATAGATAGCGACCCAAAAAACATATTGTTGCTCAAGTCAACATAAATCTCATTTCTCAGTTGGGGAAACAAATCTTGTACATCACCCAAAAACCCATTTGAATGCAAATCCAGCACTTGTAACTGCTGTAAATTCTGCATACCACTAGGAAACCCACCCGTAAAGTTATTATTCGACAAATTGAGGTAGTTTAGCCCCCAAAGATCGTTGATTCGGACCGGTATAGGGCCGTAAAATTGATTGCCTGATAGATCTAAATATTGTAAAGTAGTCATTGACCCCAATGCAGGAACGAGCCGGCCGGTGAGAAAATTGCCCGGAAGGCTCAAATTTGTGAGCATTTTGAGGCCAATTAGAGTCGAGAATTTGATGTCTCCCAAGAGGCTGAGGTGGTCGAGAACTATGGCGGAAACGAAACCGTCCTGGCCGCAGAGAACGCCGTAGAAGAATTGGGGGCAAACGTTTGGATCTGAAATGGAGTTTTGGTTCCATGTATTGAAGACTTTTCCAAGTGGGTCTTCTTTAATGCCCTTCTTGAACTCGAGGAGTGATCGGACTTCGTCCTCTGATGCAGAGAGGAAGGTGGGTGAGAAGAGGAGAGAGAAGAAGACTAGAGAGAGGAAGTGCGGGTTTAGAGTGACACTACTGAGAGTCATTTGAGTGAGGAATGTAAGTGAAAAAAATAATCCTAAATATTGGTCATTGAGAGAGAGAGAACGAGGGCTTCCTCAAGTGCAGAATGAGAAAGTTCATCAAGATCGGAGGAGTGTAGAGAGAGTCAGTAGAAGTGAAAGAGTTTTACAGAAACAGTTTGAAAGAGAGAGAGAGAGAGAGAGAATGGTGCAGCTGTGAGTTGTGCGCGCCAGGAGCGCGTGTTGTGTGAGAGGGGTTGCTGAAAGAGAATCTCTAATTCTTACCTTTTCTTTTTTAATTTAAATTTAAATTTAGATAAAAAAAAAAAATTTTAAAATTTCTAAAATCATACGCTCAAACTCATACTAAATTCGAATTTGTTTTTCTATAAATTTAAATTTTTCTATTATAGTACTTTATATCAAATTAAATTTTTTATTAAAATGATAAATTATATTGAAATAAAAATTTAAGTTAAAATAGGAGATTCTCGCGTTTGGCTTTGAATGAGAAGAATAACTCAGAGGGCTAAGTTATTTTGGATTTGGATTTACTTCCATTACTCCTTGCTGTGGAATGTAGGATGTGAGAGGTTCAACCACTAGTCCATGGCTGGCGATTGTCCCTGTGCAACTCCATGAAAAAGTTAGAGAAGTTTAGAAATCTTTCAAAAGTATGAGTTTTAACTCAAGTTGTACATGAGATTGGTTTTTTTTTAGTTCCCCCCCCCCCCCCCCCCCCCCCCCGACGGATTATGCATGTCAAGTAGTGTTGAATTGGATCTGTTATGCACCCATACACTCAATGTTGAGGTCGACTTTGTTGATGATTTATGTGCTTAACCATAACTTTTGGTTTACAAGTAATTATAGTTACTTAATGTGAATTTGGCCACCGGATGGAATGGTTAGTAAGATATCGGTCAAATTTTTTATGTTAAAGATGGAGATTTGAGTATTAGAATTCACATTGAAGTTCGATTGATTGATAACTATGCTACCTTTAGTTAAGTTTGTTCTTAAAAATTGTAACAAACATGATTAAGAATCTCATGATCCCAATAATGAGAATTTATCGAGGTGGTCTCTAGATATTCTCTTTTGTCTCCACCCTTTTTTTCAGAAGCAAAAAAAAATGTGAATTTGTCGTGGAATATTTCATTCATGCAATTAATTCGAAAACATCCAAAGTGAAAAAAAATTAAATTATTTTGTTAAATAGTTATCCAAACGGACCCTTTAAAGTTTAACGTTTCATTTAACGTGGGAACTGTTTGTGCTTGTTTGCGTATGAAACTATGAGCTGTATAGTATCTATTGAAATAAGCTGAAGAGGGTGAGAAGTACTAAAATCTGTTGAAATAAGTTGAAGAGAGGGAGAAGTACTCAAATTGGTTTAAAATTCATGTATAATAGTTAAAAGTGAGTAATATACAAATACCTGAGCATAAAAATTTTAAAAAAAATAGCAAGATTATAATACAAAAAATTATCAAAAGCAACAGATTTGTAGTCGTGAACCTTACATTGTTAACTTTTTGTATGTTTGATGGTGCAATCAAAATATTTAAACTTTCAATACGATAAATATTTTATGAAATCTCTAAACTTATCTTGTAAACAACTTTATTTGGTACTAGCAATGCACATGTCTTGCACGTGAAAAAATTTAATTCATTAATTTGTTATTAAATTTATTTAAAATACAAAATTAATTAACAATAAAATTAAATTATTTTTTGTAAAGGTAAGTAAATAATTAAAATACCAAGAAAAAAGACATTTGATTTAATAATTTGTAAAGCTCATCAAAGCTCAAGGCTCAGCTTAATTAATGCTCCTACTGTCAATTCTGTCCTTCATACAGCGGATTCGACAAGTCAGTTGATTTGTGTTACAATCATTGAGACACAGTTTTTTGTTTTTTTGGATCTAGGATTTCTATAGGACTTTTTTGTCAACTTCAAAATATATAGAACAAGATTAAAAAAATGTGACAATTACAATTATATAGCAAATTATATTTTATCACGTTGTAATAAAATAAAGAAACTCCAATATACAAAATTTTAACATAAATATACGAATTAATAAATGAAAACATAGAAATTAATAAATTAAAATATATTAATTAATAAACTAACCTCAATTATGCGATTATTCGACCTGCAACACCAATTTACTAAACAAAACATGAGAACTAAAAAACTAACCTCAATTATGCCGAATACTTGAACTGTCACTTCAATCTTTTAGAAAATTGCTGGATATTAAATTAAAAAAATTTAAGTGTCACAGAACATAGGAATTAACGTAAACATAGGAATTAATAAACTAAAATATAGGAATTAATAAACTATCAATTCAGTAAAAATCTGGTTTGCACAAAAATGATTTAGAAACATAATACCAGAAAATAGTTGAACATGCAAAAAATCATACAAAATACTTCAAAACAAATATATAATATAATAGTAAAAGTAATAATAATTGATACACTGACATTTGCATTAACTCTTGGCTTTCACACTGAAATTAACTGGACAAGCTCTTCTAGTTCTTTTTTCCAGTTAGCTTGAAAATTTTTCAGTATCTCTGTAACCCAAAATCTACAAAATAAATCATCAATATTGAATAGACCTAAATTAAATACACGCATTCAAATTTTACAAACAAATAAAAACCACAACTAATAAGAAAGAAAAATTGATGTATTCAATTAATTAGAATATATGAAAAACTCAAAAGAGGATTGAAAGGTATCACATGCCACAATAGAGAAATATATCAAAATGAGTTAGGCTTTTTTTTTTTTGTCTAATTGTTATTTTAAAAAAAAGAAGGTTTCTTTACATTTTCTATTGATGATTTAAATCAATGGCTACAATGATTTATATTTGAGAATAGGTTCAAATTCACAGTCCTTTAAAATTGTATTTTAATTTAGATAAATTGTTGTTAATTAAATTTTTTTGGGTATTAATGATTTTTTTGGGAATGAAACATAACCCAAAATTCAATAGGGTAAATTTTTAATTAAAAATTTGTTATACAAAAAGAAAACAGAGGTTATGGGTGGTTGGGTGGATTGCTCAAGCAAAGAGGTGATTGTGTGTGTTTATGGTGGTGGTGTGGGCAGAATGTGAAAGATTAGAGAAATTTAGAGGTAGAGAGAGGCTTACCTGGGAAAGCACTGCCACTGTGTGCGATGGAGGAGAGAGCTGAGATACAGAGAGAAAATAGAAAATCCAAGGAAAAATTGATAGTGTTTCAATGGTTGGAAGTTACAAAACTCTAAGAAGTCTTCTTTAATTGATAGTGTTTCAATAGTTTGGGAGTTACAAAACTCTAAGAAGTCTTCTTTAATTGATAGTGTTTAAAGGAGTCTTCTTATTTTAGAAATCTTGTAGGTATGAAATAGAGAAAAATATGTGGGTATAATTGACTTTAAAATAATAATAAGGGATAAAATAGGAAATTAAAAATTTTTCACATATCCTGATATTTATAAGCAGTATAGATAAACAACTTCAATCAACAAACTCAAATTTTTATTCAAATTTTTTTAAAAATTCTCAAATTATCCCAAAAACTCTACTTTCCCCAAATGCACCTCAATTTCTATGTAACTCAATTTTTGAAAGTCAACCTAGTAATCATAGTCGGCCACCAATGACCCTTTCAAGAACCCCGAGACTTCACAAATCTCAGGATCAGAAAGCACAAGCAAAACTATGGTTATTGCAAAAGCCATTTGATGGTGCAGAGATTTGGCATGTTCTGTTTATCCTATAGTGTGATTACTATGCACAAAAGTTTATCATTTGACATTTTGATTCAAGGCCCATATTTCTCCAAATCTCAAACCCCATGGATATAAACCAGTGAAGATTAACTAAATATTTCTTCAATTATTTGTTCAGTATATTTAGGTTAATTGTGAAAAGAAGAAGATAGAAGATGAAATGGAAGAAACTTAGCACATATTTTCAGAGGAACCATGAATGCTTCGGCGGTGGAAAGAAGCGTCAAAGGGAGGGAGAGAACCACGTATGCTCTATGCAAAGAAGAAGTATGTTGGGATTGGGTGGATGAAAAAGTTACAGTTAAAATTTTGATATAAGATTTGAGTCCCTTTCAATTTGTGTCTAAAAAAAGTTTTTACTTGATTTGATACAAGTTTGAATCTAGAGTTGGAGAAGGTTTTTGAGCTTTTTTACTTAAATTTAAATTTAATTCCAAATTAAAGTCAAATTTGGAGATGTTCTAAACTCAAAGAGGTTTCTGCGTATACCTAATTTGATTTTATAATTGATTAGTAAAGATTTTTGGGGTTCTAGTATTAAATTGATTATTTTACCAATTATTATTAAGTTTTACGTGTTAATTTTGAGAAATTTTCAATTATAATTATACTATAATTTTTTACTAGAATATTCGCAAATTTTTGTCGACCAAAACTTGAGCAATAATATAGGCTTGTTACTGAGTTGGTTGAAGTAATCTCACCAAAAAGTCACTCTTCCAACGTCTACTTAGGTGACTAGTTAATATCCTCTAACTCTATCTATGAATTAGGCTACTCTACTATAGGCTCCATCTGTTCTTTTTTAAGAAAAATTTAACTTGGTTTCAATTGTTACCAAAATAACTACAAGAGATTAGAAGGCTTTGATCGTGTATTCACTCTCCTTAAGGAAATTATACCCCCACTATGTTATTGCTGGGTTTGTGACAAATTCCTCTAGGATTAACAAAGTCAAATAGAATTTTAGATAGCAAACTCTGAAATTCTCTCAAGAACAGAATGAAAAAATGTTTTGTATATTTTTATTGAAGGATTTGTAAAGGTATTTATAATAACTTAGAGATGTAAAGAAGAGACACAACTCTTGGACCAAGAGACATGTAGCAGTTAATTAATTTCTTAATTAATACAAAATAATTAATACATTTTTTTTTATAGGCTTCAAGCCCAAGATGCGACAAGTGTCCAAGTGTCTATCTTTTGATTTTAAATATTATTTTATTTAAAGCCTAATCAATGCACATTGATTTAAAATATTTGAAGCTTCCCTCCAAATCTTCCCACTATCCAAACTTATAAAATTTGGTGTGTTTCTTTTTTTAAACTATTATACTCCCTTTCAATTTTCCAATGTGGGATATCTTACATTACTAACTATTTCTAACAATCCTCCACTTAGATAGTAATGTAAGTAATCAAAATCAACTAAAGTTTAAGCATGTAGAAGGTGTCTTTCGACTTAAACCTGCTATTAGTATAAACATTTCAAAACCTTGTCAAAATCAATGGTTATTTAAATTTATTAAACCTTGATTTTATACAACAAGATCGAAAATGTCATACACATAAACTTACAAGTTTCTCTAAATGTGTTCACCGTGAACTTTAGCACCATATTATGGTCTAGTGCTACCTTCTAGTTTCATGAACACTTACAAAAGTTTTATTTTTAAACTCTTGATAGAAGCGGCACATCTTCTTGTGTTCACATAGGTGAAGAGTTGTTAAAGTTTCAAAATTTTGAACTTCTTGTTTATAAAACCGAACACAAAGTCTTCATTAAGAATAATTAATATTCAACCTCCTTTTCCATAAGCACTATATATAAAACCTTGTGCTTGCTAACAATCACTAATAACTTGCTATTACCTCTTAAATCTTTAAAAATTGCTAAGCAACAACAAAGGTAGGGCTTCCATTATTAGTGGCAAACTTAGAATAGTTTAAAACTCATTGCACTCGTAGTGTTTTTAATCATATCTCTCAAGAGTCCTTTAGTTAATAGATCAGTCAGGTTTTTACCAGACCTAACATAGACAACTGTGAATATACCATCAGAAAGTAGTTGTCTAATATATTCATGTCTTAAAGCAATATGTCTAGATTTACCATTATAAATCTTGCTAAAAGTCCTAGACATAGTTGCTTGACTATCACAGTGCAAAGAGACTGCTGGCATCGGTTGTGGCCACAACTTTATATCTAATAATAAATTTTTCAGTCATTCCGCCTCTTTACATGTCGCTGCCAACGTAGTAAATTCAGATTCCATTGTAGAATGAGTAATACACGTCTGTTTCTTAGAAGCCCATGATATAGCTCCTCCACCTAAAGTGAAAATACAACCAGACATTGATTTATTATCATTGATACTAGTTATCCAACTAGCATCAGTATATAGCCTTCTAGTATCGAAGGGAATTTGTTATAAAACAAGGCAAATGACCTTGCCCTTGTAAGATAACCGAGAACTCTTCCAATAGCCCTCCAATGTTCGGTACTAGGATTACTTATATATCTCGAAAGTTTGCATACAGAAAAGGCAATATCAGGACTAGTGTAATGCATAGCATACATTAAACTACCAATTGCACTTGTGTAGTTTAATTGACTAACGGATTTGCCCAAATTTTTAGCCAACTTGTTGGAAACATCAAATGGGATATTAGTTTCTTTAATTCCCAAGTGGTTAAACTTGGAGAGAATCTTATCAATGTAATGAGATTGGCACAAAGCAAAACCCCTCACTATGTTTCTTAACTTTAATCTCTAAGACAGTATCGACTTCTCCCAAATCTTTCGTTTTAAATTGAGAATTCAAGTATCTCTTAGTATCATTTACTCCTTGCAAATTGGTTCCTATGATTAACATGTAATCAACATAGAGACAAACTATTACACCATAGTCTTTAGTAAACTTGGAGTAAACGCATCTATCTACTCTCCATTATGATTAAATCGATGAGATAATATGACACTATCAAATTTCTCATACCACTGTTTAGGAGCTTGTTTTAATCCATACAAGGATTTCACCAATTTACAAACCTTCTTTTCATTACTAGGAAGTACAAATCCTTCAAATTGTTCCATATATACTTCCTCATCAAGATCACCATTTAAGAATGTTGTTTTTACATCCATTTGATGAATGTATAAATCATATATTGATGCTAAAGCAAACAACACTCTTATTGAACTAATTCTTGCCACCGGAGCATATGATTAAAATGATGAGATAATATGACGCTATCAAATTTTTCATGTCACTATTTAGGAGCTTGTTTTAATCCATACAAGGATTTCACCAATTTGCAAACCTTCTTTTCATTTCTAGGAAGTACAAATCCTTCAAATTGTTCCATATATACTTCCTCATCAAGATCACCATTTAAGAATGTTGTTTTTACATCCATTTGATGAATGTATAAATCATATATTGATGCCAAAGCAAACAACACTCTTATTGAAGTAACTCTTGCCACCGGAGCATGTGTCAAAATAATCAACTCCTTCTTTTTGTCTAAAACCTTTTGCCACTAGTCTTGCTTTGAAGGTTTGTAGAGAACCATCAGTATTATATTTTCTCCTAAACACCCATTTACATCCGATTGGTTTACAACTAGGTAGTAAGTCAACCAATACCCATGTTCAATTTGATAGAAGTGAATCCATTTTATCATTTATTGCTTCCTTTCAAAAACTGGAATCTCTTGATGCCATTGCATCACGATAAGTTTTAGGATCTTCTATCTTATTTAAAATCTCATCTCTACTTCCTTCAACCAAGAAGATTATTGCTTATGAAGAAATAAAATAAGAATCCAAGTTCTTCTTTTTTCTTACCCTTTGACTTCTCCTAGGTTCATTAGGAGGTTCAACTCATTTTCGTTTATTATTTAAAAAAGAACTTTGTTCCACATTAATGACTTGTGTAATTAGAGGTTCAAAATTTTTCTCTATTCGATTGTTGATTGACATTTGAATTTCCAAGAAAACTTATTTCTAAAAATTCAACGTCTCTAGACTCTATGATAACATTCGAGTCTATATCCAACAATCTATATGCTTTTGAATCAGCATAACCCACAAAAACACTCTTAAAGAGCTCTAGGTCCTAATTTGGTTCTTTTAGGATCTAGAACTCTATAATAGGCTATACAACCTCATACTCTCAAACAGCTTAAAATTGACCTTCCTCCTTTCCATATTTCATATGGAGAAGTTTTTGTTTTCTTTGAGGGTATTCTATTGTGCACATAGCAAGCTGTTAATAGAGCTTCTCCCCATAGATTTGTTGGTAGTTTAACTTGCATAAGCATAGCATTAATCATATCTACCAATATTATAGTCTTTCTTTCAGCCAAACCATTTTGTTGTGGAGTGTAAGGTGCACTCGTTTGATGAATCCTACCATTTTCTTCACAAAAAATAGTAAATTAAATTGGAAAATATTCACCACCTCAATCACTTTGTTGGATTTTAATTTTCTTTTCCAATTGATTTTCAACCAAGGTCTTATAGCATTTAAACATATCAAATGCTTGATCTTTAGTTCTCATTAAATAAACATTAGTAAACCTAGAATGATCATTAATGAAAGTAATAAAATATCTATTTCCTCCTCTAGTTAAATGACTATTTAATTCACATATATTAGAATGCACAAGTTCAAGTGTTTCAGTTGTTCTTTCATTCTTTGGAAAAGGTTTCTTAGTAATTTTTGCTTGTATGCATATTTTACATTTTCCAAAATTTTCATTTGTACATGGAATTAAACCATGCCTAGACATATATCTAATTGATCCATAATTAACATGTGATAAACGAGCATGCCATAAATTAAAAGGAGACTTAAGAATATAAAAAGAAACATCAACTTTATTAATGCTCAATTTAAACATGCCATCATATGAATACCCTGGTCCAACAAAGACACCATTCTTAGAAAATATAATTTTTTTTTTTGTTACCTCTAAGACAGCCTTCAAGCCCTTCTTGCACAACAAACTTGCAAATATCATATTCTTTCTCACATCAGGAACATGAAATACATTCATTAAGATCAGTTTCTTTCCAGAGATAAACTGCAATTCAATAGTCCATTTTCCATGCACTTTGGTAGTATCATGATTCCCCATCAGAACACTTTCATCCTTCGCTACAACTTCATAGTTCTTGAACAGATTTTTGTCATCACAAACATGCACTGTCACACCAGAATCATACCACCAATCTACAGTCTTGTCAGCTGTTCTTATGTTGCATTCTATAATCATGCTAATTCTAAGTTCAGCAACCATAGCTATAATTTCAAAAGGACTTGGAGTATGTTCAACAATATTGGCCATTTTTTGTCCAACGTTTGCCTCTGTCTTCAATTTCTTATAGATACTACACTCTTTCTTGAAATGATCATTCTTGCCACAAAAAAAAAACATGTCTTGTTCTTCTTTTTGTTGGCAGAATTATTACTTGAAGATTCAGCATACTTCTTTTTATTTTCAGAAGTATTACCAGTCTTTGCTGATTTCTTTGTATTAGACTCAATACTGTTACTTTAGAACCAGACTTTGAAACATTTTTATTCTCAAGATTGCGAGATTCTTCTTCTATTCTAATATGCTTCATGAGTTGGTCTATGGTAAAATCTTCAAAAGTGTGCAACAATTTCTTTCGATAATATTTCCAAGTAGTAGGCAATTTTGCAATTACTGTAGCCATTTGAAGTTGTTCAGACACTTCTATTTTAAAATCCTTGAGACTAAATACTAGGACAAGCAATTCATCTACTAGTTCCATGACAGATTTATTATCAAATATTTTGAATTCAAAAAATTTTATACCGAGAAATCTATTTGTACCTTGCTTGACATATATATATTTCTTCTCCAGGGCACTCCAAATTTCTTGTGGGGATTTGATTGAATGAAACAGGTCATACAATCAATCAGACAATGAACTTCATCCTCCATGTGTTTCTTGCGGGTTGCTATAATTTCTTCATCTTCTTTGTCAGATGGTTTAGGAATAGTTGGCAGATTTCCACTTAGCAGATACGCAAAACCTAATTCAGTAAGCAAGAAAAATAATTTATCCTTCCAACGTGTGAAGTTTGTTCCATCAAAATGATCCAACTTGAACACTTCGAGATTGAACTTGAAAACATAATTCGAACCAGTAACCGAACCAGTAGCCTCCATTGTTGTTTAATTTCCTTAAGATTGTTACCAAAATAACTACAACAAATTAGAAGGCTTTGATCATATATTCACTCTCCTTAAAGAAATTATGCTCCCACTATGTTGCTGCTGGGTTTATGTCAAATTCTTCTAATATTAACAAAGTCAAATAGAATTTTAGATAACAAAATCTAAAATTCTCCCAAAAACGGAATAGAAAAATATTTTGTATATTTTTATTGAAGGATTTGTACAGGTATTTATCATACCTTAGAGATATAAAGAAGAGACACAACTCTTGGTCCAAGAGAAAAGTAGAAGTTAATTAACTACTTACTTAATACAAACTAATTAATAAAAATTATTAATTGTTTATAGGTTTCAAGCCCAAGATACCCCAAGTGCCCATCTTTTGACTTTAAATAGTATTTTATTTAAAGTCTAATCAAGACACATTGATTTGAAATATTTAAAGCTTTCCTCCAAATCTTCCCACCATCCAAACTCATAAAATTTGGTATGTTTCTTCTTTTAAACTCTTACACTCCCTTTCAATTTTCCAATGCGGGGATATCGTACATTACTAACTATTTCTAACATCAATGAATTCCCAAATAAGCCATGACCTATTTGATCCTTCAGCCTTCAACATTGAGGCAAGAAAATAAGAATTAGATCAGGGTGGAATCTTCACTTTCATGAGCAGGAGCTAGAGTTTAAAAATCAAGTGTAGATGGTGACCACATTCTCGAGTAGGTATGAGATATCCGATATGCGATGCAATATGCGAGTTGCACTTCTTTTTTTCGAGCATGCTATACTGCTTTATATCTGTCATTTTTGTCTTCACGACTAGGTGAATCAATCTATTCTTCTTTCCAAGTAGGCAGGGTGTCTTAGAATTTTTTTTTTCCTTCTTATTCAGATTTTTTGCTTCTTTATTAAGAGATATTTGATTTTCCCACTATAGAGCACTAGTTTCTCCAAGACTGAACAAAACCAATCGATTAAGTGAATCAACTTTATTAAATTGGCTATGCCCAGATATTTATTTCTTCAAAATTCATGGCAAAGTTGAGCGATGTAATAGTTTTCCTTAATACTTAGCAATGAACCATACGAATATCACTAGCCATGGTTATACTCGACTAGTCATAAGCGAGGAGAATTTGATTATAATCAAGTTCCACAAATTTCATTTTGTTAATTGCCCTAATTGAGGGAGAGAAAGGTTGGGGCCAGCTAGGAGGAAGCATGGTAGCTAAGGTGCGACCTTTTTCAATCGTGTATAATTATTGTAACTTTTTTGGTTTGTCTATTTGGAAAAAAAATTAAAATCTATATAAGGCAGCCTTTAAAACACTACATTTTGTTTGTTAAGTGATGGTAATAAAATAAAAAAGGAAAATGAGAATCGCAACAACCAAATTAGTAAACCAACGATAAGGGAATGATGAAAGAAAATTAAAAAAGAAAGTGACATCAATCCATTCCATATAGAGTCACTGTCATTCGCTAAATCCAGAGAGATGTATATTTTCGTCAAATTACACCTTTAAATGGGTCTATGTTTAGTTCTACTTTAGAAAGTCAAATTTCTTTTTTTTTTTTAATTTAACGGCCATGAGTGTTCGGATCAGCTTACGTGCTTCTCGACTAATTTTTTCACTGGTCTGGTCAATGGATGGTTATCCATGCTAATATTAAGGTATTTATGATGGATAAATTTTCTCATGATCTAACTACAATGAGCTACTAAATTTTGAACTCAGAACGTCTGGATTTACAACTCTTCTCTTTTACCACTTAAATTACCTTATGAAATTTTTAGAAAGTCAAATTTCAAAAGTAAATTAGACAAGAAATTTAGTGGCAAATTTACTAAGGGGATAAGAACGACTGTTGTGACGAAAATCTATGACAGAAGATTCTTTAATAGGGGTTTCAATTGATTAGAGAGTAGAATCAATGAGTTTGATCGAATAAAATCACAAATCTAAAGGGTGAGATGATGCTTGAAAGCAATGGATTGAGGCAAACTTAGTAGTGAATGCAACCCCTCTTGTTAGTATAAAAGATGAAAATCATATTCCCTAACACTTTTTTATTTTTCTTGATCGTCGATTACTTAATGTTAACTAATTAAGGACTAGTTTATTTATGATATATCCCACCAAAGTTCATAATCAATTATATGATAAATATATCTTGATCCCTTCAACTATATTCATGTTTTAAGTTTGCCCTATATAATTCAAAAGAAATGAAAAGAAATAGAAGGGATCTAAAATGCAAAAGTGGTGTCAACGTTCGGTCCTGATCAGCCATGACTTATTTATAGTTGATGATACCCAAAAAATGACACCATTAATTAATGGAAATTTAGTCAAGAAGTTGGGCTAAATGGACTAACACAGTCACACGACAAGGACCATTCAAGAAAAGTAACCGAGGTTGGCCTAGTACAGCCACAAGGGGAATCACTTAGATATCCAGAACTAGATTAATGTTGCCAACTCGGGACAATTGACTAAATTGATCTCCTATATACCCGAGCTAGCTTCAACGAGAGAGTTCGTCTTAAAGAACACGCAACAGGTGAGAGGCTCTGCCATAGGTGTGCAAGATTGCCACATATTCAGAATGAAGGACATGTCATATTGCCACCACAACACATTCTAGAAGGCCACAACACTCCTAGAGAATGTAGCCTCTAACGGCCTAGAGAATATAGACTCAAATGAACCAAATATTCTCTCAATGAAATCCTAACAAACTAGGGACCACCTGATTGTAACCGACTCTTCTTGTCCAAGTAATACACAATTTCTCCAAGAGCAAGAGACTCAATTAAAGTGGATTAGTCAAGTTTCACAATTGGTGAACCACTATAGTTCTTGTGTTTTTGTTCGTTCTCCAGCTCAATCTCTATTCATGTTTCTACTATAGCACCAGCCAAAGCCACTAGGCTCCATTCCAATTTCATCACCTTATCACACACAGACCGAAGCAATATCACCAAGCCTTGAACTCTTCAATTCAAGCATCTAGCTCACCTTCTGAATCCAAACACTATCAATTGGCACCATCTGTGGGAATTTATTTCCTTAAGAAATAATCTATTTTATTACTTGATGGTCAACACTCGAAGTATGAGTCAAGTCCCAAAAAACAATCAAAGGATCCCACCTCCTCCACCAATGAATACCTAGGATACCAACCTACATGGGGTTCCTCCCCCTCCTCCGTTAAATCCTCAAGTGGTTGAGCTGCCTCGCAAAAAGGAACTAGAATCCTATCAACAAGCTCTTCTTCATCTCCTTAGATAGAATGAAGAGTTGTTCATTCACATTCAAGCCCAAAATATCCAAGTCCAAACCTACAACCAGACCAACAAAATCCTCCTCCTTCTCCTCCTCTTCCTCCTCCATAGATTCGTGATCCTCTCAATCCTCAAAATCTCCTCAATCATTGAAATCCACTTGACCTTCATGATTAGAGGATCGACAAAATAGAGGACAATCGAAGTCAATTTGGGAAAATCTCTAGCAATAATATCATGGAGAAGATAAAGATGAAGTGCAAAGCAAAACACCTGAAGGACGAAGGATAAACCAACCCTTTCCAAAGCAAAGAATCGTAGACCAGTTCTAGGAACATTAGTATAGAGAGATCCAAAATGAGTTAGGTAATGTGAAAGAAGTGGTGCGAAACAAAGTTCTGATCACTACAAAAGATTTAATCTAACAGATTAAGTCACCATTTATTACTGAAGTATGCACTTTCCTTTACCTCCAAAATTCAAGGGACCCCAGTGCAAGATGTTCGACAGGACAAAAGACCCCGTGGACCATCTGGATTCATACAAAAATTAGATGGAACTCCACGGGTACCGTCACCAGTCTGTTCTCGTGCATTTGCAATTACTCTGAAGAGATTAGCTCTAGCCTGGTTCAATCGATTGGCCCCAACATCTATCTCATCTTTTAGAGATTTTTCAATTCAATTCATCACTTTATCGGAGCAAGAACCTACATGAAACGAATCTAGCATATGCTAAATGTCAAACAAGACCTAGGGGAGTCCTTGAGAAGCGATGTGAGAAAATTCAATCAAGAATCGCTCAAAGTGGAAGGACTGGATGAGAAAGTCGTGTTAACAGCCTTAACAGCCGATCTAGGCCTCCAATCTAAAGACCTTCTCTTCTCCACTTCTATAAATCCCAGGCGTCCATGACTAAAGTCCTAGCCAAGACTAAAAAGAACATCAGCAGAAATGAGCTTCTCCTCTCTTAGGGAGGCTCGATTTCCAAACCAGAACAACGCTCAGCAAAGAAGAGGAAGGAGTCCAGCAGTTGGGAGAGAGACCGTAGAAAAAGTAGTCAAGAACACGACCGATCTTTGCACATGGAAAGAGATCGGTCTCCAAAAAAAAAAAGGGAACGTGAAGGATTGCTTGGGACCTCCACAGTGCAGAATGAGAGATATATAAAATGACCTCCTAAAATTAAGGCATACCTACGCAAAAGGGACCCCACCAAGTATTGTAACTTCCATCGTGACCATGTGCACAATACTGATGATTGTTACCAACTCAAAAAGGAAATCAATTTTTTGACCCAAAGAGGTCAGCTCAAGTGTTTCGTCTCCCAATACAGTGAAAATCAACCTCAACCTCAGCAGGAACAATCCAAATAGGGACAGCTGCAGCAATAGTAAGCCTTGGAAGAAATCAAAGTAATCTCTGGTGGTTTTGCAAGGGGAGGCGAGTTAAGTATAGCCAGAAAGGCCCATATGAGGAAAGTAAAGACTGAAGATTCCTTGGAAGTACAAGTTGTTCAAAAAAAACCGTGCTAAGGGGTCGAGATCACATTTTCGGATGCTAATCTAGAGGGATGTCAACTCTCCCATGACGACCTTTTGGTCGTAAAAGCCATATTCGCGAACAAAACCATGCATCGAGTCCTCATGGACAATGGAATCTCAATTAACATTATCCTTTTAGGAGCCTTTGAGAAGCTTGGAATTGGCAAAGAAAAGCTTGAGCCAGTTAAGACGTATTTGTTGGGATTCTACGGAGAAAAGGTCTTTCCTTTGGGGTCGATTCAGCTCGTACACACAATGGGAGACCCCTCATGCCAAACCAACATAAGGGTAAGGTTCCTTATCATAGATGCACCTTTTACTTACAACGTCATTTTAGGAAGACCGTCTTTGAATTCAATTTGGGTCATCCCCTTTGCCCACCACCTTGTGATAAAATTTCCTACTAATAATGGGGTAAGGGTCGTAAGAGGAGACCAGTGGATGACCAGGGCATGTTACTCTTTGTCCATGAGAAAAAAGGAGGTTGACTCCATTCAGATAGATGACCTACACATGAGGGATGAGATGGAAACAAGACCAACACCCACCAAATAATTGGAGTCCATGCAAATCGACGAAGACCCAAAACACTTGGTTTTTGTAGGATCCAATTTACTAGATGGCATAAAATAAAATTTGATAGCATTCTTAAAAAGTAGTTCTGACATGTTAGCCTAGAAATAGGGAGACATGCAAGGTATCGACCAAAATGTGATCACTCATAAGCTCAGTGTGGATCCAAACTTTAAGCTAATCAAGTAGAAGAAGATGAGCTTTGCCTTGGAAAGGTAGAAGGCAATCAATGAGGAGGTATCTAAACTTCTTCAAGCTTGAGCCATAAGGGAAGTTGATTACGCTATTTGGCTTGCTAATGTGGTACTCGTAAAAAGACTAATGAAAAGTGGCGACTATGCATCAATTTTACTGACTTCAATCGGGCTTGTCCTAAGGATAGTTTTTCTCTGGCCCGAATTGATCTTATAGTCGACTCTACAGTAGGTCACAAGCTCCTAAGCTTTATGGAAGCTTTTTGAGGTACAACCAGATTAAGATGGATGCTAAAGACTAGGAAAAAACTTCGTTCATAATTGAGCAAGGGACCTATTGCTATCAGATCATGTCGTTTGGCCTTAACAGGGAGGATAAAAGCCCTTAAGTACTTCATTTCCTAATCTAGTGACAAGTACTAGCCTTTTTTCAAAATTCTCAAAGTAGCTTTTGAGTGAAACAACCAGAACTGGAAAGTTTACTTGAGCACACCTCTCGTACTAATCAGTCCAAAAGAATGAGAGGTACTCATTTTGTACCTAGCTATGTTAGAATTCTTAGTCAACATGACACTGGTAATAGAATAGGCAACAACTTGTGTATTTCTATAGCAAAGCATTGCCAGGAGCGGAGGAAAGATATCCCAAAATGGAGAAGTTGGTCCTAGCGCTAGTCACAACTGCAAGAAGGCTAAGGATTATTTCCAAGCTCATTCAATCAAGGTTTTGATTGATCAATCAATAAAGCAAGTCTTACACAAACCCGAGTCGTTAGGATAGCTAGTGAAGTGGGCTATTGCGTTAGGAGAGTTTGACATTATAATCAAACCCAAAGCAGCCATTAAGGGACAAATCTTGGCAGATTCCATAGTCGAGTTCACCCAAACAACAACAAAATCAAATACTATACCAAGAGAGCAAGGCCTTGTGCCTGACCTCCTGATATGAAAACTTTTCATAGACGAAGCCTCTAATGTGCAAGGAAGTGGGGCTAGGCTCATTTTGACCTCACCTGAGGGATCAACTTGGAGTATGCCCTTAGGTTTGATTTCTAAGTCTCAACAATGAGGTCGAATATGAAGCCTTAATAGTAGGACTCAGATGGACAATTTCTATGGAAGCACATCAGTTTATAATTCATAGTGACTCTCAACTCATGGTGAGGCAGGTTGAATCGGAATGTGCAACACGAGAGGAAAGGATGGCCTCCTACTTGCAAGTGGTGCAACGTCAACAAAAGAAGTTTGTCTATACTGAGGTTATCTAGATACCACGAGCCGAAAATGCTAGAGTGGACGCCTAGGCCAAATTAGCTTTGGCAGACCAGGGAAGCTTCAACAGGGTCGTCCCCGTAGAGCACCTCAGCAAGTCTGGTATTCACCAAGACGGTGACTTTTTGTCCAAAACTTTTGACTCAATTTTGACCTAGTTAGAAATTGATTCATAAAAATTCCATGAAATCAGTTTCTAATGCCATAAGAATCAGGTCAATCGGAGTTTGGAATAAAAACTTATGAGCAAAATACTAAGATAGTGTCAAATTTCGTTCTACCCGAATTCTTCTTAACATGTGTTTTAAGTCCAGAATACTTCTAAACTTGTAATATACCCTATATCACCTCTCTCAAGGTTTCTCAATCTTCCAAATTCAACGGTAGCTTTATTTTTACCTAAAAATATTTAAAAACTTACCTAGCAACCCTTCTCAAGCTTAAGTATCTCTGAACTAAATTTTATTTGAAAGTACACACGCGAAAAACTCAAATTTATGCTCACTCTTTTAGCAATGATTCGAAGTTTCTACAACCATTTTATTTATCTTAGGATGAATCTTAAGATGGCATTAGTCTTATTTAATTATATTATGGGATATTACACATAAGCACTGTTATCTTGGTATCCATTCCAAGGAAACTACTAAAAGCTCATGTCATCGTCTTCTTCACTCTAAAACCTAGTTCGATGGAACACGAACTGACCATAGTTCCCTGATGGTACTCGAAAGAGAGAATTATAATGGGGCTAGAAGGGAAATAGGTGGTGTTAGACCACAAACTGATGGAGAGGATACTAGTAAGGGACCCCAAATCTTGAATAATGCCTGAAATGAAGATCATCTACTGGAATTGTAGGGGGAAAACCACTCTGATTTCTCTAGATGTACCAGCCCAAGATGGTAGTTAATTCAGAAATTAGAATCGAGAACCAGAAAGCAGAAGAAATCAGCTCAATTTTCCAATTTGTAGGAATCTATCAGGTGGACTCAATAGGCTATATGGGTGGACTCTGGATGATTTGAAATCCATGGAAGATCCAAGTCACAATTGTACAAAAAAAGAAGTAGGAGATCCATGCATTAATTGAGGTGAACAATTCTCACCCTTGATTATTTTCTGCTATTTATGCTAGTCCTATTTTGGAAAATAGAAATTTATTTTGGAATAACCTGAAAACTGTGGCGGAAACTCACAACTTCTCGTGGCTCATTATGGGGTATTTCAACGAAGTCATAAGCCCAAATAAAAAGCTTGGTGGGTGACCCATCAGTCACTGTAGGGCCACTATCTATAAAGATTGTATGGATCACTGTAACATGATAGACTTGGGTTTATTGGGCCCTATTTCACTTGGTCCAACTCTAGGCATCCGACTGCCCTTATTTATACAATGTCTTGATAGGGCATGGTGCAACACTGAATGGATTAACCTCAACTCAGAAACAATTATAACTTACCTACCCCGAACCCACTCGAACCACTACCCAACTTTTTTCAACACCAAAATAGCACATGTAACACCTGAGAAACACTTTAGGTTTGAAACTATCTGGCTTGGTCACAATGACTTTGATGGCTGATTGAACAATGTTGTAGCCAAACGGAAAACATTTTCCACACCCAAATTGATGTTTTTCTCAAAAATCATGCTAGGGTGGAATAGGGAGGTTTTCAGTAACATATTTCTAGTCTCAACCCTTTTATTCTAAACTTGGACCATAAATTGAGGAAAGAATATAATTCAATACTTGCCAAGGAGGAGGAATTCTAGGCTTTAAAGTCAAGAGTAGAGTAGTTGTCTGCTGAGATAGTAACACAAAGTTTTTTTCACACATCCACAATAGTCAGAAGACGAAAAAATAAAAGTTTGGCACTAATGAACAAGGTTGGGGAATGGGTAACACAAATTGGAGAGATGAAAAACATGGTGGTTAATCATTTCAAATGAATCTTTAACAATTCTCAACAAAAGTCTCAACCTGGAAACTTGGCCCTCTAGCATAGTTTAGCACAAATTGATGACTTGGACAAGAAAATGCTAGCCAAGCTGTAGGACACCAAAGAAATCAAACTTGCACTTGCATAACTGAATCCTAGGAAATGCCCTGGACTTGATGGTTTCCACCCCATTTTCTTCCACAAACAATGGCCCATAATAGGGCCTAATGTTGAAAAGTTCACCCATTCCATCTTTGAGTCAGAAACCATTCATCCAGACATCACCAAGACCTTAATATATCTGATCCCAAAATTTGAAAACCTAGAGTCAGTGAACCAATATATACCCACAAGTCAACGTAACATAAGCTACAAAATTCTGACAAAAATTCTAGTAAATAGAATCAAGCCCCTTTTGGAACCTATAGTGCATCCCTTCCAAGCAAGCTTTGTCCCAGGACGACAAGGGATTGATAATGTCATTGTTGTCCAAGAAATTGTCCACTCCATGTCAAGGAAAAAAGGGAAACCAGAATCAATGGTCATTAAAATCAACCTTGAGAAAGGCTACGATAGGTTAAATTGGAAATTCCTTAAAAAATACACATCAAAAAATTACCCAAAAAAAATCATCAACATTATCATGGCATGTGTCACGTCAACCCAATTCTCAATTCTCTTAAAAGGAACCTCACAAAATGGTTCAAGGCCTCAAGAGGGGTGAAGCGATGAGATCCATTATATCCCTGTCAGTTTATCATTGGAATTAATGCCTTATCTAGCCTAATAGACAAATCTATGGAGATGGGTAGATGGAAACCAATCCAAGTAGGCAGGGGCGAGACAAAGATCTGACATGTTTTGTTTGCCAACGACCTACTTCTATTTGGTGAAGCCTCAGATCAAAATTGCCAACATCAAAAGCAAGTCCTTGACAAATTTTGTCAACTCTCGAAGTCAAAAAATAAATTTCCAAAAATCCAAAATCTTCTTCTCCCCCCAATTGTGATCCAAATAAAAAAAAGGCTTGAGCTGATTTTATGGTCATTAGTTGGGCAAATAGTTGATTTTATGGTCAACGGATTTTAGATTCATCATTGACAAGGTGAGAAAAGATTGGGAGGGTGGAAAACAAAGTTGTTATCCCTAGCAAGGTGAGACGCTCTAATCTCTACTGTCGCCTCAACTGACTATTCCCTAGTACTACATGCAGGTGGGAAACCTTCCCAAGAAAATATGTGAGGAACTAGACAAAATCAATCCAAATTTCCTTTGGGGATCTACTGATGAACAAAGGAAAATTCACTTGATTAACTAGAATGAAGTGACCAAGACCAAAGAAGAAGAAGGACTGGGACTTGAGCAGATTAAAGTAAAAAACTAGGTTGTGATGGCAAAGTTTAACTGGCGTTTCCTAAAAAACCCCCAACAAAACCTGGACTGAGACTTTGAAAAAGAAATACTTGAATGATACAAGTCAAGATAATAGAAAAGCATGTTCATACACTTGTTCTAGCATGCGATCAGGGAGACCTCTAATCAACCCAGGAGTCAAATGGGTTATTATAATGGACATATAACAAACCTATGGCATGATAGATGGTACGATAATCAAACCCTCAAATCTAGTTTAATAGGACCACTCCCAAGGGAAGCTGATCAATGAACAATACATCAAATATTAAACCCTTATGGCACTTGGGATTTTAACAAACTTACCTTTCATATCCCTTTCATAAAGCCAAATACAGACCACACCCATCCAGAGCCACAACCAAGGACCAGATAAGTGGGTCTGGGGATGGTCACTAAATGGGGAATTTGAGTCAAATTCAACCTACACAATGGCCAGTAGGGACCTAGTATCTCAAACATAATAGGAACAAAATTAGAAATGGATATGGAAAATCAAAACCAGCCCTAGAACCAATACAGTTCTAACGTTGGCAAGCAAAGATAGGCTAGCCACTAGAAGTATATTGGTTCATAGGAAAATTATCACTCACTAGGAATGTTAATTCTATGGGCACCCAACAGAATACACCAGTCATGTTTTAAGAGATTGTGCCCAAGCTCGGGCAGCTTGGACCGAACTGGTGGCTCCTCAAAATTTTCAAACCAATCTCCGAAAGCCCTTAAAGGATTGGCTAAAAGCCAATCGTATATACACCTCAGTACACTGAAGAAACAATCTAACCCAGGGAATTTTGTTTTCCTTCACCTGTGCCAACCTATGGTATTAGAGAAACAAACTCTGTTTCAATAATGAACCCAGTAACTCAAAAGTCGTTGCCCAAACCTCCACCTTTGAACAGAAAAATACACACCTGCACCCCATACCAACCAAAGCCACCAAAATGGACAAATTCTTCAGTTGGCGTCCCCCAGAATCAGGTTGGTACAAGTTGAATACTTATGGGGTAACACTGACAAACCCAGGTCTCACTGGAGTAAGGGGTCTGACTCATGATCCTACAAGCAAATCCATGAGAGGATTTCAAGAAAGTATTGGCTACACTTCAAGCCTGATGGCAGAACTATGGACACTAAGAGAAGGACTATCCATAGCTACACATCATGTGAATACCCAAATGGTTACCCAATTGTTGTCAAATGTTAGCTCTCAGGAGCATATTCACAGCCCAATCTTAAATAATTATAGGTGGCTGATGGACAGGATGCAAGAAGTAGTGATCAGGAAAAAAGTTCGGGAAACCAACTTTTGTACAGATGTATTAACCCAGAGAGGATCCAACAGTCATGAAGATCTTATTATATTTCCAACTCCCCCAAAATGTATTAGAGATCAATTGTATGTTGATGCTATGGGTGTATGATACCCAAGACAATGTAGTATCCAATACATTCATGGAAGATTCAAGTTCGAATATCAATCTCTTCAAAGTGAAGATAAACTTTTCTACCATTTAATTCTATCCGACTTTGTTATGAACAGGAGTATTGTGCACAACCTATTTCTTACCACAAAGAGTTTCCCTCTCGCACTGGCATATGAATAAATCCAAAAACCAAACAATTAAAGAGACCAAAAAAAAAAAAAATTTCGCAAAACTATATCTCACTAATATCTCTAATTAGGGATGAAAATAAATCAAACCAAACCAAGCACTGGGCTATTCAATTCAATTTTTCCATTCAAAAATAGTATTCAAGCTCGGCTTCTTTATTTTATTTCACAATAGGACTCAACTCGGCTCGGCCCAAACCTATCTTAAGCTAGTATTTGCGTTTAAACTTGAGTGCAGAATCGTAAATGAAATTATGCTCATCTTTGATATTTGTATGCAATATAGATATGTATATATAAATATGTTCACATGAGCCTAACAAACTGAAGAAGCAATTGTTTGAGTCTGGTTGGTCTATCAAATGAACTTTAAAATTGAGTGCAACTCGAACTAGCCCTCCAAAACTACCACATCTGGGTTTCCCTGTCACACCTGCATCAACTTTTCTTTTGAGAATGCCCGCTGAAGGAGAAAAACCCAACAGATCAGATTAATATCACAATGGGAAGTTGGACAAGATAGCAAGTCCAAGGCTTGAGAAATCTCCCTGCCTAATTTCATTCTAGTTCGTGTTGTATTCAAGTGGTTCATTTCCTTTGCTCTAAACACTTCGTCCTTTCTAGCCTTCCAAATTTTTCAGCAAATGACTGGAAAAATAGTAATGATAGACTGATAAAAAATAAGACAAAAAAACATTGATCATGACGTGGTATTACCATAATAAAAAAATTTTGAATTTCAAACGTGTAAAAAAATTTGAATTTCAAATGTGTAAAGTGGGACCAACAACGTTATTATGATAATACCACGTCATTTAGTCTCTTTCTTGTCTCTTTATTTTTGTCGGGCATTATTGACTGGAAAAACAATGAGCCATTCTTTTTTTAAAAAAAATAAATAATTTTTGCAAATTTGAAAGACTAATTTATGCACCACAAAAATAAATAAATAAATAAAAAGAAAGAACAAACTATACATTTTTTAAGAGCTATAGAGATTAAATATTTTTTTGTATTTCTTTTATAAAATATTTGGTTTTGAACTAAATTTGTTCATTAATTTTGCTTACTGAATCCACGACTATAATTGGATCACCAGTGTAACTAGCCAAAATTTCAATTTTTGGGATTCTTCTTCATCTTCCTTCAAATTCCTATATTTAATAAATCATAAAATTAGATAAAATCATAAGAAGTCAGAAATAATTGTAGCATCAATAGTGCCCGTTAATATTTAGCATCAAAATAGCCTATTTTAGTTTTATTTTATTTTTGGTTACTATTGTAAAGGAATATTTAACTATATATAAAACAAACAATTTGTTAGGAGAGACTGTGAGAAGCCTTCCTTCCTAAGTTTTTAATTTTATAGAGTTTTGAATTATTTATTAAAATTTCAAAAGTTTCTTCAAATCATATTTTTGGATATGTGTAGCTTAAAACTACACATCTCTTCCCCCACGAACTATCCATCATCTTTTAAACTTATTTAAGAAATTATTTTTAGTGCCTCAAAATGTTTAGTATTTGTTATCAAACTTTTGAAATAGAGCAACTGTATAAGGACCTAATTTGGGGATCTATTCAGTAATATAATTTAATGTAGTTATTGAATTAGTTGAAAATTTCAATATTTAAATGAATTTTACTTCCAATCCAATTATTGCATTGAATTAAGTCCCCAAAATAAAGTTCAAATAACATTTTTTTTTCAAATATAAGAATGAGAAAGGGACAAATATTAAGGAAAAATAACAAGAAAATAAAAGATGTGTTACAAGTAAGTCTGTCAATGGATCGGATTCTATTATATTCGAATCCGATTGCAATTTATGTTATCTGATCCGATCAGATCCGATTCGATTATCGGACGGATTTGGAATTTTTAATCCATATCTGAATCCATTAACTTTTAAACATCCGGTTAGAAAATTAGATCCGATCCGATCCATTTATATACAAAGTAAAATCAACTTACAAATATCTCATAAATTGTAATAAATTCAACTTCGTACTACAAAAAAAATTATAATTCTTACTCATTTGAAGCTTTAACAAGCAACATAAACTAAATATTTTGACTTCAAATTTAATTATAAATCGAGAAGAAGGCAGTGGGAAAAAAAAGAGAGATAAAAAGATCGTTGGATATAAATTCATAGGATATAAAATATAAAAATAGAAGGTATATATACAATTCGGATCGGATTGTTAATGGATCAAATTTGATAAATCCAAAATCCGAATCTATTAATATTAAATAACGGATTCGAATTTGAATAATTGGTAAAAATTAGTAATCTATATCCGGTTAATTTAATTCAAATTCAGATCGAATTCGAATCAAAATTCAATCTATTGACAAACCTAATTACAAGCCCATGCATCCCGTGAGTGGGACCACTAATAAATTAGTAAAGAGAAGATTTACAATCGGGTTCTATCATCAACTCATGTTCCCTATTGGGGTTTGGGTCCCACTCTGTGGTGGATTGTTCGGACATATATATCTATATAATAAGTAATTGAACTTTTATCCCGCCCACATTCTCTCTCTCACCATCGCCACAACCAGAGGCAAAGCCATGTACCGCCATAGCCACCACGTCAGAGCTAGAGCCACTGCGCCACAGCTTCCTCTTCTTTTCTCTCTCTCTCCACACACATGCAGATAACACCCCTCAACCTTCCCTTTTTGTGAATCTCAACTCTTCCCCCTCTACCTCCTCACGCAACCCATTCTTTATAAACACGCACACACCGCACACACACACAAATACACACACATAAATCACCCACACCCATACAGAACACACACATCCTTAACACACCCATACCCCTCTCCACTGTAAACCCACTTTACCCACACCCTACAACCCCATGTCCCACCACCTGCTTCCTCCCCACCACACAACGACCAACCAAGTGTTTGTTTAAATTCCTAAAAGAAGTTTGTGCAAATATTTGACAACAATTTGGGTTACGACTTTCTTCAAAGGTGGAAAGGATTTGGAGTGACCTTTAGTTTTACTGTTCTAGACTTGATTTGGCAAATGTTTGCCATCCTAAAAGACATCTTGGAAATGTCTTTGATCGCGGTCCACAAGAAAAAATATTTTTTTCGCACTTCCTTTTTTCCTTTTCGTAACTTTTCATTTGATTCCTTAATTACCAATACTTTAACTTGTTGATTCCAGTAAAGAGGTATTGTAGCATATTGAAATAAAAATATGAAAGAAATACCACACTTTCTCTATAAAAACACTCTGAAATTTTTTAATTTTTGTTGATAAGATGATAGATTGGTCGTTCACGTATGCAGTGGGTACAATGCCTCAATGATCAAGTTCTCAATTTTCAAAATTTTTGTTGTTCTTTAAAGTTTTGTTTATTTATGATTGCAAGCTTGTAGGGGTCATATAAATTGCAAGGAACACAATTGTTGTAGTTTGGAGAATATTGAGGAAGAAAATCTTTTGTGGTTAAGACATCTTAGTTTGCGTGATTGAAATTGTTCAAGGAGTAATATTGCCAAGATTTTAGGTATGAGTTGGTTTTTGCTTTCTTATTCCTATGAGATTTAATTACCTCGCAGGTTGAATGTTCTTGATAGCTTGTTTTTTGTTTTTTAAACAATGTATTTGGGTAAAATTCAAATGGATGTTGAAGTTTTTGAAATTCTAGGGGCTAATATATTGAGATGAAATGAGCCATTATGGCAAAAGTTGACAAGATTTTTGTATTTGTGAATTTGTGTCTTTCTTATGCAATGTGAGAGGAATATAAAATGAAATGACTACTTAGGTCGGTGGTTGAGTTATGCAAGACTCACTATGATTTTCATTATGGACATTGTTCAAATATGTTATTCTGGACATGTTGCATTAGTTGATAAATGATTGTATTAACATAGGACTATGGCACGATGGTGAGTCCAATAGTTGGTTTGGGATGTGATTTCTTAAGAATAAATAGGCATTTACCAAGTACTAGTCTTAGATGGCATCACTACAAAAACCATATGCATAGGTTGATATTATTTTTTAGGGTCTATTTTTGGAGAGATTATGTCAAAAATTTGTAAAAAATAATGGACCCAACTTCTTATTGCTATCATGAATCCCTATTATTGATATGTTTTAAAAACAAAAGGCAGAATTAAAAAAATATTAGGAAAAAGTAAATGGATTCATTGCATTATGGCCTTGAGCTCATCATGTCCCTGTTACAACCGAATGGATTGTGTTATTGGAATCTAGAATTAGGAATTGTCGTGTTTGGTTTGAATTACATAGTTGCCCCTTGTGTTAATTACTTTAGATTTGATTTGATACGAGTTTTCTAATTAGGTTTGATTTGATGCAAATCTATGTTTGGTTTGATTTAAATTTTGCTAATATTTGATTTTATTTGAATTTTGTTGATGAATTACTGGAATCTAGAATTAGGGATTGTGAGTTTTTTAATTAGGTTTTATTGATGTGAAATTGCATGGTTTAAATTATATAGAATTGTTTTTGTGTTAATTGAAATAACTATTTATTTGTTTGATATTGGGAATGGTGTCAATTGAATTTAAGGTTTTCTTTCTCTATCGAGCACACACTTAAATAAGATATGTCTTTTATCTGGCGTACGTATTCATTTGCTTAAAAGTAATTTTTATTAATTTCTATTTCTCAGGATCTATTTCCATTTTTTGGCTAAGCAAATCGAGTGGTTGATTATTTACATATATCTCTATGTATTAACTAATCATAGTTTAGAATTTACTTTGAATTTAGAAGTTTAAGGAATCTTTTCTTAAGCTTTATACTGTTTGATATATTAAGTGTCTTCATAAATATATGGAAAAAAATAAAGAATCCTCCCAACCCATTCCCAACTCCTCTATTATCATCTATTTTCTACAATGTCACCTAATCACTCTTTACACATTATCCTTCATACATCAAATTTAAATATTATTTAATAAAATTTAATGTTAACTAAATAAATTTGATTATAATTTGATAAAATTTAATATTAATTGAATAAATTATAATTGTGTTTTGATGAAATTGAATGTTAATTTGGTATTAAATTAAAGAAATGATGTTAATAATTTGATAAAATTAAATGGTAAATTAATGAAATTTAATATTCTATTTAATATAATTGAATTTTAATTTTATAAAATCGAATCTCAATTTGGTGTTGATTTGATGAAATTAAATAGTAATTTAATGTTAATTTAAAGAAATAATATCAATTTGATGAAATGAAATGTTAAATTAATATAACTGAATGTTAATTTGATAAAATTAAATATATTAATTTTGTGTTAATTTAATAAGATCGAATGTTAATTTAGTATTAAATTAAAGAAAGGACATTAATTTGATAAAATTAATAAAGTTAATATAATATAACTAAAATTTAATTTGAAATTTTAAGAAACTAAATTTTAAATTAATAAAACTAAATATCTCTCGTTTTAAATCAACAAAAAATGGGTAAAAATTCATTGATGTTTATGTTGATTTGAAGGGTTGTTGTGTTTTTGGGAATGTATGTTGCGAATTTAGTAGAGAGCGACCGTGGTGTGTACAGTGGTGTGGTGGTGCAACTGTAAAATCCGATAAATTTAAACTTTTGTAGATAAGGTGTTGTGGCAAGACCGTACGGCTAGTGAAGGTACTGTGGCAGCACCGAAGAGTGGAGGAGGGAACATGGAAGCGTGAGAACACTATATGTACCAACTATCTATTCCTATTTGAGGATGGAGGTACAAGTTTTATGAATTTATGTATAAAGTCATTGTTGCATATGCATACAGTTAAGTATATGTGTATGTGAATTTTGGGGACGAAATTCTTTTTAAGGGGGAAAGAATGTAAAATTCGATAAATTTAAACTTTTGTAGACAAGGGTAAAACGGTAATTTTGTCACTAGAGTACGGGTTAAAAACCTGAATTTTTCTAGATCTAAGAAGACGAAACGGAACTCATCGTTAGATTCGTCTCGTGAAATCTAGTTACCACATCAAATTTTATCAAATTTTGAAATGTTAGATTTTCATGTTTTACGAGGTGATCGAGTCTCGGATGACCCAAAAACAGAATTTTCAATAAAATTTCGAAAGTTGAGAAATAATTTAAGAAAAATTAAAATAAAATTAATATGAACTTGAACCGAGACGAAATTTAATCGTTTCGGAATGAAAACGGAGCTGAAAACAAAAAGGGTCATGTGGCGCGTTGTGAGCCAAGTATTATAAGAGTATAAATAAAGAGAAAAATCAGATTTTCCCCCATTTCTTCGGCCGGCCATTAACATTGAGAGAAAGAGAGGGAAAGTGAAGAAAAAACTCTACCTTCTCTCTACGATCTACAATGCTACGGTGCTCAAATCCACTCGGAGCAAGAACAAAAGTCAGTCTCCTCGTTGAGGGCTACACGACCACACCAAACATGAGGATTTTCACCGAAGGTTGAAAAACAAAATTTTGAGAGGAGAAGATTCTAGCTAGGAGCGGGTTATTGGAGACTTTCTACGGTCGTTCTTCACGCTTCAAGAAGTAGGGTTCCTTTCTACTCGGGTTTATTTACAACCTAGGGTATAGTATGTAATGAGTATGTTGATAAATAGATTTTATCATTACGTATGTTGTGGAAATTAATGAAATGGGTATTGAAATTGGGTAAAAAAAAATTTTACCTTAAAATGGGTTGTGAATTAGACTCAATGTAATCCATAGAATTTGGGGGTTATGTGGGCATGTTATATGTTTATTGTATGCCTTGAGAATTAAGTATGATGTTAGCATATGTTATGTAATAACATGTTTGTGAATTGTTTGTTGAAAGTGAAATGTGAATATATGTTCATTGGTATATAGCATTATGAGAAAGTTTGGTAATTATATGCTCCGGATATAAATTGCTTGGGAACTTGTTTGAGTGTAGTTAATTTTGCTCATGTGACATTCATTACATGTGGACGTGATATTGAAAAGTAATGATGCATTACATTGCAAATGCACGTAGACATCACATTTTATGAGTGTGGGTTCATACTTGGCATCAAACACTATGTAGGTGGATGATGGGTGTGAGTCGCATAGCTGCATGAAAAAGAATTGGGTCGAGGTAGGAAGAAGGGCTAGACTATCCCTCGGGTGAGAGACCCGGTATTTGGATACGCACTTCTGTTGATATTAGAGCCCATAAAGTGTGTCGGTGTACGCAAAACCATTGATGAAAGTCCATAAATTTCGTGTCGGTTGGGTGACCATCAGTGTAAGTCCATAAATACCCATCCCAAGAAAGATTTGAAGATTTTTAGTTAGCCATTGGGTGTGTAGCACAAATGGCGGGAGCTTGGAAAGTCCGATTTTGATACTCACTGCATAGCATAGGGTGAAGGTAAATAGTTGGAGCTTGAAAAGCTCGATTTTATACACATTGACATTGTATGTGTTGTGGAGCCGAGAATGGCTCGGGTAAATTGCATGAATGGGCATCATCTCAATTCATGGCATGATATGTTAGATTTCAACCTTAACTTGCTTAAGTGTTGGTTGGAATAATTGTTATTGTTAAATGTTACATGTGAACATTGCATATGCACTTAGATTGGGGAGTAGCCCTTATAGGAAATACTCTATTGGGCGTTGGCTCATCCTATACGAGAAATATTTCAGGTACGGGGCATATGCCGGTGGATGACACACATTTGGGGCCTTAAATGTGAAGTAGAGTCGGGTTGTGGCTCTTGAACCGAGTTTATGTAATTTAGTTTAAATTTGATTTTGGCATGTAAATTATATGGAATTGGTTGTAATAGACTTGTATGAATCATGTATAATGTAGAAAACTATATTGTACATGTTGGGAATGAGTTTGGAAGTGTTTTGGATGAATTGAAAATGAAAAATAGGTGAAACAGGCAATTATGGGCAAAACCTTCCAGAAAGTCGAAACAAACCTTCCGGAAGGTTTGGACAAAGAGAAGGAAATACTGGAACAGTGGGTGAAACCTTTCGGAAAGTCTATTCTAACCTTCCTAAAAGGAGGGAATCCAGTGTGTAAACCTTCTGGAAGGTTTAATACATCTTCTGAAAGGTTGACACATTTTTTTTTTAAAAAGGATTCTAGTAAGCAAAATCTTCCGGAAGGTTTTTTAAAAATCTGAAATTTTAAGAATGCATTGCCATACTTTTGGGCTATGTGTTCTTTGGTTCCAATGACATAAATGGACCTCAAATAAGATACATTGGGGTATGTTAAACCTCGATGGGATTAAATGAATTAAAAGAAACACGGATTCTCGTTTGGGTTGTAATCCCAGTTACAAGGATGTGATAGCCGTGATGTTGAGTTATACGACAATCATGGGTATTTTCGTGGGTTGACGGGTAGTCAACGGGACCCCCGATTTTAGGGGCGTCACAGCAATGTTGTGTCCAAATGAAGATAGTTATAGGATGAAGTGATACTGAAAAAGAAGAGAATAAAATTGACATTTTTGAAAAGAATTAAGATAACATCAGCTTTTTTTTAACTGTCAGTAATAGTTCGTCACAACAAGGGGTATAGTTGAAGTGAATATATAAACTACAAGGGAATACAATGAAATTTCATTATAGAGATATGGTGTTATTGAAGTTAGGTCTATCTACAAAGGGTGTGAATGAAATTTACCCTACTCTTATATATCGTATCAAAATTAATTATAAATTAACAACTATATTTGGTAAACCTCACAATTTTAGTAACTACTAAAAATTATCGCATCTAATAGCTAATAGAATGTATGATGATATTATATGTCAATGATAACGTGACATTATTGTTGTACATAATATTTACTTGTGCAATTTTTATTTAGATGCTTTTTTGGGGCTTACATGTCGACTTGGGTTAAAATTTGTTGCTAGCCTACGTTAGATATACATTTTTCAGTTAGTGGGTAAGGAAGTCAAAAATAGGTTAGATGTGCGATGAAAATGGATCATTTTCTGTCAATCTTATAATGTATTTTAAGCTCAAATCTGTTAACCTCATAACCAACTCATTTTTGTTCATGTACATTTGAGTTAATTTCACGCATAAATTATGTGTCTCAAATTATATTTACATTTCACATCGATTTTATGTCAAACTTACAAATCCTGTCAAAAACTGTTAGACTATAGAGCCCAAATCTTCAACGCAACCCCACTTGGGATATATAATGCTTACTTTCATATATAATTTCACATTACTATTATGTTACGTTTGGTATGCGATAATATTTTTCAGTAAGAATGAAATAAGTTTAAAAATTGAATAAACTTGAGAATAGAATGAAATGCGCATTACTATTCCAATGTTTGGCAATTGTTTAGAATTAAGTGTTGGAATGGAATGTTCATTCCATTCTTATGTTTGGATAAAACAATTTTTTCATTGGAATAAAATCAAATTTAACCAAAATATCCAAAGTGACAAAAAATAATTAATAACAATTTTTTTTTATGATTGCGATTGCCTTTAAAAGTTGTGTTAAACATTTTATAATTAGAAAAAATGAGAATTAATTGAAAAAAATTGAACCCCTATAAATTTTAAAAAATTAGAAAATAAATTCCTTCAAAACTAGGTTCACAAAAAGAAATCAAAATAAAATACTATTTAAAATTGATCATTCATTTCAAATGAACAATTATAGTTCTTTATAAATTCAATAGAGCACATGTGCTAACCCAAAAAGAAAACTATCGAAACAACTAAGAATCTCATCCGAACATATAGGTTGAACCAAAAAATAAATCGATAAAAAGCAAGTCTAAAAAATAATCAACAATATATAGAAAACAAAAACAAGTTGAATAAAAATAAAAATTCTTAAATTCCATTCATTTCATCTCAATAGCATTGGAGGTAGAATTCTAACAAACAAAACCATTCTCAAATATATGTACGAAAAATCACTCTTTGTGTACTTGCTCTCCACTCATCAAATATTTTATTTGTCAAATTCAATCTAAATATTGACCACTCGTTAGATGTTTCAACCGTGGTAATACGATCATCATGTGCATCATTTTCCACCACGAGACCTGCTGCATCTACCTCCGCCTCAATTGAGTCTATTGGCATCTGATCCCTAATGTAGTTGTAAACCAAACAACAAACTATTATTATACGGTTCTGTATTTTAACGGAATAGAAATACGGGCTTCTTAAAATAAAATAGCTCAACTCTTCTTCAGCAGCCTAATGAATGCTCGTCTATTCATCCTAAGTTGAGAAACACATACGTCATCTTCCGAATAAGTATAGTCATAGACAATAGTCCTCCATGTAAAGAAGTCATTGATACTTTTGACCTCTTAATGATTTTTTTTCTCATATAATAAAGGATGACAGTAGACATGATATGGAAAAAACAATTGACTAAATGCATGATTTTGGTCCACAACACAAATAATGCAATCAATTTCTTCTTCTTTATCATTTTCCCTTTTGCTAGACTTAAACAAGCCATAACTGTCGCAAAAAATTATGCCTGCTCAACTTCCTGACAGCGCTGAACTCTATGAGCTCATAAGTGCTTGCTGATTCCTGCAAATGGTCAGCACAGATTAAAAATTCTGATATTGCTACATAAACAAAATGCAAAAAATTTAGGTACTTGTACAGCAGCCATCAGAGCTCACCATGCAACTTTTGTGGCAAACAGTGGATCAGTACCAAAATAATTAGGAACATCAGAAAGAGGGGGGAAGGGGTGGTGCCTTCCACGGTTCCACCCATTCAACACAGTTGGATAAAATAACCAACAAAGAGAGTAGATTAAGTAGATATCAAAATTTGCAAGCAAAGTACTTCATTAAATATATCCGAACAATGAAAAGAGCTTCCTTCCTACAAGAGTGCTTGCCCATAGCAGACCCATTTTTTTTTCCTTGCAGCGTAAATCACAACTATGCAGAACAATTGTCCTACAATTCATACAATTAATTTATGTTTCTGAACTACAAGACCGGAAAGGTCTATTGGCGCTTAAAAACTAATCTAGATTCAGTTTGATGTCAGTGTTTGAATAATTTGCTTTTAGAGCACTAATGGTTCCACACATAATTTTTTTAAGTCAGAATGTCCTTGGAGCCAGCTGAATAACCAAAGGTTTACCAAGGAAACCACATGCATGAATTTTTTTTGTCATTATCAATGGAAAGATCTAAACATAGCAACAAGTATAATCAAATTATAATAAAGCCATCCTTCCACAATAATTTATCCCCATTTGGAGAAACAGAGAGCAGAAAGCACAACTACAACCAAAAGGTGATGAAGTAATAAAAAAAATACTATTAAAAAAAAACAGAAAAATGGACAAAAGAATCAAAAAGTAAACTACAAGATTCAACAATGCCCACACAAAAGCTCTGGACAACACATGAACTGAAACAAGTAAAAATGCCATAAACCTATATAATCGGGTTTTCAGCTTTCTTTCAAGTTTCATCTCGAATGGACACAACAGCAACACAATGACAAATAGGTAATATGCATAAATAAATAATGTTGAAACCTAAATACATAAAAAAAAAAATGTTTGATTTGTAGTCTCTCACCACCATACCTATGCATAATCTTGAAAGCGTGGATTTCATAGAGCAATCAATACTTGGCGCGACGACGAACCAGATAAATGCATTTGATTTGGGTATTATTTTGTGTATGTAGAAATTGAAGGGAGAGACTGAATCAGAATCAAAAACTTAAGTTACCTCGTGGTATTTGATGTGAACTGGGAATTCTCAATCGATCGCCCGCCAGATTGCCAGAGGAGTGCAAACTACAAATGGATGGCTTGAACCTCTACTTGTAGTCAAAGAGAGAGAGACGAGACCAGATGAGACGAGAGAGAGAGAGAGAGAGAGAGAGAGAGGAGACCAGATGAGATGATAGAGAGGAAAACAGTGAGCGATCGGGGTTTTTTTTCCAGATGGGTTAGGCCATTACCGAGTGGACTGGGAACGAAGAATACCACATTGGATTTGATAATGTCTAATCTTATAATTTGTGGGATTAGATATTCTTTTGGAACGAGAATGAATTTTAAATCCTCCAAATCAAACATTAGAGTAGAATTCCCATGAAATGTTTGTTTCATTCTTAAGACCTAATACCATGTGTCAAACATAGCGTTAGGTCATTAAATAGACCAAACAATATTTGTCATAACCCAAAAGTAGGCCTAACCATGACAAGTTATTGGACTATGTACTCCATTCCAGCCTGGTTCTAATTGTTCATCTTGGTTGAGTGGAACTTCTTTTGCTCTCCAGATTAATTTAAAGCCCTAGGCCCATGTAACAGTAGCATAGTCTTTCCAAATGAATATGAGCTCCCTGAGTGCTCTCCTTCGGGGTTTTAGGATATAATGATTTATGTTCCTTTCTCAAGGAGTGACTTTGTTAATTAGAATATGTCTCATATCTTAAGTTGACTGGTAACTCTTTAAAGGGATGATGTTTTTCCCAACCCTAGGGCTAGCTCCTTAAAAGAGGGTTTGGTAAAGAACCATAAGTCGGCTAATTTATCCCATATATTTTCTCACACGTTTAGGATCTTAAATTTGTTTTCGGAAAGCTCTCATAACCTCCAAAAAATTATTTTTTTTAACTCTTTTTTTTTTTGGTTCCAAATGACTTGGGAAGCACCATATTTTTTTTTTTTTTTGAGGATTTAAAAGAAGATTCGATGGTCTATTACCAAGTGGGCTCAATCTAAAATTCGGACTGTTTTTATTATTATTGTATGATTAAATTGGTCAAGATTATCTTATTTCGATTGAATTATTTCTTTTTATTGTGTTATTTGTCATACGCATAGGGAGTTCACTCCCCAATCTTTGTAACTATAGTTTGTTTGTCATTATCAGTGTAATGGAGAAGTTCCCAACCCAACAATTGTTTTTTGAAGCAAATACTAGGCTTCAAAATTGTAACTATATTTCCTCATTTGAAAGGCCAAACTTATAGAATATCTATTATTCAATAGAGGTTGTTATGATTTAATTATGATTATGATTATTATATTATTATTTTGGTAACAGGTCATAGTCGTAATCATGTGTTCTTTGAAGTTTTAATAAATAACATAAATCTAAGATGTACAGAAATGCAATTAAATTTATTAGTTGTTATGCAATATATGAGTTAGCAGCAATGTTACTTGAATCACTCATATTTATTTCATTGACAATTGATTATAGTATTTATTGAGACTTACAACTAATTTAATAATTATAATAAATAATAATAATAATAAATTATATTCACGATCACAAAAAAAAAAAAAAGGGAGCATGTTATTCACGATCACAAAAAAGGTCAAAATGGCTTGACAATCAGTTGTCTACACTCAACTAGTCAATATTAACCATGGAGAAAAGATGGTGACCTTGTCACCAATATGGGCTCCATCCACAATAGAATGTTCTGAAATTACGACCAATTTGGTTGGCCATTATTATTTATATTAGAAATATCAATTCACATGTGCTCTCATTTTCGTTTTATTATTTTTAAGACATATTATTTTAATTTGTATCGTAATTGTGTCATACTCGCACACAAAAGATATTTTAATGTCTTACAAGTATTTAATATTAATTCAATTCATTATATATATATATATATATATATTAATTTTAAAATCATGTCGTGTCAAATTCATACTACAACATTCATGTCGATGGATAAAATTGACAACCCTAATTTTTACAACCTAATCCAAAATTTAAAAAATAAATATGTTTTTACAATAATTTTGGTTGCCCACCAGCCATGACTAGTTGACCACCATCCATCATGTACTCGAAGAAAAAGAAAAAGAGGGTACCAAAGAATTGCGAGTGGTGGCTAGTCACTACCTGATTTCAAGGATAAATATTTCATAACCACAAAATTTTCATACGTTTTTTATTTAGTTATTGAAGAGATAATCCAAGTGTATTTGTCACATCATCTTCCATTAGTCTTGTTTTTGTTAAAAATCAAAACATTTTAATTTACCCAAAAAGATTATGTAATTTTAGAATACAAAATTCATAAATCATACCAAATAAGTGGTTGCTAATGCATTGTCCTCCAACAAGTTCCGCTAATATGATTTGGGGGTGATTATACGCATTATAAATTATTTCACAACTATAAAGGTATGTTTGGATCGCAATTTAAAGAGGAATAATTCTAATATGATAGAATAAAAAAATATATGGGGTTCATATATCAAATGTTTGGTGAGTGAAAAATATATCAAAAATCCCATTTGAATTTTATCATAATCAAGTTTAAAAAGTCAACTTTAATCCATCTACATAAGTTAAATGAAACCCAAGGAAGCAGGGATATTTTTTTGCTTGATAGAATAATTAATGTAAATGACCGAATTACTCTATTCTCCTCTCTCTCTCTCTGCTTCGTCGTCTCCTCCTATTTTTTCACAGATTTAATTCTTATTTTTTCAACAAGTTTGTTTTATTAAAGCAAGACACTGTCGATATACCTTTCGAAAAAAAAGAAGAAGACCAAGAATTCTTATCCAACAAGACAACAATTTAAACAATTAACTAATTCTAATAAAATAATATCCTATTTGGACTAAGATTAATTAACAACTAATAATAAAATGACAAATTAATGAGAGCTTGAGTTAACTCTCAATAGTCTTTGTAACATATGAACACCTATTTGACAGATATAAAATTACAACATTTTTAAAAATTATAATATTTAACAATTACTATCAATGATACCATATTACATCACCTTTTTTAATGGTTTTCACAGAAATGCATGTGTTATCCAAAGATTCCAAACATTAGAAATGATAGAATATAGTCATTAAATCCTAACTAGTCTAATAATAGGTGAGTTTGAGTTGGATAGAAAATGATATTTGTTTAGATTTTCAATCCAGTGCAACCCTATTATCCAAATACACCCTAAATGAAAATAATTCATAAATGAGATATAATCTAAGAATAAATTTCTATTTGCTCAATCAGTTTGAAAATAAGATTTTGATCCCAAAAATTGACTATCAATTTTAATGAAATCATTTACCTAAAATTGAAAATGTGATATAGGACTAGATGAAAAGGAAAATTATAAAGGTAGATTTCATTTGAAGATGGTGTGCGTTTTAGCATTGTTGGAAAATAATGGTTTTGATGAAGTTATTTTTAGTAACTTTGGACTAACATAAAAGTGGGATTAAGTTTAAACGTGTTCTCTTCTGCGATGAGATTAACGTGATATATTTATTTGTTCAAAAATATTAAGTATTGTATGAGAAACTAAATCTTAAAATGATCCACTAGAATGGATGGAATGAAATAAGTTTAATGAAATGTAATATATAAAGTTTGTCCAATATTAGAAGAAAACTAAAAATTTAGTGAGTTAATATACTCTTAGTTGGCTTCATGGGTTGAACTCCAATGAGTATTACACTTTCATGAATGGACCATGTACCTATACAACATTGGTTACCACGCGCGTGCGCCAACCTCACCCACGACCCAACCCACCCGGGCCTTAGGTCAAAAAGATATTATTTTTTTGAAAAAAATTTATTTGGTGCAATGCAGATTGTGGGTCAAACCAAACAGATCTGAATATGAATCGTAATTAATATCCAACCGGATTTTTAAATTTTATGTCCGTTAAATTTGAATTTGGCACCAAAATTGAATTGTGTTTGTTCATTTCAGAGATACATTTCCCTTTCATTACATTCGAACAAGTTGAACGAACAGTGTCACCATGTGCATTTTCAAGCAATCCTAACAAACACTAAGGATCTATAAATTGATTGCTTTACAACCATTTTCAATTACAAAAAAATAGACAATAATCTGCATAATGTTGTAGTATTGTCTCTCTCTTTCTGCATTACATATTTATTCAATTCAAGTATAAAACACAAAGTTGTGTTCGTTGGAGTTTTAAAGATTGAAATGCTACTTCTTCAGAAACGAAAATTCGTTCTACCTTGAGAGAGGTTGTTGCTTATAACTTTAAGCACTTAAATGGATTAAATTTGTCTTAAGGAAACTATATTTACACAGGGCTTGGATTATTTATGGGTTTCTGAATTATTATTATTCTTGTTGTTCTACGTCATTGTAAGTGCATTTCTGACTCAGAATAGAATTTTTCTTGGGTCTAAGAAAATACAGATTTGTAAATGAGTAGGATAGTCAGAGGGTGGTGGTCACCAGAATGAAATTTGGATTCAAACCAAATAGACGTATATAGTAGGGACTGCTCGAGAGACCTCAAGGATCATTCGAGCCATCTCAAGACCGCTTGAGAGACCTAAGAGCGTCCAAGAGGGCGGTCTCCACTACTATACGCATAGCCTTTTCTCGAATTTTTTGTAAGTTTTTTAGAGATTGCTCTAATGAAGGGCTAGCGAACATAGGGCAATATCTAATGATTTTTTAAGTCTAAAATCAAGAAAAAAAACTAATGCTTTTAAACACTAAAGGGTGTTGCTCAAGGGGCGTCCACTAATGACTCAATTTATGTTTTCAAACCATAAAAGAGGTTTAGAAAAACTTTTATTTGAAGAATACCTAAGAGTTATACATGGATTAATCACGGATTCCATTATAACACTAATCATCTTACATCTAATAAGTTAAACTAATGGTTCTTAGGCCTCTGAGGTCATTACATTTATCCTAAGCATGTAGATGTATATGGAGAGTTGATTTGATGTAGTTTGAAGCATGGTCTCCTCCCAATTATTTGATGCTTTTGAATCTTCATTGTTGTAGTATCATGACCATAAAATAAATTGAGACTTTTAAGGACTTCACGAAATTAGTTAATTACGAAACATGATCTAACAATCTCCCCACTTGCCAATTTCATGACAAAATACACAAGAAATTAAGCTTACACCTCTCAAACCATTGAACAAAAATAATTGTAAACAAATTTCAACACTAGTGTATAAGTCCCTAATCTCTAAGTACAAGAGTTATCCTTAGATGTAGCTTTGAAGATCATAGTCATGCACATAACCACTAAACCAATACCTTGTGAAAAGCATAATATATAACAAAGACATAACATAATCACAAGTGTGGAAATTACCAAGATAAGTATAAGAAATATTCATGTTAACATCATGCCAGTGCAAATATGTAATAACTATTTTTCCCAATATGCTTGAGAGTTTGTAGATATAGTTTGAAACTTTATAACAAATTCATCCCCATAGTTGTTATTCACAAGTAAAATAACAAAGGTAAAATAGGTGACATCATATCAAGTTTGTGTATGTAGATGGTGGGTAGTGGTGGTGGGCAACAATGGTTGTGGTGTGTACTAACGGGTGATAGTGGGATGATAATAGTAGTAGTAATAAATATAAAAATGAGATAACGATAATGGTGAGTGGTGGCAGTGGATGACGGTGGTAGCAATCGGTGGTGAGTGACGATGATGGTGGGGTGGCGACAGTGACGATGGAGATGGTGGTGGTAGGGTAAATGGTGTGACAGTGGCGATGGTGATAGGGTGATGGCAATGGTGGTGATGGTGGTTATGGTGGTGGTAGTGGGGATGGGGGTGGTGGGGGTAATGGTGGCGGCAGTGGTGGGGTGGTTATGGTGGTGGTGGCGGTAATGGGGTAGTTGGGGTGGTGGTTCTGGTTGTTGTGGCAAAATTGGTAGTGGGGTGGCGACGGTGGTGGTGGTGGTGGTGGTTGTAGTCGTAGCGATGGTGGTGGGGGTAGGGGTGGGGCGGGCTAGTTGTGTTGATGGGGTGATGATGGTGGTGGTAGTGACGATGGTAATAGTATAACGGTTCCAAACACTATTTTTTTTTTTTTTAAATATTTATAAGAAATTATAAGTTCTACACATACTTTTAAAAAGGTATCCCAAATATATTTTTAGGGACCTATTTTCTCTATTAAATTTAAAATGTTAATATTAACCGTTAGATTAACTTAAAAGTAAAATTTAGACAAATCTAGATCGTAAAAAATAAAAATTATTTTATTTATCTTTTAAAATTTGAATTGTATTATATTTTATTATATATATTTTTAATTAGTATTTAGTTGACTGAGGATTAACCCTTAAATACAACATCAAACTAGAGGGGATAGCAGTGTAATTACAAAACTAAAGAAGTATCATTCACATTTTGTCTATATCCCAGTTGGCAACTGTGGTCCCCACAGCGACCCCTCTGACCAAAATGGTGCAAGTGCAGACCCCTCCAAAAAAGAGTGAGAGAGTGTGCTCTGACTGAGCACGGGCAACGGGCAGTCCTCTGTGGGCAGCTGAAACACTGCACGCACCGAGAGAAAGTAGAGACTGGAGAGACAATAAACACAACCGAATCCATTAACCATTTCCATAAAGAGCCCAAGCATCTACGTTTATATGGAAATAGAGTTTAGAAAGAGAAAGCGGAACGTGTTGCCGAATCTTCCTCGGATTCGGAATATATTGAGGTGATATTTGGCTAAAATGTTTGAGTTTTTGGAGACATTTACGTAGTTGTGTACAGGAATGAGCTAGGCTTTTGAGGGGTTTTAGGGTTTAAGTGGGGTGAAATTGATGAGCGAGAAAGACCCAAAAGATAGCGATGGAGCGAGAGATGGCTGTCTTTGCATTGATATGGCTGGGCATGGTTTTTCATCCTCTGAAAATGATCTATGCTAATATGGAAGGTTTGTGTAAATTATCAGCCATTTTTCTAGCATTATTTAATAGAATTTTTTTCTTTTTGAAAATTGTAGTTTACTGTTGTTGTATAATGTGCAAGATTGTGTGAAGGAATAATTATTTAGTGTTGCATAAGTTTTAAAATATTTCTTTGCAAATTATTTTTTATTGTAACGACTATTTTAGTTAATTTTTGTAATTTGTGATGGTGAAGTCAGTGAAAAGGACATGGGTATTCTTTAGAAGTATTATATTTGTTTCAAGGTTGAATTAGTTATGAAGCACGACAAATGAATTAGGCAGTAATATTATTTAATGCATTCTGTCATTTTCTGTTCATTGTGAATTTTAGAATTCAGAAAGAGAATCTGATTACTTAGGAAGAACGACTGCCTCAAGTCTTGTATATGAAAGCAGCTCAACTGCTAATAAAACTTTGAATTGATGCAGCGGAAAACTTGAATGACCACCTCCAATTTTCGCATGCAACAAGAATGAATTTTTTTTTTTTTTTGGTCCTATTTCACATCTGTATTTGACAGACTTTCAATGTAGAGAGGGAAAATGTGAGGGAAAGGTGGAGATGGAAAGTGAAACTTGAAGAGACTCGAAAATTTTTGTTGAGGGGATCAAGGTGGATGGGATTTTGTTGGCAGTTTGTTAGGCCCTTGTGAGGAACTCCATTCCTTTTTCCTGGTGGAAGCAAGTAGATCTTGCCTTCGCAAAATAGTAGAAACTATAGTAAATTGCATCTTGAGTAGAAGTTGGAACTGAAATGATGCCTTGAGATCAATAAGAAAGAAGGCTTTCTGAAATAAACTTTCCCCATGGTCCTACAAAATATTTTAATGGAATTCCAAGAGTGAGGTATGGTGTACATGGAAAGTACTTGCTAATTCTTTGTGTGTGTGTGTGTGAGAGAGAGAGAGAGAGAGAGAGAGCCTTCATTGGCAACTTATGTGTGAATATTAGTCAATGGTTTGTGTTAAAAAACAATTTACTTTAAAAACTTAAGTTGTTAAAGAGGATGCAACTTAAATATTTATATTTCAACACGACTACTCAGGCTATATTTTGGGCTTAGCACATTCAAATTTTTTAATGGGTTAATAGTACGTTTAGTCCCTACAATATACATTTTTTGTTAGTTTAGTCCTCACTGTATCAATTTTATTAATTTAGTCCATAAAATATTAATCTCGTGGCACTTTAGTCCTACATAGACGGACCGTCAATTTTTTTTACGAAAGTGACTGCATGTCATTTTTTTAAACAGTATCACGTGCTCAACAGGTGATCATTCCGTCAAAAATTTAACGGTTCGTCTATGTAAGGACCAATTGACACGAATTGAATGTTTTAGGGATCAAATTAACAAAATTGATACAATGAGGACTAAATTGACAAAAGATATATACTTTAGGGGCCAAAAATGCTATTAACCCTCTTTTAATTATTGGGGGTGATGACGAGATTCGAATCTTGGACCTCCTATTCTGATACTATAGTAAACAATTATCTACTCTAAAAGCTTAATCAGTTAGAGAGAATGTAGCTTAAGTATTTATACTTCAACGGTTTGTTATATGAAAATACAAATGTTGACATGTGTGATTTTTCTTAACTTCAACTTTGGGAAAATGTCAGCAGAGTGCTTTTAACATGGAGTGTTTGACTTGTCCTGAAATACACATGTAATACAAGTTTTGGTCAAGAAGATTTTGTGGAGAACTTTTAGAAAACAATGAAGGTCGCCCTCTGTTACTTTGTTGCATTCCTGGTAGTGAGATATCCTTTCCGCATATTTTATGAACTTTGAATCCTGTCCTATTGTGTGGATTCAAAATGTACATGTAGCATACTGACTGATCCAGTCACGGCTCTGTCCATAGTTCCCTTTCAATGCCCCCTGATTTGGAAAGTCTATATGTTGTCATTTGCTTGAAAGTAATAAGAGCTTTGACCGCAGCTGACAATTGTTTCTTACATTGGGCACAGGTGATGCATTGCATAACCTACGGACCAATTTAGATGACCCTAACAATGTTTTACAGAGTTGGGATCCGACACTAGTGAACCCTTGTACGTGGTTTCATGTTACCTGTAACAATGAAAATAGTGTGATAAGAGTGTAAGTTACTTGATTCGTTACTGTCTGTTTTGATATCTGTTTCAATGCTGTAAGCTTATCCTAATAATCTGAACCTTCTCATCAACTCTTACTGATGCCTGTACTTAATTGTTTGTGCCTTGCTTTAGTGATCTTGGAAATGCAGAATTATCAGGTCAATTGGTCCCTCAGCTTGGCCAGCTAAAAAATTTGCAATACCTGTAAGTCAAGTTGACATAGACTTTTTTTTTCCCATATACTTTCTTTGTTATAGGTTTCACATTCTTTGGGGATTGTTTCATTTGAAGGCTTATTGTTTGTATGTTGGCAAACATTCTATTGTCATGTGCATGCAGAAGGGTTTTGTCTAGTTTTTACGGTCATCCTGATGGTAACACAAAATACATAGAAAACTATTTGTTATTATAATTCAGTTGCTGTAATCTTCACGTGCATGTAATATATCTGCTACTTCTGCATTAATTATATTTGTGTCATTTATGGATCATATGCCTAGAGTTAAAAGATCGCCTTGGGTTGGCTTGTGGGGCATGACATTTTATTTGATTATGTTTTTTTTTATAGGAAATGAGAAAATTGATAGAAAAGAAATACAAAAAGGCATGTCAAAAGTGGACAAGAAGTCCAAACCACAAAAAAAGGGCAAAAAGAGCTAGACAAGAAAACAATAAAATAAAAAATCTAAAAACAATTAAGTATCCACACAAAGCTGTCCAACTCGATATAATACCAAAAAGAGGGACATCCTTAAACTCTTTTGTCATGGACGTCCATAAAGAAGCCAAAAAATAAATCCGCTCCCAAAGACTTTCAATATTCTTGTTTTTATCCTGAAAAATTCTTCTATTCCTTTTCAACCAAATGATTCCTATAGTAGCAAAAAAAGCACTGATCCAAAGGGTTCTCCACCTTTTATTTCTTCTCCCTCCCATAACATCCAAGCCAATCATAGAAAACATAGTTCTAGGTGCCACCCAATTAATCCCCGCATTAAAAAACATCTATTCCTTTCCAACCAAATGATCCCTATAGTAGCAAAAAAAGCACTGGTCCAAAGGGTTCTCCCCCTTTTATTTCTTCTCCCTCCCATAACGTCCAAGCCAATCATAGAAAACATAGTTCTAGGTGCCACCCAATTAATCCCCACATTAAAAAACATCTTGTTCCATAGTGAAAGTACAACAGGACAATGTAAGAATAAATGATCCACTCTTTCACTTTGACTTTTGCACTTCGCACACCTTTGTGGTAAGATACAGACCATAGGTCTCATTCTTTGAAGCATATCATAAGTATTAATTTTACCATGAGTAATAATCCAAACACAAATTTGCACTTTAAAGGCACCTTAGCTTCCCAAACCATCCTCGACGGAGGAAACAAAAGAATAGAGGGATCATCAATTAATGACTCAAAATGAGATTTACTTGAGAAAACACCAGTAGAATCAATAGACCAACACCTTGTATCCACCACATCACGAGTGAGTGAAACACCATTAAGCAAAGAAAGAAGGTTAACTATGTAAAACCCAATAAATTTAAACTTTTTATGAAAAAAGGCAAAATGGTAATTCTGCTATTACAGTACAGGTTGTAAACCTGAAATTTTTTAGAACTTGGATGACGAAACGGACTTCACCGTTGGATTCGTCTCGCGAAATCTAGTTACCACTTCAAATTTCATCGAATTCTGAGATAGTCGGATTTTTGCATTTTACGAGGCGGTCGAGTCTGGGGTCACCCAAAAATAGAATTTTTAATAAAAATTCGAAAGTTGAAAAATAATTTAAGGCAAATTAAAATAAAATTATTTTGAACTTGAACCGAGACAAAATTTAATTGTTTTGGGGTGAAAACGGACCCGAAAAAAAGGGGGCCGTGTGGCGCGTTGTGGGCCAAGTATTCTAAGACTATAAATAGGGGATTTTCGATTTTCTCCCCATTTCTTCAATCGATTCCAACGTGAGAAAGAAGAGAGGAAAAAGGGCTTGAGTTCTCCACCTTTTCTCTACGATCTACGGAGATCGAGTGCTCGGATTCACTCGGGCCAAGAACAAAGGTTGCTTTCCTCGCCAAGGGCTACGCGACCACACCAAAAATGACGGGTTTTACCGAAGATCAAGGTACGAGATTTTTGGAAGCTTGGAATTTGGGTTAGAAGCAGGTTCTTAGGACTTCATACGGTCGTTCTTTACGCTTAAAGAGGTAGGGTTCCTTCCTACTTGAGTTTATTTTACAACCTAGGGTGTTGTATGTAATGGGTAAGTTGATAGAGATATATATCACTTGTCTATGGATGTGGAATTGATGGAATTTGATGAAATGAGTATAGAAAAGGTTTAGCAAATGAATTTTCTAGCTTGGAATTGATATATGTGGTGATTGCGTGTGTAATTCCATGAAATTTGGTACCTTGGGGTTATGTGCATTTGTCCTAGAGTGATTCATGAAAAATTTGTATTATGTGGGCATCCTATGTGTTTAATTTATGCTTTGAAAATTAAGTGTGTTATTGACATATATGAAATAACATGTTTATGGATTATGGTTGGATATTAACATGTTGATATATGCTCTTTGATATATTAATATTGAGATGAAATTTGACTATTATATGCATATGATATGAGTGGCCATGAAATATGAAAATATATGTTAAAGTTACTTATATGACATTCATTACATGTGAGCATGACATTGAAATAACAATAGTGCATTACATTGCATATGCACGGAGACATCGCATTTTATAGGTGTGGGTGCATAGTTGACATCAAATACCATGTAGGTAGATGATGGGTGGACTCGGGAAAGTTGGATTGAATATCCGGCTGAGTCGCTGGGTTGCATGAAAAGAATTGGGTCGGGATAGCAAAAAAGGCTAGACTATCTCTCGGGTGAGAGACCTGGTATTCGGGTACGTACTTCCATTGGTATAAGAGCCTATAAAGTGTGTCGGTGTACGCAGAACCGTTGGTGGAAGTCCAAAAATTCCGTGTCGGTTAGGTGACCGTTGATGTAAGTCTATAAATACTCACCCTAAGAAAGACCTGAAAAATTTTAAAATGGTCATTGGATGAGGGAAACCAATGGCGGGAGTTGGAGAGTACGGTCTTAATACTTATGGCATTGCATGAGAGAAAGGAGTTGGTGAGAGCTCGAGTTGAGTTGCATGAGTGGGTATCATCTTATATCATGCCACGACATGTTAGATTCCAACATAGATTGATTAGTCTTGATTAGAACGGTTGTTGTTTGTAAAATGTTGCATGTGAACATTGCATATGCACTTAGGTTGGGGAGTAGCCCCTGTAGGAAATACTCTATTGGGCGTAGCTCATCCTATACGGGAAAACATTTCAGGTGCGGGATATACGCAGGTGGAGGGCCTTTACACGGAGTCTCAGAGATGAAGAAAGTCGACTTGTGGCTTATATAACACATTTTGTGTAATATTTGGATTTTGTAATATTATCGTGAAAAAATTATGTAAATGAATGATAATGAACTTGTATAAGTGTGGTTTATTGTAGAAAACTTTATTATGCATGTTTGGGATGAAAATGAGGTGATTTCGTATGGATTGAAAATAAAGAAGGAAGGAATTGTAGAAAAACTGACAAAACCTTTCGGAAGGTCGATGACAACCTTTTGGAAGGTTAATGTAAATTTTTATCCAGCAGGCAAAACCTTGCGGAAGGTTGAAGAAAATCTTTTGGAAGGTTAATATAAATTGTTATCCAGTGGGCAAAACCTTCTAGAAGGTCGATGAAAATCTTCCGGAAGAATTTTTTCAGTAAGTAAAACCTTCCTGAAGGTCGAGCAAAAACCTTATGGAAGGTTTTTGAAAAATCTGAAATTTTAAGAATACATTGTCAAGCCTTCGGCTTATGAGTTCTTGGGTTCCAAGGATACAAATGGACTATGAATAGTGGTACTTTGCACCATGGTTGGATCCAATGATAAAACGAACACGGGTTTTACGTATAGGTTAAAACCTTGATAAAGGGGATGCTATTAATGTGGAGTCGAGGTGTGCGACTATTACAGGTATTTTTTTCGCAGGTTGACGGATGGTCAACGGCTAATAAAAGCCCCCGGATTTTGGGGTGTCACAAACTAACTCTTCATGCTCCCTATCATTAAGACTCCTACGAAAACCAAAATCCCATGATATAGAAATTAAATTTGAACAAATAAGGGAAGCAATCATTTGACCATGAGTCATAGAGAGTCTATAAAGACAAGGATAGAGATTTAAAAAAGAAGGGACACACCCCCCCAAAAAAAAAAAAAATATCCTCTCAAAAGTGAACATGAGATCCATTACCTACTAAGAGTTTTATCCTTTGGAAAAAGAGAGATAACCTTTGAGAAATAAACTTCCATGGGCTTCTAAAACTACCCCTAACAACCCCATTGGTATCCCAACCATTAACCTGTAATCTATACTTACTCCTAAATTACTGAGCACCACAATGAATCTTGTTCCAAAAGAGAATCTCCAAAGCCATTTTCCTACTGAAACTTTATTTCTTTTCAAGAAATTCTCAACCGAAAGACCACCCTTAGCTTTAGATCTAGACACCACCTTCCATGAAATCAAGTACTCCTTACCCTCTCCACTTCCTTTTTATAATAAATTTCTCATCATTCCTTAAAGTTGCCTAGCAACCAAACTAGAAACCTAAATAAAGACTTAGAAATGTTGACCAAAATAGACTGAACAAGTGTTAATCTACCACCCCTTGACAAGAAAGCTTTCTTCCACCCGTCCAACTTTTTACCAACCTTTTCAATGACTGGATCCCAAAAAGACCTTGACATCGGTTACCACCTAGTGGTAACCCAAGATACTTTAAGGGCCACCCATCCACAGAACATCCCAAATCAACAGCCAACTTATCAATCGAATCCCTACTAGTGTTGATTCCTTGAACCATACCTTTTTTCCATATTAACCTTAAGTCCCAAAACAATCCCAAAAACATCAACAACATTCTTTAGATTTTTGACTTTCTCCTTATCCCCTGAGGAGAAAAAAATAGTATCATCAGCAAATTACAAATGAGAAACAACAACCCTCTCCCCACCAAGCACAAAACCATAAACTAAATTTAACCTCACTACTTTCTCCATAAGTCTGCCCAAACCAACCACAACCAATGTAAACAAAAAAGGAAACAATGGATCCCTTTGTCACAATCCTCTACAGGCTTTGAAATTACTCCTTGGTTTTCCATTAATTATAGCAGAAAAATTCATCGACTCTAAGTATCCCATCATCCATCTTCTTCATCTTTCTCTAAAACCTTTCACCTTTAAAATAAAATCAATAAAATTCCAATCCACATGGTCCTAGGCTTTTTTAAAATCAATTTTCAACACAACTCCCTCCTCTCTCCTTGCCCTATAATCATCCACATTCTCGTTAGCAACAAGGGTCACATCCAAAATCTGTCTATCTCTGACAAAGCCCCCTTGAGAAAAGGATATAGTATCACTCGAACAATCCCCAAGCCTAAGAAAAAGAACCTTTCGATAAACTTATGTAAACTAGTAACAAGACTTATGGGTCTAAAATCCTTCAGCTTCAAAGAATTAATTTTCTTCAAAATAAGACAAATAAATGTGACATTTGTAATTGTATTAACTACCCCATTTTGAAAGAATTACTCAAATACCCTTATCAAATCCTTTTTCTTTTTCCAACAAATATGAAAAATTGCCATAGTGAAACCTTCAAGGCTGGGATTTTTATTTTTACTGCATTCAAAGATTGTTTTCCTAACTTCCTCAATCTCGAAAGGCCTTTCCAACCACAAAGCATAATTTTCGCCAATGGGACACCATTTCAAACCCATCAAAGTACGTCTAGGACATTCTTTGTCACACCCCATCGCGAGAAACCTTCTTTGGTTTTCTAGAAATAGAAGCATAACTCAACACATGGCGATGGCTGTGTGTGTAATGCATTTTATAAAATCAATAATGACACCTAATGCACAATCAAAACTGGAAATTATATAACGAGATACACAACAGTGTCATTTGTACCAAAATAAAAGATTAGAGATTCCATCCTTTACAACAAACAACAGGGAAAAGCAAACACTCATGTACAATATGTACATAAACTAGATTTTTTCGTTTTCCCCCATCTCTAACATGCTAGTACAATAGTGGACCTTACTCTAGACTTCGGTATCCTAAAATTAATAATTTTTTTGAGTATACTAAACATCATAATCAAAGGAAATATAATAAAAATATGGATCAAATATAATTCTACCCAAAAGATAGTCGTAACTCGCAAATCACAACCAAAGTGAACTCATCTCACTTTGAAACTCAAATCATCCTTATACATAAAAATATGTAAATATCCACATAAACAGTGAGTCAAACAACAACATATAAGTAATGTTAGGCTATCTACAACATTTAAGTAATGTTAAGTTATCTCACGACAATTGCGCAGTGTCCAAATCTATAACATGTAAGTCATGTCAAGCTATCAACAACTCAGCATAGTGGATAATACTCAAATCACAAGTTTTTCATAAAAACACATTTGATCTTTAGTTTAAGCAATTCAACTCAAATCAATTCAGTAAAATTAATTTCTCACATACAAGAGAATAAACTTGATATATCATATATATTTATTTTCAATTATTATGAAACAGTACACTTCAATTTTTCCGCTGACAGATACCCTCTTTTCTTTATGGTCGATCCCTATGTGTAACTGAGGTAGTAGTCTTCGACTTTAACAGTTAACACATGAATGAATGCAAATGAGTATCGAATAAAAGATAGCTTAACTGATGCAAATCAATGCACATGAATATATTTCATGACGTGTCGTATTCACCACAACTTAACTTCAGCACTTGAAGTCTGAAGACCAACTGACCCCTTAAGTGTTTACGAACTAAATGAGTATCCTCTACAACCTCAAATTAGAACTTAAACCCTTGTTGCCAATCAACCTATATGCATTTATAATTAATTTAAAAGGAATTGAGCATCTCATTTTATATAGTCAAATGCATCATTTTGGACCACTGTGCGTTACTGCACTCAAAACTTTAATTCGTATTTGTGATTTCCAGTCCAAATTCAAAAAAAACAATCATAAGTATGTTTTAATCCTTCATAAATAATGTAAGATATGATTTAAAAATGAATTTGAAAAGTTCAACTAATCCGAAATTGAAAAATCCTACACTGCGCTGCTATTCGATCCAAAATAGCCAAAAATTAAACGATGTTATTTTTCAATGAAATTTCATACATACTCAATTAACCTTATTTAAGAATGATTATAAAATTTATTTTTCAAAAATACCCAAAAATCGAGTTAAATTGGCCCCGGAGGTTAAAACAGTCACTTTAATCCTCATTTTAATCCAACCGTCAAATCGACTTAAAATTTTTCCAAGACCCCTGCACGGACGTTGCAGAACTTTTGGCACTGACCAGAGGTTGGACGGTCACTCATGCACTGTCGGGGTGCACTGGTGTACCTTCTCCTCCTTCATCTTCTTCCTTGATCACCTTGACCAAATCCCTAGATTCTTCCCACCAGCCCTAATCCCTCAACTTCTCACCCTTATTTCTCCCTACTCAGTATACCTTTTCACCTACTTTTTAAACCTATACACACTCTAACAAACCCTATAATTCTCAAGCTTAGAATTAAGCTTAAACCCATAAAAAAGGTCAAAGTTAACCAAAAATAAGGTTTTTAGTTTATGGCTAGACCTGCAACTTGTATTTTAACCATCTTAACAATTCTAAATTTATTTCTAAGGTCACCAATGGATTCCTAAGGTCCATTTTAGCTAGGAACAAACTTCCCTCCGAAGCTTAACCCCCAAAATCAAGAGATCAAAAACCCATCATGGTCGAAACTTTATCACCACCACCCCCACCACCTCCAACCATGACAAGCTTTGAAATCACCATCAAAGTACTCTTCTACCTCCCCACAATACTGCCATGCGAACCAATTTACCAAAATGACCTCAAACTCAAAACCCATTTCATAAAAACCTAGAACTAAAAAATTTAAAATATAAATTCGAGCAATTGTAGTATATGATATGAAATTCTAATGATACCAGGGGATTCCTACCTCTCAAATTAGCCTAGTAGCATACCTCTAATCGTTCGAAGTAGCCTCTTTCACAAATTTTTCTCTCTCTAACTTCTCTTTTCTCCCTTTATCTCTTGGCGGTTCTACCTTATCCAGAGGCCTGCTGAAGTCTTGAACACCTCCTCAAACACTCGGGAAGCTTGGAGAAGGTGGGGAAGAGCTCTTCAGCTGTCAGGCAGTAGCCATGCCATGCAATGACATTTTCGTAAATACCTTAAATCTATATTTTTTTTATTTTTTAATTTAATTTTTTTTAATTACATACCTAATAAATCATGCACTGTAAAAATATTTGTCAATATTTATTTATTTTTTATTTTTTTTAAAATATTTTTCGTACATATGCATGCTCGAGTTTTACACTTTGAGCTGAATAAAGATTAGCAAAGAATTGAACAATCTCCCTCTCAATTAAGGTCTCATCCTCCACAATCAAACCTCTATCAAGCTGCAGTTTGTCAATGATCTTCTTCACCTTTTTACCATTAGCAACCCTATGATTATGAAAGAACTTTGAATTATTGTCACCCTTTTTCACCCACTTTACTCTAGACTTTTGTCTCTAACTGACATTTTCTTTATGAACCACTTGTTCAAATCTATTCTTAAGACCTTTCCTCTACTTTCTAAGAGCTTCATCCATACCCCTTACTCCTTCAAGCCTATCAATTTCCCCAATCTTATTTTTAATAATTCTTTTAGATTCTCGAATATATCCAAACACCTTTTTATTCCAAACCTTCAACTTTTGCTTGACAAACTCAAGTTTCTTCATGAGCTTAAACCCTTTCCACATTTGAAACTCCACTTCAGACTACCATTCCTTAACTTTCCTCTTAAAATCCACATGCTCCACCCACATGTTCTCAAACCTAAATGGACAATGACCCCATCTAAACTTAGAATCCTTAATGACAATAGGGCAATGGTCTGAAATAACTCTAGACAAAACCTCTTGTCTAACACCAATTAAACAATCCTCCCACTCAACAGTAAATAAAAACTTATCCAAACGCTTGCATACAACCTTACTTCTAAAATTTGACCAAGGTACCATTTGCTAAAGGAGGATCCCTAAGTTCAACTTTCCTAATAAAAGTATCAAAATTCCTCATACTTTTATTTGATTATGTGGTGAGACTCATGCCACAGTTGTCCCTTTTTTGCTCAGTTTTTAGTGATTGTCTGTGAATAACTAGTGTAGCAGTTTGCCAATTTTGATGCCTCTTACTTGATAGGGCAAAATCCTCCGTAATCCTAATCTTAGGTTCGTTGCACTTCACCCCAATCTCATATAAAAATAGTCACATAATCCTCGCATGGTTTGTGGATCAAAGTAAAGCTACTGACTTTATCAACTGATTGGCAAAAATTTCCTTCATACCTCATAGTCACCACTTGCACATACATCCACTGGCTGATCAATTCCCACTCAACCCAAATTTATTCAATCCAGACAAATTTAATCAAAAATTCAATCCAAATCGATTGAATTGAATACAAATTCAACATGAATTCAGTCCATATTCATTCTTCCCAACACAGTCAACAAAAGTTCATTTAACTTGACACATCAATATCCTCCCATACAACTACAAGCACACATTATCTGAATTGCATGAGAAAAAGGGGTTAAGGATGAGGAGGGGGAAGATGTGGTGCCCTGGAAGCTATGGGTCTCCGGAGCACCAATCACCACCAGCAACAAATTCAACAACCACCACTTACATTGCTTCTCATGAAGAGAGAGAGAGCGAGAAAGATATCCATTAAAGCACAACACTTTGCAGAACATCCTAACCACCACCCAATTTAGTAACTGACATCATCACCACGTGTAGAACATAGCAGTGATAGCACATTGAAGCACGTCGAAGACTGCATGACTCACCCATCCACCACCAGATTTAACAACCCGCTCTGTCAGTTGTTATTATTCTATACCCAAACCCTCCATTGGAAATTTTGAATTCTACCAGTTAAGGTCCTTGGCAACTCATCCAAGAACGGGACTTTTTTTGTTACCCTAAAGACAAGAAGCTTTTTTTAACAAATGATATCGGACTTGTCCGTCTAGCAAGACTCAAGATTGCTCTTTAATATTTTTTATCACAACAGCAGCATAATAACCTGTCAACCCAAAACCAATTGTGAATGAAGTATATAAATCAACTTTAGTGGTCCTAAATCCTAATTATTTTATGTGGGATATAAGTTCTCTTAATGCCCTCCCTCACATGGGAGCTGTGGTTGCATGTGGGCTCAACAAATATGCATACCGGAAAAATCAAATGGCTAAAAGACTTGACCCACTGACCATCCAAAGGCCCAACTGATACTATGTTAGAGCATTTTACCCAAAACTAATTGGCAATAAGTGGAGTGACCCTTTAAGTATATATACCAGCCTTGATGTTCCTAATGTGAGATACAAGCTCTCTTAACATAATCTTTCATGTTCAAAACCATTAAAGACCTGTCTCTCTCAGTATCAATAATTAGGCTCTTCAAGCACTGTCAATTGAAGACTAAGAGGCTAACAAAAAAAGGATGCCATGGTGCCATGGGTGTCACTTATTTGACTTACATCCATTATATATTATTGATAAGAAATATTTTTGATTAATTGATCCATGCAATGGGGGCATTTATTGAGAGTAAAAAACCAAAAGGTAGGCCAGTGTAGAGAGAGGGAGACATTTTATCATTTTAAGGAGTTGCATGGGTATTTTTTGTCTTTTGACACATCATTTTTGGAGGGAAACAATATTTTTTATGCCAATCCTTCAAACAGGCGCACGTGTTATAACCATCCTCAAATTGTTGAACATTAGTTCAAAACCACACGAGTGTTACATGAGTATCTTTGAATAAGAGGATAATGAAGTGCAATGGTGCCTAATTGCCTGGGTAAAGTGAAGTTTGTCCTAATTTAGATATTACTAAGTTGGGCATATTTCTTAAATCATTTAAATAATTGGAGTGTCATGGTAATTATTCAGCTGTCATCCATGGCAGTGGTTATATGTTTTGATGCAGGAGCTCATATTGCTAGATTTCTCTTAAAAATCTTAAAGACAATGAGCTGGGTAGTTAGTATTTAGCTATATAACGTTTTGTTTTGTGTGATATGATTGCCAAAGGTTTCAAGTACTTAATGCTGCACTCTCTGGTGCTGTGTTGCACGGTGCACACTCTTGAAATGTTTTCACTTACCCAAAACAACGCAATTAAAAATGCTTATTTTTTATTATGCTCTCCCTTAGGGAACTAATGCACTTTGTTAAGTTTAGAAAATGTAGAGAAAATCAAAATAATGAGAGAGATGGAGAGGAGTATATTAAACCCTACCTCTCACTCTCAACTTATATTTATAGTTACCTAATGAAAACATAAAAGACTAGTATTCCCTTATAGAGGTATGCTTATTACAATCATATAAAATGGTGACAATATAATGGTAATACTCTCAACACACTTGATATGCAGTAAAATTCAGAAATGATTATCTTTTAAAGTATTCCAATATTATGATGAAAGAATTAAGCACTGTGACAATATGTGTGTCTCTTCTGCCTTATTATTATTGTAAAAGTTTCTACTAGTAACTTAACATTTATAGAAGTTTCTACTTGTAACACATCATTTACAAAAGTTGAATAATGTCTTAATTTTTGTGGCCCTGTTGGATTTTAAGTTAGAAACAAACAAGGGGTCCAAAATTAATTGGTTTTAGATACAGTATGTGTGAACCCCTACCGAGCCTCACTTTTTGTGTTGAAGGTGCTTGCCTTAAAATGTGAGGCTTAGGTGTCCTTGCGCCTGCACTTAAAGTTTTATATAAATTGCTCAATACACATTATATCATAGTTACTTATTGAGGTCCTTATCCTACACGGACCTTGTTTAGATTTTTTCCCCTTTTTGTTTTGTTCACTGCTACTGTATCTTCTCATATACAAAATCTTAAAATTGACTCGTTTATGACAGGGAGCTTTATAGTAACAACATAAGTGGACCAATTCCTAGTGATCTTGGGAATCTTACAAACCTGGTGAGCTTAGATCTGTACTTGAACAGATTCAGTGGTCCAATACCAGACACATTGGGCAGGCTGACGAAGCTGCGATTCCTGTATGAATACCGTCCTTCACCACTCTTCTTTACTGTTGTCTTTTGTTTGGTTACTGCTTCATTGCATTCCTTTTATCGTTCATTAATTGTCCATGAGAAGTTTTTAGCTTGTAAAGAAATAGTTATATGTTTGAACAGCTATATTTCATTATGTTTGGGCATGTGGCATTTGGAATCTAATTTTTGTTCATAGAGCGACATCAAAATAAGAAAAGATCACCTTGCCTAGCATAATAATGCAATACGTTAATATTAGTGCTATTAGGTTGAATAGAACTAAAAAATATAAAAATAAATACCACAAATTATCATTATTTTGATAAATGTAGCATTGCAATGGTGCATTGCCTATTGCCAAAGATCAGGATGTTTGCCAAACATACAAAACTTTCAAATCGAAAACTCCATAGAATTGTGCGTAGTGAGAGAAGTGGATACTTGCAAGTTACCTTGCCTGGACACTTTGCTTTTATGCTGGCAAAGTTACCTATCTTGTAGTAGGTAGGTTACCATGGCCTCCTGAATAAATACCGAAAACTTTTATTGGGACGCACTAAATGGTGCTTAATTTCCATATTCTCTTGACACATAGAGGTGATTTATTTAGGCATTGCATGTAATGTGTTATTTGATATACTTGTGTGTACATATATTTAACTAGGTATATACGCATGTATGTGTGTATGTGCTGCCATCCTATTGTATGACGACTTTAATAGTGTCTCTCCTGGTTTGTCCAAGGAAAGTCGGCTTAACAACAACAGCCTCTCTGGTACAATTTCTCTGTCCTTGACTAATCTTTCGGCTCTTCAGGTCCTGTAAGTGTCTAGATGTTATCCTTTCTTTCAGAAAAGTTTGGCTCATTGGTGCATCGTTATGATTTTGCAATGTGGGCCGCAGGGATTTATCAAACAATCGATTATCAGGACCAGTTCCAGACAATGGATCATTTTCATTGTTCACTCCTATCAGGTTTCGTGCTCCTAATTTTTGTCAACCTTTTTTGGTGCTGAATGAAATGTTTGGCTAATTTTCGATAACCATTTGCAGTTTTGCTAATAACTTGAACTTATGTGGGCCGGTCACTGGGAAACCCTGTCCCGGATCTCCTCCATTTTCGCCACCTCCGCCATTTGTTCCACCATCAACAATTGCATCACCAGGTGATCATTGTTGTTTGGAAATGTTTTCATATTGTTATGGTATCTGACTTGAACCGGAATTGTGGTAGTTTTGTGTTCAAGTTTTTGTGATATGAAAAATGATGTGTTTGTTGATCACCAAAAGGGTTCAAATACATTTATCTTTCTTTTTTTTGAATGGATGTCATTTTAGGAGGAAACACTGCAACTGGAGCAATTGCTGGAGGAGTAGCTGCTGGTGCTGCTTTACTGTTTGCTGCCCCAGCACTTGGGTTTGCATGGTGGCGCCGAAGGAAACCTCAGGAATATTTCTTTGATGTTCCTGGTTTGTTTCTTTCACTCAAAAATGCATTAATGTGAACATTTGTATGTGGATTGTGTTTTCACTTGGTGACATCTCTCCCCAGCTGAAGAGGATCCGGAAGTTCACTTGGGACAGCTTAAGAGGTTTTCTTTGCGAGAATTACAAGTTGCCACGGATAGTTTTAGCAACAAAAACATACTTGGTAGGGGTGGATTTGGTAAGGTGTACAAGGGACGCCTAGCTGATGGTTCTTTAGTAGCAGTCAAAAGGCTTAAAGAAGAGCGCACTCCGGGTGGGGAGTTGCAGTTTCAAACTGAAGTAGAAATGATTAGTATGGCTGTGCATCGGAATCTTTTGCGACTGCGTGGTTTTTGCATGACACCGACTGAACGGCTACTTGTTTATCCATACATGGCTAATGGAAGTGTTGCATCATGTTTAAGAGGTACTTTATTTCGAATGTTTTTTGTTCTGCAAAGTGGCACAAACTGTTTGGCTGTGTTTTGGAGAGGCTTCATTCTCCTGCTAGTTGTGCTGTGCATTTAGGAATAATGACCCAGTCACGACATACTACATATCATCTGAATGATAATATAGCATGAAACTGACTACATCTAAAGTGACACAATTCTCATCTGGCATAAGGGAGAGATACTCCTTTTGGCGTTGGTATCTGAAAACCACTGATAATGTTGTTTCTCCCAAATTCTTGTAGAACGTCCACCATCGGAACCACCACTTGATTGGCCAGCTAGAAAGAGAATTGCATTGGGATCTGCAAGAGGGCTTTCTTATTTGCATGACCACTGTGACCCTAAGATTATTCACCGTGATGTGAAGGCAGCAAACATCTTGTTGGATGAAGAGTGTGAGGCTGTGGTTGGTGACTTTGGGTTGGCTAAACTTATGGACTACAAGGATACACATGTTACAACTGCTGTACGTGGCACCATCGGGCACATAGCCCCTGAGTATCTCTCCACAGGGAAGTCATCAGAGAAGACTGATGTCTTCGGGTATGGTATTATGCTCTTAGAGCTAATAACTGGACAGAGGGCTTTTGATCTAGCTCGGCTTGCAAATGATGACGATGTTATGCTGCTAGATTGGGTACGTACTGATTATTTTCTTATGGGTAAATGCAACTTCATTATTTCTTTATACAACATTGTGGATATATCCTTGATGTTATGGTTCAAAATCAATTATGCTCACTGAAATTATTGATATTCAAAAAAATTACAAATATGTGTATTGATGCTATTTATATCTCCTAACTAAAATACTTTATTTGTTGAGTAGTTGACTGATCTCAAATGCCTTGAAATAACTAAACACACTAAATATACAATCCTTTGTGCCTAAGATGTCGCCCGATGGTTTCACTCGCACACCTTTTGAGAGCTTACTCATTTGATGAACGTGAGCCACCCCATTCATTGCCAATTAATTGGGAGTTGGATGCTTTAACACCATGTAAAACCCATCTTCAAAATGGGGATTAATTTTACTACTTATTCCCTTGTAATCTCAATAAATGTTGATCAATTAAACATTTTGGTGAAATTTTCAAAGGGTTTTTATAGGGTGAAAATGCTTTGGCAGATTTTACTCTTTGGAAAAAGATATATTCTTAGACATTGGTAAAATGGGTAAGCTTTTATTTTAGAAATAGGATTTTACTTCGGATAACGATTAGAAATTATTTGACAACCCTAATTTTCATCTAAATGTATTTGTTACGGTTTCTATGTTGAAGTAGTTATTTTGTTTGGAATTTTTAATTTTACTATCTTTCACTTATATGAAAGTATGCAGTATCAACGTAATTAATGCTTGTTTCCCATGTTTTGGTCATTTCTTATTTTTTCCCGCTGTTTGTTCTTTTTTTAACTTCCCTTTGTTTATTTCATGTTTATTCTATGTGGGAAGGCTACACAAGAGAGAGAGAGAGTGAGAGAGCTCTTTGTCTGGTATCATAAGCTTTGTTTATCAGTTGTTGTTATCGCACAATGGGAATTTTCTTCATAGTCATCTTCTTGCGTGGTGAAAAGTTTGATCCGCATGTGGTTTGTATTTTTTATCGTGGATGGATTTTGGATGAATTAGAAGAAAATTCCTCATGTTCTGGTAGCAATTTTTCTAAAACTTATTGTTCTTGTTATATTGCATACCCTATATTCTTTCCAATAATACATTTGTGTAACATTTTGACTGTCAAGGGAGTCTGCTTCCCTTTCTACCAATCACCCAAGATATTTTCGGGAGTTTAATTGTTGTTGCCTGTGGTGCAATTTGCAGCTTCTATAGTAGGCCAGTCAAAATTTGACACGACACGATTAACCAACACGAATTAAACGGGTTTAGATGAGACCTTAATGAGTTTGAGTGGTAAACGGGTTGACCCGTCAAACACATTTAATAAACGGGTCATGTTCGGATTAGACCTGTTAATCTGTTTATCACCCGTTTACTCCTTTAGATAAATTTAATATAATAATAAATTATATATATATATATATATATATATATATATATATATATATATAAAATAATAAATTAGTAAAGAAAAAAAAAGTAAGGACAACAGTACTCAGTAGGAAAGTGAAGTAAGGCATTGAATTACCTTTTGACCCTTTCTTTGAATCCCAGATCGACACAAAGAATGGAGGGGGAGACTTCAGTTGCCTATAATAGGCGGTGTGCTTCTCATTTTGGCCAATCTTTGTGGTGTGATTTCACTTGAACTGTTGGTTGGAACTCCTCAAATTGAGGAAAGTACAGTTGGAAGCAAAAAAATGGTGTAAAAATTTGGTAAAATAATATTTATTTTGTTATTTTGTTTTAAACGGATTAAACGAGTCGTGTTGTGTTACTCATTTATTAAACGGTTCGTATTCGTGTTAAAATTTTTTACCCGTTTATTAAACGTGTCGTGTATGAGTTTATATGTTTTTCACCCGTCACTCATTTAACCCGACACATAACCGTTTAACCCGACACGATTGACACCCCTAGTCTATAGTTAATGGTATAAAGCACCGGTGCAAATGAGTGGGAATGATTTGTTTTTTTAATAATAAGTGTGGGAATTATTTGTTATGTTGTCTCTACACTATATACCTTAATCTTTTAATACGACATTGCAAATGATGGGGGCTTACCACATTTTCCTCGAAGCACATTTCTGTAGTTATAGATGTTGCTTGATCTAGATACACAATGACTGGAGGGGAGGGAGGATGCTGAAGCGCTGTTTGAGGAGTGCCCTGAGCTTGAATATACCTATGTCCTATTGCTTCACACCTTATAATAGTTTGTTTTCTAGAGTCTTGTGATTCGTGGGTCATTCTCTAACCAGCAGTGCCAAAAAGACTTTAAATAGGCGGTTTTCGATTGATAGGAAAATTGGCTAAGAGGAATGCCCAAGTTTCTCTATTAAAACTAGTTTTTTGAATTAATTTGCTTAAAATAACTCAGCTGATAGTATTCAGCTTGATACATTGACCAGCAAATCTGTATTACAACAGTTTGTAAACGTTAGGTTTCTTCCTGGTACTTTGATTAAGAAATTTAAATCAAATGGACTTGGATTGAATGTGCTTGTCTCACAGAGACCCAACTTTATCTTCATGTGAATAATGTATAACAGTAGCATTATTTGGTATGCACATTGTGTGATAATTGTAGTTGAATTTCATAGGAGCTTCCTAGCATTTAACCATTTGAGATATCTTTAATCCAATGTTGCCTAAAAACTTACAGTACGCGCCACATAATCTAATTTAGATGAAAAGCCTAAGGAATTTCATTCAAATCTTTTCAATATTTAGGTTAAAGGCCTTTTGAAAGAGAAGAAGTTGGATATGCTGGTTGATCCTGATTTGCAAACCAATTATGTTGAAGCTGAAGTGGAGCAGCTAATCCAAGTAGCACTGCTCTGCACACAAGGCTCCCCGATGGATCGGCCTAAGATGTCCGAGGTTGTAAGGATGCTTGAAGGCGATGGTTTGGCGGAAAAATGGGATGAGTGGCAGAAGGTGGAGTTCATCCGCAAAGAGATTGAATTGGCCCCACCTCGGAATTCTGAATGGCTTCTTGACTCCACTGACAATCTCCATGCCATTGAATTGTCTGGTCCGAGATAACGTTAATTACAAGTAGAGAATGAAATTATTTTCTGTTTCTTTTTTTTTTAAATCTTGTTTTGCTAGCCTTTTATTCTCCTGTAAGTCCATTGTGTATCCAATAGTATTTGTTGCAATCTGTGCATATGAATCTCACTGATGATCCCATGTCCTGGACTCTGTGCCGCTAGCAGTTTCTGACCTTTCTGTGTGGCACAAGGACCAAGAGCCCAGGAGAAGCATACATGTTACTATATGTAATTCTCAGGTTCTGTTTAAATTGTAATCTGAGCAAAGATGTATTGTCGTAGGATAAAGATGTATGATCAGAGGGGTTTCTGTCATTTTAGTGATTTTCTTTCCTGGACATTTCACTCCATGCAAACATTGGAATTAGTTTTCTGATAGTGTCAAGGTGCATGTAAAATTAATACAATACACCTCTGGCTATTCTTGCTTCATGCTTTTACGTTTGTCGATTATGTCGTTAGGGGTTCTCTCTGATTGCTTAAGATTTTCAAGGATATCGTTGTCCATAATGTTATGGTGTCAAATTTTGCAGTGGCGGGAATCTCATTCATTGAGCACCCAGGCCCTCTATTGGTAATTTATATGCTTCAGACTGTATGTCAAACATAACCGGGACCTTATCTGTCAGGGTTCCATTTTGATTCCCCAATGTTTGGAATGTGACTGCCTGAATCTTGTCTGGTTGTTTTTGTTTCAAACCAGAAGATATCCCCGTGGGAGTTCACATGCTATGCCTTACATGAATTTGTGCTTTAAAGAAGCCAACTTACTCTGCATGGACAGCCCATTTTGAAGCAAAGTGTAGACTTGGATGTTTTGGGTTCTAATTCTCGCTCTGCAAGTTTAACCAATAACCACACGTGTGGTTAGCTTATGATTTGCATGTATTTAAAGTTTCGTGTGCCAAAAATCAAAAAACAGTAGCCGATTTACGAAAGGAAGCCATGGCAGTGATACACCATGAAAGCCGTTTGAGAAGTCCAAAGACAAGGATGGATATATAGAAGTACTGCAGCCAACTGCTAGTCTAAACTTGCAATTTACTACGTCGATAGAAGCACTTTGTTGGTTACATGTAAATTGGTTGATATACTCGGCTAACTTCCAATGGTCATAACTTTGCGCTCCGCCATAAGAATCTGTTGTAAGATACAAGGTCCACGTATAACTTTGTACTTAGTTTTGTACTCACCTTTCATGTGTAAGGCTTCTTTTGAGACCAAAAAAGAAAAAAAGAAAGAGATTCAAACAACCACTTTTTGTCATTTAATGGTTTGACTTAGGCGCAATAACCTTTTTGAATAGAACTATGGCTACAACCGTGTTTGTTCTCTAGTTTTCATTTGCATTAACAAATTGCTAAAGCCATGAAATAGTGGTACGGAAGTACTCAAGGACCCACTCAATGATTGAATCTGCTTTGTTTCAGTCTGTTCAAATTCTCCAGAATTTGCAAGATACACTCATTTGATATCTTCATCTAGTTCATAACCCCCAAACCTGGTCTAATCCACAAGCTTCCTTGTGGGGGAGGAATCAAAAGATAAACTTGATCGAAAAAAATTGGACTTGAATGCTAGAGAAACCTCAGGACAAAAGAATGGAAGAGGAGAGTGAAAAGCCAGAAAGTGGCTTCCAATCCTAATCATATATGCTAAATCATGTTATGATCTTGCTCACTTGTGCCTGTTTTTGTGAATTCCCAGGACCCCATATTCGAATGGTCTTATCATCGCTTGCTGATGCCAACATCTGAGGTCGTTTCGGGTTCCAACTCACAGAGTTTACAATTGCTGAGTGGCCACATAGTACTTCCAGGGGCTCCCCATTTTTCTGATTCCATATGTACACCTACAACAAGAAAAATATAGAGCTCGAGACACAACTTAGGTATAAGTACATACCAAAGAAAAAAAAAATATTATAGAACAATTGCGGAGCATTTAGTCTCAGATCCTGCTAATACGATAAGTCTATGGTTAAACTCCCAGTTAGTAATGCAAACCTTGAATGCATGTAGTCATATTTTAACCATGTGAATCAGATTTGTTGCCCTCAGTTTTTCCAATTTTTTTCCAAAATCAGTTTGGTTACAATTTTCTTCCGATTTACTACTAACACAGTTTTGTAAGACAAATCAGGCTGGTAAATTTCTTAAAGTTTCAACACTAAAAGTACAGAGACACATGAAGTTTTGGAAGGTGAAAGTACCCGAGAGTCCTCGCTACCACTGGCGATGAACTTGGATTCAAGCCCTCCAATGCAGGAATGGATTACATATCTTGATTGCCTGTGGCCTCTATATTTCAATCGTGTAGCGACCATCTTTTCAATATCCCATAACTGGATCTCTGCGCTGTTCAAATTCAGTATCAGATACTTTCCATCTTCAGAAACACAAGTTGAAACAATTGCTGCATCCATCGTGAAACTCCGCCAGTGACCAGCTTCAATATTCATCACTGCAACTTGTTTGTCTGAAAACATGAAAACTATCTCTTTCCCATTTGGTGTCACAGCAAAGTTGATAATACTATTACTGGGATTCCATCCTCCTGACCATGAGGTAAGTATCCTACTGTTGGGGTATCTGATCCTGCAAACATGATTCACATATCCATAGCTTCCAAAAAATATCCCTTTGTCATCAGGTAGCCAAGCACATGAGCTGAAAGCAGGGCCAAGTCCATTGATTGTATGAAAATGTTCTCCTGTGGAGACATTCCATAGCATGATTTTTTCTGCATTTGCACAGGTGAGTAATGTTGCATCGTCAGGACTCCATGATAGAAAAGAAACACCAGACTGGTGGCCGCTCAATGTGTGTCTCAATGTCAGGTTCCCATTTTCAGGTACCTGCAACATTAATTCAACAGTTGTGCCATAAATGTAACACTCAATGAAAAACTGCTCATTTGATGTTCTAAATCATGGCCATAAGTTTGGATATAAGAAGGTTTTCTGAACGTAAACAAACTCATAAAAAGGGTAATAAACATAAAATCTCCTGCCTCTAGCAGACTGAGAACAATGCAAAAGGTGAGAAGTACTTGTTCCAAGTGTGGTGAACTTGATCAGAGAACCTACAGAAAGATAGGGCCAATCAAAAGGGAAGGAAGAATAAAATCATAATGTCCATAGAAATCGAAAACTGGAGATCAGAAAGATACGCTGACTAAAGTGTTTCCATGAGCAGTAAGCAGCAGATCTCCCTTATTTTGGGAAAGCTGGTGATCTTTTTGGATTAAAAAATGACTTTGATGAATAAGAGAATGAAAATGTTACCTCATTCATCGAAATGTGAAAATACATATATTCAAAAACATTGCTGTAGATGACATTATATGCAAATACCGAATCATTTTGGATGCAATTAGCTAATTGCACACAGGAACAATCGCAAAACACGCTCTCACTACCTACAATTAATTACAGACGTTCTCAGTATATTATTACACTGAAGTCTATGAATTATGATTCTGTTTTGTTGGTGCAATCAGTTATTGTAGGAGGGCAGCTTCTTATATTTGGTCAATCAGTAACTAATCCAGTTTAGCATTTAGGCACTTTCTGGATTTTGTGAAACCAATCATAGCCATAAATCATTGGTAATCCAATTCTATTTCTTAGATAAAGGTATGATTTCTACAGTTCATGGCGGAAAAGTCATAGCTTGTCTTGCTCATCCAATTTAGGGATCCAGAAACGCTTGACGATTAGGGAAATAGAAATTTCCCTAATTACAAATTGTTATGATCACAAGTTAACTGATATCAAAGTATACATAGCATTGATGAGAGGGTATGCTGTGACTTTTAGGAAATATATCTGTGAAACTATGTCCTTCATTTGAGCTCCTATAGTCTCCAAAAAAATCAGAAAATATGTAATAGAATTCATGAAAGCATCAATGAGAAATAGAAGCCAGATCCAGTTCTTTTGCCATTGTTTGATTTATTGCTTTTGGAGGTTTGGAAAATTAAGGTACACCCTAGGATTACAGTTGGGGGTCTAACAAGCACCTGTACAGAAGAAACTATGAAACCAGAAGATAGAGGAAACCGAACACATTACCTCCACAGAAAGATCTCGGAGCAATGCAAAATTGGAATAATAATCAGAGATTATGGAAAATGATAACATATGTGTTCATATGAAGTTATTTTTAGCTTCACTACCGTCCCAATCATTTGCCAGACAAAGAAAGATAGAAAATTTATAGATAACTAAATGAACGAAAGCAAAAATCCTTTATGTAGCATGTCAAAAACAGAATTCTACTTTACCTCCCATATAATAGCAGTGTAATCCTTTGACCCTGAAGCTAAGTACTGCCCTTTGTTTGAAAACTTTACATACCAAACTTCATCTTTGTGGCCGCATAGAGTCTGCAATATCAAGAAGCGTATTTATGAGCAAGACACCTCAACAATGCATTTTAATTTAAAGATGCAAATAAAACAACCTTGCTGTTGTATTCAGATCATACTTTATTTGACTTAACGCAAGATGATACACCTAATTGAACAAATCTTGCTTCCATATATCGGCATATACGATATTTGCCAATTGCCATTCATATGGAGCTGGAAATGGTACCCATGTTACCATATTGCCATTTATATGTGGGCTAATCCACACTTAGACCACTGCTAATTGTTAAACATAGGAAAATATTATTAGGAAAGCAAAACAGCTGAAAATTTTAAACTTGAGTTGTGCAGTGAATCTGTGACATGATTGCACACAACATTGCCTTTGTTTTGTAATGTGAACAGTTGTTTTTTGAAGGTCAAAAATTGAGAAGGACATAATTTGTTCAAGGACTACTCAATATAGAAATAGGAACTACAGCTGGTTATTATAGTCAAACGCTCAAACTTATTACAAAATTGGGGGAAAATATTTGGTTAGATGCAGCTTTTTGGTGGTAAGTCCTCATATTGAAGTCTTCAACACTCCTCAATCTAGAAGAAAACTTAAATGCTTCTGGTTTTTGTACATTTAATTCAACATTCTACTGCCAAAATTAACAACTTAAGCTCTCTTACTAGACCCATGTTCATTGCATATTGGATAAAAGTTAGCAATAGTCAATGCTAGTGAAGGCGCATCTGAAAAGCAACATAATAATACAATTAAGAAGATTCAGCAGCAGATGACCCTAGCAAGAAGATAAGTTAAAAAAAAAAAAAAATTCAATTCTGTTATATGAATGTAATCAAGAGTTACAACAGCAAAACATGCAAAAACACAGAGACATCAGTGTATGTGTTTGTGTCCAAGTTTAGTGACAACTAAACGTAATCTAAAGCTGAATTTTGAATTGACGATAAAGATCTAAAAAAAAAAATTGACTAGGAACAAAACAAGCAGTAAGTTGAGAGAATTTGATGAAACAATTAATAATTCCCCTGCCCTTAATCAGAAAAAGGAAAGAAAAAGAGGAAGAAAAGAAAACAATTAAAAAAAAAATGAAACCTGATTCACATTTGCCATTTCTGTATAGGGGAAATGCAAATTATCCACCAATCTCTTCATCAACTGCCTAAATTATTATATGACTCTTCATCCCCCCACACCAAAAAGAAAATGAAAAGAAAAAATATTACTCTTCTCTAATCAACAAACAACCAATTTAAGCAATTACCATGCATCTGTACAATACTTTAAATAAATCAAAAACAAGTTCTGATTTTCCAATTTAACTTTTCTAAAAATTAGGCACAGAAAATATGAAACGCAAGCCTGCAGATGCTATAAATTAAGAGAAAATGTACCCACCTGCACTGTCTCTGTAGGGAATTGTTCTTTAGTACAAATATGGTCTTGGTACAGTGAAAATTTGTCAGTCGAGCAGCCATAGACACAAGAATTTCTCATCGAAGACTCAATCAGAGTTACCAACTTCCCTCCAGGCCCCCCAATTGCACGAGAATGCAAATCACTTCGAATACCAGACACTGATTCCAAATCACTTGCTGTGGCAGTATAGCCTAATGAATGGAGTGATTGTATCATGAGTGCTACAAAATCTTCTTTCTTTATCAGGCCTTTTGAACCAATCAACACTTGATTATTGTTGTCCATGGTTTCTTGAGTTTCTTTGTGAAGTTCTTCTCAGACAGCTTGCTTGATTGAAGGATTTGAACAGAATCGCCCGAAGTGAAAACCACAAATGTAAGAGACAAAAATGAAATGACAAAAAAAAAACAATAATACAAAGACAATCTGTGAGACCCAGATGAAGAAAAAGTATTGAATTCAGAGGAAATGGGCTAGAGAGTCAAGGGACCAAGAAATCTTGAAAACCCACGTCAAGAACGGCCACTAAACAAAGAAAAAGTAGACTTGGAGAGAGAGAGAGAGAGACAGATGGATCAGAGGAGGTGTAATGAATAGATTTCCAACAAAATGGAAGAAGTATGAATTAAGTGAAAGAGATGAGTGGTATTCAGAGTATGCCAAGAAGTCTGGGCGTTTTGATCTGATATATATATCTAGAGAGAGAGAGAGAGAGAGAAAGAGCAAAAGGCAGAGCTCTTTAGTATTGAAATCATCTTCAGAACAACGAACTTACCCGCCAACGAATATTGGAAACGAAAAGACGGAAAAACCATTTTTTCTTGGCCAAAATACAACAGCGGCCCCTGAATATAGACCCTTGTTTTGATTAAGCCCTTAAATATTTTTGTTTTTAAATTTTAGCAATTAACTTTTAACGTTGTTCTAGTGTGGCCCTTCTGTGTCATTTGGTCTCATTTATTGACAAAAGTGCCTCACATTCAAAGGGAATCGAGAATAAATTCTTTTCTTACGGTTTCAAATATCTACGTGACATAATTTTATGTGAATCTCATTTTTATTATACTTCCACCATCAATAATTGTCCAAAATAATAAGTTGTAGTTTCAATTGAAAAATCTAATATTTACTTAATTTAAATCTCAAAAGGCACATAACGAATGACTGATAAATTAGATATGAGCATTTAGAGCCAATAGCTAAAGATGTCTTACCAATCCTTCATTTTCTCTAGTTGTTATATAACTGGATAAATTGTATATTTATCAAAAATAATAAGAGTACCCTAGAATTTTTAAATGACCCAATGATTCCTTATTGCTGAAAATTTGAAATAAGAAGACACCCCCGACCGCAAATTTGAACAAAATTATGTCTTTAGGTCCAAGCATTCCAACGTCTCTTCACTCTCTATCACGTGTGCCCCGGAACACAAATACTCATCATCTCCTTCAAATTCAGGCCACTCAAAGGCAAAAATGCTAACCTAGTTATAGTCAACGTTTACAAGACTGGGGATCCTCCCTTTAGTTAAGGAGGTGCCGACCGGTTAGCACTGGGTGTCGGCTGGCAAAAGTGCTGACTGATAGAACAAGGGGAAGCCTTTGGCGAGTGAGTGTCCACTGGCACACACTCTACTTGCTAATAGGTACTCTGTGAAGACTCCTCTTGCTTGCCCGTTACCGTTAGGCGAGTCATATTCGGCTAAGGTTCAACTAATGATCCAGAGTCCTAGTTAAATACTACTCCAAACAAATAGGACCTAATTATAAGGATCTAAGAACAAGAGTCATGATTTAACTCAACCCTGAATATCTAGGAGTTGATGATGAGGTTCATCTTATCACCACATAGAGTTCGTGTTCTTTTGAGACACAACTTCCTATCACTATAAATAAAGGCATCTGGGTACCAAGTAGGGATATTCAACCCTAACATATTCACTCTATACTCTTCTTCGACTTGTTTACTGACTTAAGCATCGGAGTCTCTTTGACCGACCGCTTCCGACTATCGATTCACTTAGCTGTTCTCTTGTCTTGTAGGTTTCTCAAGACTTTCTCACCATTTTCTCTATCCGTACAAGATGATGAATCATAGTGTGAAATTTTCCCCACACATCAAATTTTTATTTTACATTAATAATCTGGGACATTATGTGTGTTTGGGTTTTGAAAAATATTAGAATTGAGTGATTTGGCTTTTGAACCAATATGTGAGGAGGGTGAGGAAAAAGGGAGGTGAGTTTCTGGTTGGGGGTTGAAGTTGCAATAGGTAAGGGTGTTGGAATGAAGGTGGGGTGTAAAGGGGTGGGTTTCAAGTTATTGCGTAGGGTAAGGGTGAGTTGCTCTATAATTTCACTATTGTAGCGAATGTATGCAAACTTTTGGAAAGTGTGGAAGGAAGATTAGGGTGAAAGTAAGCTGAAAATATTCATTACAACGGTGATACCATGTTAGTATTATTCACGTGGTATCATCAATGAATGATATGTAAAAAAATAAGAAAATAGAATCTACACAAATTAATAACTATCCCTCAATATAAGCTAAAGTACTCATTTTCTCTACATATAAGTGAATAACTACATAAGTGGGGTTTACCTTATTCATTTGGTATTTTATTATTGGATGGTGATATCACGTGACAATGCTGACATAATATCATCGTTGGATCAAATATTTACTCAAAAGTAGGGGCTCAAGTATGAAGATAATAGGTCGAAGATGTGAGAGGTAGAGGGGTTCTATTGAGTTTCTCTTGTAGATAATAATTCACGATGGATCCTATTTGAGTCCTTAAACTTATTGATTTTTGGAGAATAATTATCAATGTTCACTAGAAATAAGCCAATCTTTTTATAGTTAAAATCACCTATTTTAAGTCAACGTAATTTTCTTTATTAGTAACGGGAGAAATCGTTGGCCTCCCTGACAAGTAAAGGGGCGTTTATGTTATTCAGGCTCGCGAGTCTGAGTAGAACTGAGAGTAAACTCCAAGTACATGAACTGGTCTTTTAACTTATACACCAGTTAAATTAGGACTTACGATTTAGCAGGGATTTAAACCCACATTAGAGATGTAAAACCCGGGTAAAATTTGAATTTTAATGAAAAAAGGACAAAACAGTAATTAACTGTTACGGTACGAGTTGAAAACTCAAATTTTTATAAAACTTAGATGAGGAAATGGACCACACCATTGGATTCGTCTCGCAAATTCTAGTTACCCAGTTAATTTTCTTTGAATTTCGAAACAGTCGAAATTTCAAATTTTACTAGGTAATCAGCTGTCGCGTGACCCAAATAAATGAGACAGAGAATTAAATTTTAAAAATTAGAAAATAATTTAAAGTTAGTTAAAAAAAAATATTTTGAACTTTAATCGGGACGAAATTTAATTGATTCGGGGCAAAATCAAACCGGAAAAGGCAAACGTGTGTGGCACAACGAGAGTCAAGTGTTTGAGAGGTATAAAAGGGGAAGAAAAATCAGATTTCTTCCCCAATTCTTAGCAGATTTTTGTTGGAGAGGGAAGAGTGGGAAAATGAAGGGTTTCTTCAACTTTTCTCTACGATCTACAGTTCACTATTCGTCAGGGTAAGAATAAAGATTGTTCTACTCAACGTGGACTACAAAATCATACCAAAAATTGAAGATTTTGACGAAGTTCAAAAAGATTTGGAAGAATCAAGGACTAAGGCTTGATTTGGATTTTTAAAGGCTTCTACCACTTGTTTTAAGCTTCAAGAGGTAGAGTTCTTTTTCTAATTATGTTTATTTCCAACTAAGGGTTGATATATGGAATGGGTAGGGTGTTAAAGATGTAATCTCATTTATAGCATATACCTATGGTATTTGAAATGTCGAAAATGAGTATTAAGAATGGTTAAAATCAATTCTAGAATGAATTTGGTATGTCGAAATTACTTGTTTGTAATTTATTGGAAAATATATTGATTGGACATGCTATGTGTTTACAATTATGCCTTGAAGGTGTTTGATGAAATGCCTATGTGGATTAAGTGTGTTATTTGCATTGATTATGTTATAACATGCTTGAGATTTGATGTTGGTATATACATTATGATATATTAACATTGGGGTTGTTGATGGTGGTTATATACTTATGATGTAATTGACTATGGAAAAAGGTTGATGGATATTCAAGTTGTTCATATTGTGCTCATGACATGTTGAACATGATGATGAAATTGTAATTGTACATTATATTTGCATATGCACAGGAAGCATCACATTCATAGGCATTTGACATGAATGTGGATGTGTGTGTACATATTTTTGGATCAAACACTATTCTTGGTGGTAGATGCGTAGACTCGGGAAAGTCGGACCTAAGTACGGGTGAGTTGCACGGTTCCATGAAAAACTTGTATCAATTATAGGAAGAAAGACTAGATTCTCCCTAGGTGTGCAAGACCCAGTTACTAGTTTATACATTTTTGACGGCGCAAGTCCAAAAAGTGTATCAGTGTGCGAAACCGGAGGTGAGACACCAAAATTCGTATACCCAAGAAAGACACATGTTTATTTTATAAAATGGTCATTAGATGTGTAACATCAATAGGGGGGTTTGGAATGCTCGAATTCATTGGCATGACATTCTTGAAAGCTTGGGTTGAGTTGTATGTGTGAGTCTCATCTCATAACATAACATGACATATAGGATCCATTATGAATTGCATATTCTTGAATGAATTATTTGTTACTTGTTGAATAGCATGTGAATATTTCATATGCATCTAGGTTGGGAAGTAGCCTCTTTAGCGTGACTCACCCTTTATGGGGACAATTTTTCAGGTGCAGGATATGCGCCGGTAGACTGCTCTCATTTGGGCCCCCATTGATGAAGAAAAGCTGGGATGAGGTTTTAAAATCATGTTTTGTAAAACAATTATGTAAATTAGTTTTGGACATGTAATTATATGTAAGAGATTATAATTGAACTTGTATGAACTGTGTTTAATGTAAAATTTCATGTTATATGAGTTTGGGTTGATGATGTATGAGATTGGAATGAATTGGAATTGAAAAGGGGAAAAATTGGACACTTCTATCGGTAGAACGTCAAATACCTATCGATAAAACATTTCCACTAGCACTTCTACTGGTAAAATGTCGAGTTTTGCTAGTAGAACATTTTCAATGAATTTTCCTATTAGTAGAACGTTGATTTCCTACCGGTTGAAGAAGTCTTGTGAACTCTTCTACTGGTAGGAATCTGAGTACTTTTACTGGTAGGTTTTGTTAAATTTTCAAAAATTTAAAATGTTTTGTTAAACCTCCGGACATCGACTCCTTTGGCTCTAGGGAGGTATATAGAGTATTAATAAGTATAAATTGATGTATATTGGACCAAATATTGGTCAAGTGATTGAATTGACATATGATCTATGTTTAGGAGTGTCCGGTACAAGGGAGACTCTGTCCAAACTTTGTGTCGGTTGTGATCCCCGATAATGGAGATGTTGTGTTGTAGTGTCAGGTTATGTGGCATGCACGAGCACTTCTGCAGGTTGATGGGCGATCAACGGGTTGATAAAGGACTTTCGATTTTAGGAGTGTTACACGAGAATTGGATATGGTTCGTTCAAACAACTAAGGTCCATCCTACCAACCAACCACGGTTTTTCTCACTCAAGGAAATTGAACCCTTGACCTCAAGAAGGTAAAAAGTATTATTGGACCAAAAGTCCATTGGTTAAATGATACTTATATTTTACATGAACATACTTATCATCCTACTATCCTAGTTTTTACTTTGGATAAATATCATTCACACCCCCTAACACTTGATTTTATTACATGAACATTCCCTCATATTTTAAAAATGACACTTAGAGCCCAAAGGTGAACGATGTTAACAGAATTACTAAAGGACTATTTTACCCTTAACTAATTGATCAAATCCATGCCCAAATCCAAACCCATCGCTCTATGCCCAAGTCAACTCCATGACCCATGACCTAAAACCCTTTTATGTCCGAATCCCCAAACACCACCCTTTTTTCCTTTTCACCTGTACTACCCCTAACCTCTACCATTCACAGTCATCACCATCTCTCTCTCTTTGCACGCAAATTTCCTCTCAATCTCTCTTTGCCTTCCATATAATCACTTTAAGAGATGTTGCAATGGTGGATGATTTTGAAACCCTAACCTTAGCGATAAAATTAACTCCCCCTTCTTTGTCTTTCAGATTTGATACGATGGTGAGTGATTTTGAAACCCTAATTCCTCTTTCTTTGTCTTTCAAGTCTAAAGCATTTCTATGGTGGTGGTAGTGATGGTGGTGGGCATTTTTGTTGTGGTGGTGGTGGTGATAATTATTGGTGCATGTATATTGTGTTGGCGGTGAAATAGTGGTGGCGATGTTGTGGATGAGAAGGATCATGTCAAAGGTGGTTGATGATATGTTTGGTTTAGGTGGTTCAGTGTTGGTGGATGATGGGTTTGGTGGAGGTGGTGGTTTCAGTGGAGGCGGAGGCGAAAGTGGTTTCAATGGGTTGTGGTTTTGGTCTCTCTCTCCCTCTCTGTTGGTGGACAGTGGTGGGTCTGGTTAGGTTTGGAGGTATTGCGTGGGTTTAGGCAGTAGTGTAGGTTATGGAACCAATGGTGATGGGTGGTAGGAGTAAGAATTTATGTAATTAGATAAATAATAAATAAAAATAAAATTAATATGGGTTAATTGGATATTAATTATTAAGTTTTTAAAAAAATTGATCAATTTTTAAATTGTATTAATAATCCCAAATATTATTTAATAAATAAAAATTTTTAATATTAAACTTTTTAATGTGATAGCTTAGGAAGTTAAACATTTAAGTGTTAAAATTTAATCTATATATGAAATATATAGATTAGAAAAAATAAATGAGAGGTTGGGTAAATTTGTACAGTAAGAAAAACATATATTTGAATTCTTAAACTTAATTTTGGAGGGTATTTTTGGTATTCACAGAATTATTATTGATGATATCAGCTTTGACTATTAACAATTCTAATGTCTGTTAATTGGAGGGGAAATGACTATTACAAGTTTTAAATGTCATTTTTTAAAATGTTAGGTGATGTCAATGTAATAAAATTAAATGTAAGATGGTGTGAGCAATATTTACCCTTTTAGTTTTTAAGTCCCCATTAATCATTAAACTAGGGACTCACTTTCTTTATGAAAAAAAATTGGAAAAGTCCCCATCTATATAATAAGATAGAGTCTATTTTGAATCTCCAAAATTGGGAAAATACAAGGACGACTCATATTTCATCTACTTTTATTTTGATGGTTCAGATTACATCCAATTTAATTCAATGGCCTACAATTCATCCATTTTGAACAAGTGGCCTACAATTCATTCCAAAACCCCGCCCAAAAATTAAACCCATAACACGAACCCCAAAAACATCTAACACACACAACCCATAACTCAGCTGCCCCTTTTTTTTTTCTCTCTCTCTTTCTCCACACTCTCTCGTTCTTTCTCAACTAACGACTTCTCTCTCTTAATCTTTTTTCTACCATGCCTCAACCCAACATTGGCTAGCCCACCAACGATGACCACTCAACCCAAGTGATCTCCTCTCTACTCTCTCTCTCCTCTCCTTCTTTAAACACACACATAACCCAACAACACACACAGACCACACAAACACACAAAACATATATACAAATATACGCACACATCACACACCACACACAACAACACACATCTACACACAAATTGGGATTTTTCATGAAATTGGGTTTGTAAAATTACAATTTGAGTTTTATATGAAAGATATTCTTGTGAAATTATAAATTGAATGTATTTTAGGGTGTTAATTTGGGTTTATCATTAAATGGGGTTGTAATATATTTTTGAGAAAATTTCAGCCACACCCCTTTAAATACACCCCCTCTATTTTCTGAATTTTCATTAACACTCTCTGTCAGATTAAGGTGTTAACTAAAATACAATTTTACTAAATTTTTCTTGATATATTTTAAGAAAAACTTCATCCACACTCCTTTTAGATAGGCAAATCTACAATGATACACCTTTTATTTTTAAATTGTTTTTACGTTTTAAAATTTGGACCGATTAAAATTCAATTCAAGCTAATTAAAATTTATTTTTATGTATTAAAATTTGAGTCGATTACAAATTATATTTTTATATGTATTAAAATTTGAGCTGATTAAAATTTAATCAACTCTCATTTTAGTTAGCAAGAATTTTATTAAGTAAAAAAATATAAATTTTAATCGACATAAAGTGAATTTTAATTGGTGCTACTAACAGCTCAGGTAGAGTTCAAATCAGCTCGAATTTTAATATGAAAACAAGAAATTTTAATAGGCTCAAATCTAAATACGTAAAAAATTAAAATTTAATTAGCTCAAGTTGGATTTTAATCGACTAAAATTTTAATATGTAGAAAAATAAATTTTAATCAACTCAAATTTTAATATATAGAAAATTAAATTTTAATCGAATTTTGTATAGAAAGATTGTTTGTGGTTTATGTAAGGGCAATTTTGGTATTTTAGATGGATTTGTGTTTTGTTAGAAACGGTGTTTTAACGACAGGGGATGTCAGCGATATTTAAATATAAATTAGAAGGGGTGTCATTGATTTTTGAATAATAGAGGGGTATCGTTAAAGATATGATAAACTAGATTGAGTGTGGCTAAAATTTTTCCTATATTGTTTTTGTGTTTTTGATTGAATGTTGGGTTTTACTTTCATGTAATAATATTTATAGGTTTTTTGGATTTTAAATTTTTTTAATCCCTTATTTTTTTCACCCCCTCAGACTATATTCTGTCCACTTTGATTATCGAAAATAAATGAATATTAATTTTTTAAATGTATGTAAGGTGTTTGATAAAATGCATGCAAGGTGTTTGATAAAATGCATGCGAGGTGTTTGAGCATTTTGTGTATGTATGGATGTGAGTATGATCCGGCAATTGACAAATCAATGACTCCACTTGCGTTTTCTTTTTTATTGATACCTCTATGATTGAAGAGAAAAGTTGGCATTTTAAGTTGGCATTGATGAAAGTGGTCATTTTCTCATCGTGAAGTGGATTGTGTTGCCAGTAGAAGAGACTTTCACAGAGCATGCATTATATTTGCACTGAAACACATGAATTTGTGGGCATTATTTGGTATAAAAGGTTATATACCTTCTTTTATCCCTACTCAGTTTTTAGTTTCATCTCTCTCCCTCACACTATTGATTATTATTGTTGTTGGTTTTTTATATATTTTTGAGTTCAATTATGTAGTAAGTTAAAATTTTGGGCATAATTATCCTGGAGAATAGCTAAAATTGAGTTATCATATAAAAAAAAGAAAAGAAGAGATTAGGTTGTGAAGATTAGGAATAATGCTTTGAGCACAACTTGGTTGTGCTAGCACATAATTTAAGAGTTTTGTTGTAAAGTTCGAAAAAATTTAAATTTTTATTAAAAAGAGAAAAACGATAATTAGTTGTTACAATATAGGTTTAAAACTCAATTTTTTTTAAAATTCAGACGATGAAATGTACCTCACCGTTAGATTCGTATTGTGAAATCTAGATATTCAGTCAATTTTCATCAAATTTGGAGATAGTAGAATTTTTGCGTTTCATGAGTCAATCGAGTGTCGTGCGACTAAAATAAACGCGATCAGAAATTAGTTGCGGGACTTGAGAAATATTTTAAAGTTAGTTCAATAAAAAAATGTACTAAACTTAATCTAGGACGAGATTTAATTGATTTGAGATCAAATTGGACCAATCGAAGCGAGGCATGTGGCACACCGAAGACCAAGTATTCTCCACATTTACACTTGCAATTTCCGAAAATAAAGAGAGAGGAAGAAGAGAGAGAAAAAACAAAGTTCTCTAATCCTTCTTTTTCCAATCTACAGCAATCCAACTGTCAGATCTCTTCAAACCAAGAATAAAAGTTGTCTACGTGGGGCGAGAGCTACGTGTACATATCAAAGATCGCGGGTTTTGCCACAATCTCGAAGATGGAATTTTGGGGTCAAAGCTTGGAAGCTTGATTTGGGACTTTTGGAGCTTCTTCTATGCAAAAATACATTTTAGAAAGTAGGGTCCCTTTCCTAATTAGATTTATTTTCAACCTAGGATTAAAATATAAAATTGGTAGGGTGTTAAAGATGAAATCTCAAGTGTAACACATGCCTAGGGTGTAAGAGAATGGAAATGGGTATAAAGAATGTGATTAAACCAAATCTTGCTTGATTGGGTATTGATGAAATTGTTTGGTTATGAATCTCATGACGAATGTGATGTTTTGGACATAACATACTATGTGTTTACATAATTTTTGTGCCTTGCAGGTGTTTGATAAAATGCATATAAATGATTAAGTGTGTTATTTGAAATCAAAATGATATAACATGCTTAGTGGTGTTGGGAGATGTAATTATATGCTTTATGATATAATTGACGTTGAGAAATTTGGAAATGTTCATTGTATGCCTTTTGATGTGATGAGCATGATATAGAAATTGCAATTATATAATTTGATTGCATAAGGATATGAGATGCAAATGTACATTAAATTGCATATGCATGGGTTACACTACATTCATGGGCATTGGCATGAGTGTGAGTGTGTGGGTGCATGGGTTGGTCAATCACCACATGGTGAATTGATGGGTGGACTCGGGAAGTTTAGATCAAGGTTCAATTGTGTTGTACGGAACATTGAATGAAAAACTTGTGTTGGGTATAACAAGAATGTATAGATCCTCCATCGGGTACAAGACCCGGTTACTTGGTTCATTCACTTGACCGGCGGTGTAATTCCAAAAAAGTGTGCCGGTGTACTTGAAATCGGAGGTGTAAGATCTCAAATGTCGTGTCAGTGTGGTAGACTGTTGGTGTGAGACTATGAATTTACCTACCCAAGAAAGATACATAATTGATGAATGGTTATTGAATGCCTAACATCAATGGCAGGGGCTTAGAATGCCCAGATGCATATGCATGTGTTATAGGAGGCGGTAGAGGGCTTGGATTGAAATTCATGTTTGAGTTCCATCTCATGAAATGACATAAAAAGTGTAGCATTCATTTATGAAATGTATGTTCTTGAATGAATGATTTATGTGATGAATTGCATGTGACATTTCATATCCATCTGAATTAGAAAGTAATCTCATTAGGAGATGCCCTATTGAGCGTAGCTCACTCTTTATAAGAATATATTTAAGGTATTAGACAAGCACTGATAGATGGCCCTCACTTGGGCCCTTTTTGACCATAAAGCCCAAATGTGGCTTTTGAATTATATTTTGTAAATCAATTATGTAATTTGTTTTGCACTTGTAAATTTGTATAAAAAATGAGATATGCAATGAATTATATTGGACAATATTTTGATGTAAATAAATGTTGTATGAGTTTGGATGAACATAGAATGAGATTGGATGATTAAAGATTGAATATTGGAAAGATTTGGAAAAAATTTGGGCTCGGGTATCGGTACCTAATCGATTAAGTACTGGTACCACACTGCTAGATGACCCAAATACCGATACCTAGAATTATATGTACTAGTACCTAGATTCTAATTGGCTCAAGTATCTGTATCTAGGCCTCAAGTACCGGTAACCCAAAGGATAGAGGGCTTAGGTGTCAATACCTAGGCTATTTGGTATTGGTAGTTAACAAATAGTGGGCTCAGGTACCGGTATCAAGTCACATAGGTACTGGTACCACTTATGCGAGGTACCAGTACCTCCTCCCAAAACTTAAAATTTTAAAATGAAACACTGAGGGGTATTCACTCTTTGAACGATGCTCTATGGATGATATAAATGGATAATAGTAAGTCATAAATATTGGAGTTTGGATCTTGGAATGGTCATGTGGTTAAATATGTATATGTTATGTGTTGGGTAGTGCTTTGGTGCAAGGGAGGCTCTGCTCAAATTTTGTGTTTGGTTATGATCTAGGTGAAGGGGATGTAATGACGTGGTGCCGACTTATACGACATACACGGGTACTTCCACAGGTTGATGGATGATTAATGGATTGAGAAAGGACCCCGAATTTTGATTCGTCACATTTGTAGTGCCTTTGGGGAAGGGCTTAAAATTTTAAGGTTATGCTCATTGGGGATTGGTTTGAATTGTGTTTCTTTAAATAAAGAATTGATTTTTTAATGTTGTACATAGGTTGATTGTATAGGAGTCATGTATTTAGAGTAAGTTTTGTCAAAATGTAAAAAAACAATAATATTTATTATGTTATATAGTTCCTTTAGGCACTCACAGTTATTTGTTATTTTTTATGTTACATAGTGCCTCAGGCACAAACAAGTACTAGGAGTCCAGTAATTCTTGAGATGACATTATTCTCCCAAAATTACTAGAAGCATATCCAATCTGGATGTGATAGTATCCATATCAGTCTATTAAGGAGGAGAAGTATTAGTAGGGGTAACAGCAGTAGGTGGTGGCCCCTTAGCAATAACAACAGTACGGTCTAGAGTAGCAAGATGGGGCGGCTTAAGCTCTGGATGAAGCTTCCAGCAAGCAGCCTTGAGTTTCCCTAGTTAACCACAATAATCACATTAGCGAGAATTGCCTTGTCTGTGTTGGTCTGGAACGCCCTGTGGGCGCTATCCACCCTTGGCCGGGGTCCCAGAGTGAGATCCTGCAGTAGCTACAAGGGCCATCTGGTCGGCCTGAGGAGTCAAGGTTGCAATTGGGAGTGATGCAATATAGACGCGGCGCTCATGCTATTTAATTATAAAATAGATCTTATAAAGAGAAGGAAGCTTCAACATCGACAAAATTTGGAAAAGGGTCCCTCAAACTCATCACGAAGCCCTATAAGGAAATTGTGAATCATATCCTCCTACTCTCATGTATGCAAAAATGCCGCTCCATTGGGCTTTATCTTCGGAATAGCAGTAAGAGGTCGTAGAGTTTCATTCTCAAGCCAGCGCTGAGTCAAATAGCCATAGTAGTCATGTACTATCATATCTCCATGTCAAGCATATGAAAGCTCCTGAAAAAGGTCCTAAACACGAACTGACTATAAATATATATCTAATAATACGCTCTATAGTTTTAAAACAGAGTTATGAAATTGATGAATCTTGCAAACAGATGGCTCCGTGAGCCAAATAACCATTAAAAAATAGCGCAATTCACGGAGAACCATATAGAATATCCAAGGTTGTCATCATCTAGCTTTGGGTGCGATCCTGTCAGCCAATCAAGCTTACCAACATGCCTTAGAAAAAGTTAAAACGAACGTGACCATTTAGCAAAGTTACGACCATTCAATAACTGTGTCATAACCTTTAGAGAGATCATACCTGATATCACCGGTAATGCAACTGTACTAATAGGTACTGTATACTAGTCAAACATAAAGGTGAAAAGGGGTAACCCTTGTACATATGGGTGGTACCTCCCAAGTGAAAGTACCAATAGTAGAGCTCTCAAGTTCTGCACTAGTGGCTATATCAACAATAATAATGTGGCAACCGTGACAAAATTACTCTAAGATAAATAGAGGAAAAAAATAGAGAACAATATACCTTCGCCGAATAATAACAACAAATAAAAGGTTCAAAAAAGCTCCTAAATAACAGGTCATGGTGTTAAGAAATTCAAGAAAAATATATATAGGTGATCTATTGCATCAAAAATAGATCAACGGAGGAGGGGATCTGACCCTTCTTAAAAGTCAATAGATGATTCAAACCTAAGAAAAAGAGAAGCCAGCAGCGCTGGCTGTTGAAGAGAGGCGTGAAGAGGTGGCAGACTGGCGACGCGGTATAGGACTAGAGTTGCTATGGTGAAGGGTGCGAAGGCTAGTTCTGGCAATGGTGGCTAGGGGCATTGGTAAGTATGCCAGGTTAAGGGCAGTAGAGGCTTAGGTGCTGGTGGGTGGGTGTGTCGAGGTGGAAATAGCGGCGGGTAAGGTTAGGGTTTGATTTAGGGTGAGGGAAGGCTAGGGGTAGGCTAAGGGCTAGGGTTTGTCTCTAATACCAACTAGAATTAAAAGAGATATACAAACTGAGTATAGAGACCTGTACATATAGTCAAATAAGAGTGCAATTGACCAGAACACCTTTCTGGTCTGGGTAAGACATTAAAATAATAGTAAGGACAAAAAAAGCAAAAAGTAAAAGGCTAATAACTAGTCTATATAGTCTATAACTCCAACAGATACTATGCAGAAAAGTAAGTTGATTTGAAGAACCAATGGGATGCCAATAATGCCAAGATTATTACTTGGATTAATAACTCTATAGATTAGACTATTGGTGTTCATTTGACTTAGTTTACTACTTACAAGGAAATTTGTGATTATTTAGCCACACTATTCGTACAGTCAAATATTGCAAAAAGATGTCAGCTTGAGCTTGAAATTAGTGTTGGACATCAAGGTGATTGACCCATATAGGAATTTTACTCAGTTATAAGTTGTTATTGGGATCAATTAACACTTGTTGAACCCGCTAAACTGAGTACCAATTAGGCACACAACACTTTTAGAGAGGAACAGAGGTTGGTACAATTCTTGATGGCACTCAAAGATGAATTTAGGTGACTTCATTGTTCAATTCTCCATCGTGATGCAGTGGTTAATGAGTTTCTAGCTGAAGAGGTTCGCTATAAGACTCTTTCTGGAAATGGTCTTCTTTCATTATCTAATCAAATTGTATTGGTTGTACCCCCACATGTGCCTTCTAGTTTATAAAGTAAGTACCGAGGTCGAACAACTTCAAATGAGTATAGATTCTGTCATGAGAAGGACCATTGGAAGGCCCAGTGTCCAAAATTAGCAAATAAGAAGACAGGGGATCATTGAATTTATCTTTTTAAGCTCAAAGATTGTCATACAATAGTAGTTGCACCACCGGTGGATGAGTCATCCTTATTGGCCTTCAGCCTGAGTATGATTGATGATTAGTTGCACAAGCTACTTTCTCTCCATCAGCCTGATGCTCTCACAGTCTCACCCTCAGTAGGTTTATTCACTTTAGGCATATCTCACACTGCTTGGGTCTTTGATTCAGGTGCAACCCATTATATGACTATTGATTCTTCTTTATTTACGTCTATTATTTTTCCTCCATCTATATGTGTACTTGCAGCTAATGACACTTAAATATCTTTAACATATGTTGGGACAATTTTTTCTTCCCATCTTAGACTTCCTGATGTCTATTACATTCCTCAACTCATTTTTACTTTAATCTTAGTAAGTTAATTATTTGATTCAGGATTTTTGGTTCATTCTTTTTTTTTGGTTGTGTTGTGCAGGATCTACAGTCCAAAAAGGTAATTGGGACAGGCCTTAGAGAGGGAGGACTGTATGTGTTAGATGAGTTCCATGTTCTAGAAATTGCTGCCTTTACTGTTGATTTATCTTTTTTTTGTTTGAATTCACAGTCTTCTAGTTTTTATTTGTGGCATTCTCGCCTTGATCATGTTTCTCATTCTTATTTAAATTTATTAGCTTTTACTGGTAGTTTGGGCAGTTTAGATAGTCATGACATTTTTTATTGTAGTAGATGCAAGTTGGCTAAATTTAGTGCATTCCTTTTCAATAACAGTGTTACTTGTTCCCTTGCACCATTTTATCTTGTTTATTCTGATATATGGGGATCGGATCCTATTCCTACACAAGGACGGTTCATATATTACGTTTCCTTTATTGATGATTATACGATATACTATTGGGCATACTTGATAAAACATTGGTCTAAATTCTTTTCCATCTTAACTATTTTTCATAAATGGTCTGTACTCAAAATTCTACTGTTATTAAATATTTTTGACGTGATTAGGGATGTAAATACAATATAACTCTAACTTCTTTTTCGTGATTTGTTGAAATTTGATGATACACTTTATCAATCCTTTTGACTGACACACCTGAGCAGAGTGGTATTGTCGAACATAAACACCGCCATATTTTAGAGACAACAAGCTCCTTTCTATTATCAGCACATGTTTCCAACTCATTTTCGGAGGAAGCAATTCTTATAACAGTTTATTTGATTAATTGCATTCCTACTGTTCTCACCTCTGGAGTCTTCTCATTTGAAAAATTGTGTGGTAAGTCACCTAACTATTTTTTGTTATGTGTGTTTGGTTGTATTTGCTTCATTTTGCTCACTAGTGTTCTTTGTACCAAGCTTTCTGCTCGTTCAGCTTTATGTCTATTTTGGTTATAGTGAAGGTCAAAAATGGTATCATTGTTATGAACCTATTACCCACAAACTTTATTTCTATCGCCATGTTGCCTTTATGGAGCATATTTCATTCTTTTCAATTCCTTCTAGTTCTTCTCCACTGAATAAGTTTGACCTGTTATACATTGATCCCTTTCTTGTTGATGTTACTCATGACACATTTGTTGGTAATTTAACCGTGTCAGAAACTTCCCTTCTGAGTTGATTGTTCCTCGTCCTCCTACTGTGCATACATATGTTCGCAAGACTCCAACTATCTCATCTATGAATGTGATGCCTGATTTCTCTCCTTTGGCCACCCAATTAGATTCAGACACTATGGATCATACCCTACGCTATCTTCAAAGCTCTCACAAATGTCCAGATAGGTTTGTTGGAGTAACACCTGTTATTCGCTTGACTTTTGTTCTTTTCTTACTTCTATTCACTTCCTATTTGAACCCACCTCCTACAAGGAGGTTTTACTTAATCCACTTTGAAAACAGGCTATAGATGAAGAGTTGTTTGTCTTACACAAGACCAAAGCTTAGGAGTTAGCACCTTTACCACTTGATAAACCACAATTGGTTGTCGATTGGTTTATAAGATAAAAACCAAGTCTAATAGTTATTTGGAATGGTATAAAGCTGGATTAGTAGCCAATGATTTTGCTTAGGAGTATGGTCTAAACTATGATGATACTTTTGCCCCTATTGCGAAGATGATCACTGTTTGCACAGTAATTGCAATTGTTGCCAGTCGTCAATTGAGATGATTTAAGTGAAAAGATTTTTATGACTCCTCCTCCTACATTGTCTTATAATCTTGATTAAGTATGTTGACTTCCCCAAGCTTTATATGGACTTAAACAGGCTCCCAGGGGCTTAATTTGTCAAATTTTCTTCGGTTATTTGTGACTTGGATTTTTGTGTCAGTGACCATGATTTTGTTCTCTTTTTATGGTCTACTTTCTCAGGTTTTATTATTCTGTTACTATATGTTGATGATATGATTATTACGGGTGATGACATTACTGGTTTATGTTTATTGAAACCTCTATTGAAGGATCATTTTGAGATGAAGGATTTGGGGTAGCTTAGGTATTTATTGGGCATTGGGATTGTTTTCTCTCCTAAAGGCTATCTTCTTTTTTAATCCAAGTATGTTTCAAATGTTAGTCAATGAGCTTGTTTATTAGATAATCAGATAGTTGGAATACCTTTAGAGTTCAGTGTTCGCAACTCTTCTTTTGATGGTGCTTCCTTGTCTGACCCTACATTCTATTACGCTATTGTTGGGAGTTTAGTATATTTTATGGTCACTCATTCGGATATCTCCTATATTGTTCATGTTGTTAGTCAATTTATTACCTCACCCACCATTGTTCATTGGGCTACTATTCTTCGGTATCTTTGAGGTACTCTGCATCAAGTTTATTATTTTCCTCTTCCTTCTCTATGGAACTCTGGGCTTATTCTAATGCTGATTTGGCTGGTGACTCTATAGACCGTAAGTCCATCATCGGCTTCAGCTTTTTCCTTAGAGATTCTTTTATTTCTTACGAAAGTAAGAAGCAAATTGTTGTTTTTCGTTCATCTACTGAAGCTGAATATCATGCTATAACATCTACTACAGTTGAAATAGTTTGATTACAATGACTCCTTGATGATCTTGGGATCATGTTATCTGCACCGACTCTCACGTAATATGATAACATTAGTTCTATTCAGATTGCTCATAACTCAGTTTTTTATAAGCGCACAAAACATATTGAGGTTGATTGTCATTTTATGTGCCATTATTTTCAGTTGTGAATCATCTCTCTTCCTTTTTTGACTTCAACTCTGTAGTTAGCAGATTTCTTTACAAAATCTTATACCATTACACGTTTTTAATTTCTTTTTAACAAACTCTTGATATTTTGTGCTGTCACATGATGACTTTGAGGGAGGGAGTTAGAGAGTTTAGCTTATTATTAGTTTTATTAGGGCTAGTTTGGCCATTCTCTTTATTTTATGTTGACCTACATAAAAGCTTTTATTGTGCATCTCATGTATATGTTCTGACAGATTAATGTAGCAGATTCATTGATATTCTCTCTTATTTGTTTGATAAATATTATCAAATGACATTTGGGAGTGAATCTCAAATTTTCATGCCTCTTGTGCTTGCAAAGTTCTTAGCATTTTGTTTGTGAAAACATGACCATTTCAGTGTATCCTCTTTCATTTTGGGAATATGGGTTTTGACTCTAGATACTTTGATATAGTGTCTTTGCCCCATTTGTCTCTTTCATAACAAACACCAGGCAATTACTATTATAGAAAGGAATTGAGATGTATGGTTCGACTCCCCTCTATCCCATTATGTACGGTGGCAAATGGTGGTTTGTTATGTAAAATCAACCTCACATTGAACGATATTTTGGATTCACCATTCAATTGTTTGGAAAATGTGCCATTTGACTAACTTTTGTCCCACTAGTAGCAAGTTTATGGACTTTTATTAATACGTCTGATTTGAAAAAGTGTAATATTAGATGAATTTAAAAATATAACTTGATAATTTTAATCATTAAATAGATAATGAGTTTTAATAAATAATAGAATTTACAGTGAAATCAATAATCGTAATTATCAAGTCTGATTTCTAAGTCTACTTTTAAATTTATGTAATATTGCTCTTTTAAAGAAAAAGGACCGTAATTGGTCGATGAAACTTGGTAAAAGTTTTGGGAAGAAATTCTTAATATTAGCCGAGATATATAGAAACATTTTTAAATATCCGAAAATAGTCCGAAACACCTGAAACATGGGCATTTCGATGTGCCATCATTTATTCGATTTGGTTTCGGACTGAAACCCCAATGCTTCGGTCGTTCTGGTTGAAATGAATTGAAATCTCGATCCTTGTATACACTTGGAAATCTTCGTCAGATATGAGTATGCAGAAGATTTGGGATTGGGATGATTAGTTTAACCTCTAGTTTTGAAGTCATGGAAATGGTTTCTGATTCCTCTTGTAGACAGGTCGAATAATCTAGCCTCTAGTTTTGAAGGTTTTCTTCTCAGTCTACAAATAGTTTTGGATTCCTACTAGGTGTTGTACTTCCAATATCAAAAAGATTATTAGCTGTAGTACATCCCGTTATGTGGATTTGCATCTATTACTGATTTGGATTTCAAATGCACACTTAAATTTCACACAAACAGATAAATGTGTTATCAAGTTTCTATTGTAATTTTTTGTTTGCGAGATTTCTTGTCCATGAGGATGTTCCTCTGAGGGAATATAGATTCCCCGCATTTGTTTTTTTGAAAAAATGTCCTCTATCCTTTTATTGTATTTGTGTATTGGAGCAGTCGGTGGACGTGTCCTTGCTGATTAGTATTGGTTGACTCTGTCCATTTCAATTTTGGCTATGCTAAGCAGAATATTTTTGTGCTAATTTTGTTTTCGTTCCTTTCCCAGATTTCTATCAGCCTCTTCAGGAAGATGAATTCGAACAGAGCGCTGTTGTGCAAATCATATTTCCAGCAGAACCAAAACTAGTAAGCCTTCTGATAGCCTATTTTGTATGGCACACAGTGCTCATCTTTTTGCGTAATAGCTTGATAAGATTCTAGTAGCCAACACCTATAAGTTAGAACCAAGACTAAGTTGTGATGGAAGTATCAACTGCTTCACTGTATCTTAAATTATTTGGAACTCTCCAAATAGGATCCATTATGGCAGCACTGTAATGAAACAATGTGTGTAAATTAACTTTCCTTTTGCTTGTGTTTTCTTTAGGTTTTCTGTGAGTTTGATTGGGAGCTTGATGATGATCTTGAGGTATGCCATAACCCTTTATTTTTGCTTTTCACCCTTTCATTTGTTTTAATCATCAAAATTGATGATGAGCGTAAGCAACTTGTTCAAACTTTACATAGGAGCATACACACCCACGAACACACTCATAAAAAATCTTGGTAGTCCACAAGAGCTGGGTTCATCTGTTGGCTATTTCATCATATATCATTATTGATTGCTTAGCGCAGAAAATTCCATTTACCATCTTATTTCTTGGGTGAGCTGTTGTATTTGTGAAAGAATGGCCATTTGAGTGTATTTTGCACTCATCTTATGACTAACTCATGTACTTTGACATATTTGATGATGTATTAGCATATGAATAAATGCTAAACAAATGCATTGACAAAAAAGTCCTATTACTAAATTAAACTACTACTCTCTAGGAGTTCATGACTAAACTCATTGAGGAGGAGGAATTGTCTGAAGAACAGAGGGATGCCTTCAAGGTAAACTTTAACGAATAGATGCAAGTAACTTATGTCTCCATATACCATAAAAGAAAAACTTATGTCTCCACGTTTTCAACAATTATCTTGAAATATACTTCTTTTTTTCCAAGGATTTTGTGAAGGAGAAGGTCCGAGAAGCAAAAAAAGCTAATCGTGAGGTACTTTGTGGAATACTTCTGTATCGGTGGCTATTTTGTATGATATTTATGTATATTATGCATCTTCAAAATTTTCATAATTCAGTGTTTTGTAGGCAAGGGAGGTTCGGAGAAAAGCTTTAGAAGAAATGAGTGAAGTGATAAAGGCTGCGTTTCAGAATATGAGGTTTTTCAAATTCTATCCTGTGTCAACATCTGATACTCCTGATGTCTCCAGCGTCAAGGTAAGATTTTAATCATCACTTATTTATATTCGTATTGCAAAACTATTTCATTAGTAATAATTGTTACTGAAAGCAGTATCAATATCAGATTTTAGTTTTGGATAGTCAATTCTAAGATGAGTTGTGAAAATATGACCTAAGGGTTTTTGTTTTTCTGATCATCTAGTTGGTAAGCATTTAGCAGCATAGAATTCCTGACTAATCTTCTGTGCTGTGTAATGATAGTTCGTTTAATTTGTTTGTCCTGGTAACAAAGCCATTTCAGCCTGTTGTGGAAGTGGAACATCAAAAAACTATCAGAAACTAAACTATGATAGGTTGGACAGTTCTTGTTTGATCTAGCAAATTCAGTTGGCTTGAGATATCTTCTCTTTGGTTGTCTTAATTCAATTTTTCTTGAAGTTCATATAACCGCTTCATTTTCCAGTTGATGCTGGGTGAGTAGTTGTTTGAGTTGAGGTGTAACAAGTGGCAGATGTAATCTGATTGCATGAGCTTGGTTTACCTGCTGAAGAAATTTGGGTAAACTTGCACCCAACAAGTTCATCTTGGACCTTTCGAAGACATTAGGTTGTTGATATTTGGTCTTCAGTTTTGTTTATCCCAGTTTCTTCCTGTTGACATGGCTATGGAATTTCTAAGCTCTATCTCTACTTTTTCTGGCTGGATGGATGTCTGGAAAAACATACACAATTTCCTTGTGCTTCTTCTGTGGTTGTAGAAACACATAATCTACATAAATCGTTTGAAGGATCATATTATTCAACTGGTATTCTGCATGTTTCGGATAGCATTCCTATCGTTTAGTCACAACTAGCCCTTACTTCCTTTTGTCTTTTCACCTGAAACTTTGAGCACTCCTCAACTTGCTTGGTGTCGAGTTCCAGTCTGTTATGTAGAATTTCACCTACTTCTCACCTTCAATGATGTGTCTATTTCGTCCATGTTTATGCATTGAAGCAGACTAGTACCTTAACCTTTTTAGATTATAGATTTGCAGGATATCTAATCATAATTTATCCTATAATCTTAGTAAATAGACCTGTTGGTTGGAATGTTTTGTATGTGCAGTCTTGTATAAAATGTTGCCACTTGACCAAGTCAGAAAATATTCATAGTTGACACGTTCTTTGAAGCTTTTATGGTTATTAATAAAACTGCTAAAAGGAAGGGGAGGACATAAACCAGCATGAAAGGGAAATTACGATGGGGTATAGAAAACGTGCCATGTGACATCATATTTTATAGCTTCTAGAGGTGTCCTTATATTGGATTTCTTCCTAACTAAGGTGCACAATCTTTAGAAAGCGTGCAGGTAAAAATGAAGTTGCAAGATGTACTATTTTATCAATAAAATAGACTTTTTTTTAATCGCAAAAAAAAAAAAAAAAAGATTAATTCCTTGTCGCGGAATGTTAAGAATATAACGTGTTTGTATGTGCATGGTTTTATGGTTCTGTTTTGGATCATTTTAAGTTTCCAATGTCAAAGTCTGGAAAATGTAAATGAATTTACCCTTGAATTGATGTTAAAGTTGGAATGTCAGATATACTTTTGGATTTGGTTTAATCTAAATATATAGAATGAAAATTAACACCCAGTTTAGTCCCATCTACAGGCATAGGATACCAAACTGTAATTGGACTTTGTAGAAGAACGATTCTATCATTAACTCTAGTTCCCTCTGCTTCTCTCTCTACCTGCCCTTTAACCTCACTCAGGGTAAGGGATCATAGCACCAAAACCATCTAGTCACAAGGAGAGCCAGTTATCATAATATCTAGTTAACTCTACTGTGCTATTGGAATTCTTAATTGGCGATTACTTATATCATATAGAACTAATCTCAGTGTTAGGGGTCATCATCTCCTGCATTTTTGGTTGTGTTGATTTAAATTTCGTATCGGTTGGGTTACATTTATTCCTATGTGCGTGTTTTGTGAAACATTTGTCAGCTAAAAAAGGAGTACGACTACAGAAGAATGATAGTCGAAAAATCTCAGTAGATCCTGTTCTTCAATAAACCTATGCCAACCACAATGTGACATAGCTGCTGCATTGGTTATCTCCTATTTCAACCATTGGGTATGAAAAGCCTAGGGGACACGAGAGTTTGAATTAATGCTAACCTGTTTATGGTACAACCTTTTTGCCGCATCCTGAGTCATTTTATTTTTACAAAAAATCTTGTCCAGCTATCAACTGCCGTGCTTCTTTGATTGATGGCTGCCTTGAGGTTCTAAATTCTTATTCTATTTGAATCCTAGATCATGAAAGAAGATGCATTAATTGAGCTGGCTGAGCTCAACTATTGAGCATAGATTTTTGTTCAAGCTTAGCTCTGTAAAACGAGCTCAATTTCCCAGCACAGATTTCTGAAAATTAAACCTTATGGCTTAATAATCGATCATAAAATCATTAATTTCGTAACACAATCCCTAAAATTTGTATAATTGATCGTGAAATGAAAATTAGAGGTTCAAATTTTCCCAAATCTATTAGAGAAGAGTGGAACAAAAAAAGAAGTGCATATGGTCTCAAGCTATGTGGCCAAATATCATATTCTTTTTCTGTCAATTAAGGGTTGCTTGATAATAAATTATAATTATCTATAGCTAACTACTAAAGCCGAGATGAGCTTGTTGTTTGGATCCGGTTCGTTTACAAAATTATATTGCAAAGCATCAATTTGGCTTGTTTTTGCAATTTAAAATGAATTTGAACAGATGAAAGCGAGCCAAACTCGAGTAGTTTGAATCATAGTCCTTCCTGTAAAGATCAACCAAAGGCATCAGGATTTGAGAACAGTTTCTCTTCAGCCAGAGTTTTGGTTTAATCCTTGGTGCTAAGTGACTATCCAAAACTCCCGTAACGCCATTAACTGACGAGAACTCGTCTCTGTCATTTTGGACTTGATTGCTTCTTTTGACATTCTAAGTTTTGAAATGTTATTGTTTCTTAGTCACAAAGTTAGCATAGTAGGAAACTAGGTCTGGGGCTGGCTAGTATTTTGGGCCTCTTACTAAACCATCGTGGCATGAACTCATTTCTGCCTTTCCCTGTATTGCATCTTGCTTTGCAGTCTCCATTTATTAACAGGTATTATGGGAGGGCTCACAAAGTTCTGTGACTGGATTGCCGAGGACAATGTTGCCTGGAGATGGCATCCATGCTTTAGGAGATGCTCCGTGAGTGCAATCATTTGCAAGGTAGGTAACTGTCTGCGTTGCCTTCTAAACCACAATCTTACAGTTCTGAAACCCTTGAGTGCAGGAAAAATAAAAGAACAGAAAAAGAAATTTTTTTATTTATACCATCAGATGTATCTATAGGAAACAATGCCAACACTTGCGATTTTGGAAAGGATTTGTTACGCTTCACAAATCTGTGAATTCCTGTTGTGTCAGCTGAGTTTAGTTTCCCTCAGTCAGATGTTGTTCTTTTCGTATACAAATATTATGAAAAGAAAAACAGTTTGTTTATTCAATTTGTACATCTTCCCGGGGAATTGAAATATAAGGGGTTTCATGTGGTTAATATAGTACCCAGTTTAGTCTTTACTAATGGAAAGGCTGGGGGATGTAGATTCATGTCTTGCCACCAGGATATCCGCCTGCTTCATCTGGAAAAACTAACTTCTTTGTAGGAGGCTTAGCAACTCTCCAACAAAAACAAGCTATGTTACCATCACTTAACAAGCCAATCTCTTAATTTATACAACAACATATGTCCCCCATACATTTCTCTAATCATGTTCAATACAAGGTGTAAAACTGTATCAGGATTCCTAGATGTATTACAGAAAATTCTATTTCTATTTGCCCCTCATTATTTGGCTAACTTTTTCATTGAATCTAGATGGGTAAAACAATTGGCGCTTCTTGTTGTTTTTTTTTTTTAGAGTGCTGGAGCGCACTGATTCTGAAAGCTAGAACATAGAGTATTTGGAGATCTGCCATATCAATGTAAGAGGAGCATTTTTTTTTTTGGGTCTTGGCTCTTCTCCAATTTTAGAACAGTTGGAGGTTTCTTCGATTCCTTTGAAATGGTGAAGATTTATGTTATTTAGAAGTTAAATGAGTTGATTTGTCAGATGTGTGTAATTCATGAATCGATAAGAATCTGACATAAATGACATGAAATGAACGATCCATTAATTCATACTATTTCATTCTTTTAACTTCAATGAAATAGTATTCAACTTTTTTGTTTATTATTTTACTCAATTTTTATCATAAAAACTACAATGAAATATTAGAGAAAATATTATACCACGTGGAAGTCAAAATTTTAACAGTAGAATTTTTTACGAATTTGTTTGAGAGCTTTTAAGAGTAAGAGATAGAGACATAGAGCTTTTAATTTTAGTGCATTTTGGACAGTTTACCTTAATTGGGTATTTAGTATGGGGCTAAAAATGAGTTTTCATCAAATGTATCCCCTAAACTGTGAATTTGATTTCTAAATTCGTGGATTTAATGAAATGAATACTTGGATTTACTTTGTGAAATTCAAGAATTAGTGAAATTAAATTAGTCAATTCAGTACAATGAGTTCAAGATTAATAAAATTGAATTTGCGAATTTGGAAAATTGACAGTACGAATCCAACACGAACATGCTCCCAAAAAAAAAAAAAAAATTCGTACGGGAAGCTATAATACGTATGATATTTTACACAAATTATTTTCTATGTTCAAGATTACGGTCTTTCACTTGATCACCAGGAGCAAGTCATTTGTGTACTCCATCAATTGCTAGCAACTCAAGATCCTCTTTAATTGATCACATCTGATAGATCACCAACCATCCTATGATTATCATAGGGATTGTTATTTGTGCTCTAATGCTTTTTTTGGTATGAGAAAAATGTAGAGGAATCGAAAGGTAAATTGATGAAAAGTTAGAAAAATAGATCAATTATCATGTTTGATAAGAAAATAAAATGAGAAGATGAAAAAATGGAATGATTAGTTGTCCTTTTAACTAATAAAAATTTATCCCTCTAAAATTAAGAGAAACGTGAATAAAAAATTAATTTTGTGTTGGATCTCTCTCTCTCTCTCTTTATATATATATATATACACACATTCACACACACACACATCATATTTATTTACTAGGGATAACTCGTACCTAAAGGCACGGTGTAACTAAAAAAAATCAAACATTGAATTTGAATACAAAATAATTAAGTATTGAATTCGGGCACGTACTAAACTGAAAGCTTAAACTAGCCCTATATCATGTGTCTGAAGGTACTGTACATAGTTCTTAAACACAAAATAATCAAACAATGAATATAAATATGTATTAAGGTGAAAATGGTTTGGTCATTTTTAATGTCATGACTTTAGTGAAATAAAAAGGGTCAAAATATGGATACTTTGTTAAATTTTTGACAGAGTATTCTCTGAAAATATGATGTCACAAATATATCAACCTGTCTACAAAACTTATATATTTCACTAATCATAATCAAATCTTGTCATATGCACACTGAAATCTAACTATGTATCAATTACCACAACACCATTCTTCCTATACCAACAACTATATCAATACTTATAAAAGTGATAGACAGAACATAAGATTCTTAAAAAAATTGAAATAAACCCATAAAATTTTTCAATTACAAACTACTTTAATCACACAACAAAATGATATAAAGTACTTATAAATCAATCACTATCTCAATGAATGAACAAAAACTAAGCAAGAGGTATTGAATTACATTTTGGGTCACTAAAAAATTTGCTTAATTCAAAAATCATGTAATCAGAAAAATTGAAATCAATGTATGAATTTTCAATTTTTCGGCAAAATATCCTTTGAAAATATATACCACAAATATATCAACCTGTCTACAAAACTTATAAATTTTATAATCATAACCAAACCATGTCATATGCATGCTAATTACCACAAAAAAAATCATAATATTAACCATTGTCATGTCTAAATATGACTATTTACCAAATGCTTTAGGCATCAAACAATGATAACCATTATTATGCCTTTTTCGACATATTTACCATTGCAAAATAAACTCATAGTTCTGCCTAAACATAAATAAAATTAAAGAATGACCATATACTTGTATCATATATATAGTACACTTGTAAAATGAGTCATTTTTTAATCTAGTTTATCAAAATGAGTCATTTATCAGTACGTCAATGTAAATATTCTCTCTCCATCACAGCCTGAAAATGTCATTGCATCAATCCAAATCCGCATCTTTCAACTGGGGGAATGTACAACAATCTAACATTTACAAAAATAGTTAAATTTAGTACACGACATGAATTTTAAAATTATAAACTTGAAAATAAAAAATAAACTAAAAAAAATAAATTTAGTTACCTTATTCAAACAACCCCATCGAAAAAGATGGATTGCATTTAGTCTTTTTAACTCCTGTACTTATTCATCCCAATTCTATAGATGAAATAACATAAATAAAATGTTTGATCAATAAAATAACATTGTTAAAATGTTTGCAATCAATAGAAATAAACTTGCAAATAATTTATATCATTTCGTCCTTGTAGAATATAGAACATTATAACAAAACCTCAGGGTACACAATATTTGTCGTGCAGTTCGACCCGTCTTCTAGGAGAAGGATGTGTAAATGATCAGAAGATGTGTATCTAGATAGTGCCACATATAGATGTCCATGACTAAAGACTGATGTTCGCAAATCAACTCCAACAAATTTTACAAATTATACTTGAGACTTATTAATTGTCATAACATATATTAACCGGATAAGAAATTGACATCTAGTCATTTGAAAGGGCAATTCAGAAGTTGTCGGTGTCAAATATATTCTTGGAATGAAGACCAAGTCACTAAATTTATCTCCATTTAATATTCTAACTTCAATTACACGCACACCACATTTGACAACCATCAATCGCGTCCCATTACAAAGACCATATTTCGGTGCAATGTTTCTCAACAACATTATTGGACAACCCACTTTCAACTCTAACATAAAAGGTTGAAAATTTGAAGGATTCAAAGAGGTAAAATACTCATTAGGAAATGGGTTTGTGATGGTTCGATCAATTTCATCGACGTTTGACATTTCGTCTGAAACTAAATATGTAACTGTCTCTCTGGGAAAAATTTGTAAAGTTGTAGCATTTATAGCACTAACATCGTCATTGCGGGCAGAAAGTATGATGTGTTTGGTTAAAAATTCTGGGGTCATTGTACCAACCACTTCTAATCATGGAAAAACATTATAAATCAATTCGTTGAGATTATGACATTTGTGTATTGTTGATGAAAGTTCTATAATTTCTTGTGGGTTGGTACCAATCTAAAAATAAAAACATAAAATTAGTGAATAATCAAAATCAATATATTCAATATATATTCACAAAATTGGATATCAATGAAATGCCACCTCCAGTAAGAAATATGCAAAATCTGCATTTTCAACATCTGTTCTATTCAAGCGCATGTTTAAATCCAATGTCAAAACATGTATATCCCTTTATAACATAGACCATCTCAATGAAGCACCCACAAATTGCACGTGAACTCTCCTTGGTATAACTAGAAAGATTTGCCGAAATTCTCCATCAAGAACGATAGTGATACTCCCAAATGACTTTTTGTTGTCACAAATATCTTAGAGTGTACGATCTACTGCCTTAACACAAAATATATACTACATAGGAACTTCATCCCATTTTATGAGTTTTATTTTGCTGAACAACTCTGTGTGCATAGATTGCTTGGTAAATCCTCAAACCGAATTCTCAAGCACTTCCAAAAGAATACAAAATGTTGAATGTGCAGTGCGGCCTCCAACTAATAATAATGATGCAATACCGAAAGAAGCCACATCAACAACATGTCCAAGAATATGCAATTTAGTAGCAACTGTATTTTACATATATGTCTTTCTTGTTCTGGCACCCCCATTCAAGAAGAATGTAGTTCCCTTATTGTCAAATACAAATGAAGTGATTACAACATAAGCTTTGCATTGTGCATCACTAAGACAGTCAATATCAATGTCTGAAATTGTTTGTTGCACTTCATTCTGGAGTTTTTGATTTTCGAATAACAATCTGTTACCAACAATTACATTCCAGTTTTCAATTGGTTGCGACACAAGCGAAAAATCAATTAAACCATTATTTGACTCATGGAGAAGTTGATTCATCGGATATAACCCATAATCTTCTATCTAATCTTGAGTTGGACTCACAATGCCAAAGATCGTACGAATCTTGTGTGCAAGGTTATCACACATCTGCTTTAAAAATTGATTCCATAATGCAAGTGGATGAAGTGAAGAGCATTTTATAAGAATTATACTATACAATCTCCTCAATTGACACCCCGTATTCATAATTGAAGCCTCTTGAAGACATTGTATCCATTCTTCATCTTCTTCTAAAAGTCCCCTCTTAATACATACTAATTTGAACGTCTTGTACTCAATATTGTTGGTCGTGCATAAGGTAACGACGTACGGAGCCGGAGGTGCGATTCCTGAATTTGATACCCCATAAAGACACATGATTTTGATATATAAATGATTTGTTTGATAGGAAACATCTAAGAATGAAATAGTTTTATAACATATGGTTGATTTCAAAATGATCTTTGGATGTGTTTCATCAAAGACGTTGTTTTACACATATGTGTTGCATTGTATTGTGGGAGTCGGTGAGGACTTGAGTTAAAGTTGCATGAGTGAGTTTCATCTCATTTCATTGCATGACATGGTGAATTCCAATATAGAGTTGCATATTCTTACTTGGAATGTTGATGTGAATATGAACGATCAAATGTGAACATTGCATGTGCACTTAGGTGGGGAGTAGCCCTTGTAGGATATACTCTACTGGGCGTTGGCTCACCCTATATGGAAAATATTTCAGGTACGGGTCATACGTCGAGGGACGGCACTCACTTGGGCACTTAAGGAGGAAGAAAAGCCGACTTGTGGCTTCCAATCCATTTCTTTTGTAAAAATTAGACTTGTAATTAAATTTTGGCATGTAATGTGTAAAGGAATTGTAATAGAGTCTATACGGACCGTTTTAATATAGTCTTCCATGTTTGTATGGGTATGGATAATTGGGTACGGTATGACCAATGTTTACTTATAAATAGACCCGGTGTGGTCATTGTTGAGTATTGGATCTCAGATGGGTCTTGTTATTATATAATGCACTGGTTGTGTTTTGAGTTGAGTTCCCCTTACAAAGGAGACTCTGCCCAAATTTTTAATAAAGGATGAACCCGGGTAAATAGGACACAACGTTGAGATATCGAGTTATTCGGTATTCATGGGCATTTCGCGGGTTGATGGGTAATCAACGGACCCCCGAATTTTGGGGTGTCACAACTTGATATCAGAGCTTAGGTTATACGATTTACCTAAGGCTTGTTGGGCATTAGGACTAGACCATTGCATACATTGTGCATCTCATCTTATGTGCTTAAAATTGTTACATTTTTGTCCAACATGTTATGTGAAACATGATTACTTGCTAGGTGATTATGTGAATGATATGCATGGTAAAAAAAAAAAAAAATTAATGGTATAGTTTTATGTGTAAATGTCTACTAGTAAGTGGCACACACACTACTAGTGAAACAAGGAGGAAAATCTCCAAGTTTAAATACTTGACTCCTATCTTGGGACATTAAGTAAATGCTTTGTTGCTATTTGACATGTGTGTAGATGAAAAATAGAGGAAGGGGGAAGAGGACGCGGCCGAGGCAGAGGCGGTAGGCGGAACAACAACTAACCACCACCGACCTTTGACCAACAAGCCTTCATGGAGGCTATTGGTGCAGCGGCGGCTACCATTGCACAAGCTAGTGCTACGGCTGCTACTATTGCATAGACGGGTACAAATGGGGGCCAAGGAGGCTCTAGTCATCTCCAGAAGTTCAAGGCACATCAGTCGCCGATCTTCATAAGAGGGGCGGACCCGATGGCAGCTGATCATTGGTTCCGACAGGTGGACAAGATCTTGAGGGCAATGGAGATCACCTCTAACGCTACCAGGATAACTCTAGTTACATTCCAGCTGGAGGGGGAATCCCAAGTATAGTGGGATTGGGTGAAAGACTCCAAGAACTTGGAGGCCATGACATGGGTAGAGTTCAAGGAACTCTTCATGGGGAAATACTTCCCGATGGCTGCGAGGCATGCAAAGGCCCGAGAGTTCCTAGATCTGAGGCAAGGAATGATGTCAGTGATGGAATATGTGGCTAAATTCACTGAGTTAGCACGTTTCGCTGACCAATATGTGGCCACAGATATGGCCAAGGTCAGGAAATTTGAGGATGGACTGAAGTTATCCATCTAGGATAAAATCGTCGGTCTTCTTCTGCAAGACTTCGACTTGATGGTCACCACAACTTTGGCCATTGAGAGAGAGATGGATGACGCAAGGAGCATCTGGGAGTCTGGTGCAAAAGACAAGAAGAAGGAGGGTCACTCCTCTTCTTCTAGCTCGAGAAAGAAGCAGAGGACTTCTACTCCACAAGGATTTCAGGGATAGGGCCGTAGTTATCAAGGCCAAGGCCAAGGTCAATCCTCCCAAGGTGGGAAAAATCAGAGGCCTTCCTACCAGGCTGGCCAAAGGACTTGCTATCATTGCCACCAACCGGGTCACATGAAGAGGGATTGTCCTCAGAGGCAAGGATCCCAGGGTCATGGGTCATCGCAATCTCAGACTTCAGTGAGACAACCACAGACGCAGTATGCTCCTCACTACCCTACTATGGGTCAGGGCAGCCAATACCAGTTCTAGGGTGTAGCACAAGGCCCTACTGCTTCTCGTGCGGGGACACTGCAAACTGGCCAGATGGGCCAAGGAATGAGTCGAGGACGAGGCCAGGGCTCACAATCCGGGACTCAAGGGCGTGTCTACGCCATTATGCCACAGATTGAGCCAACAGATCCGTCGGTGATATATGGTACATTATTACTCTCTCGTTTGTGGGCTAAAATATTGTTCGATTCTGGTGCATCTCATTCATTTATTGCTGCATCTTGTGTTGATGACTTGAGCTTAGAGGTTGAGACCTTAGAAGAGCCGTTGCATGTGAGTTCTCCCCTAGGTGCTGAGGTGAGAATTGATCAGATATGTCGGGATTGTGAGTTAGAGATCTCGGGGATTCTACTCACCATGGACCTTAGGGTCATGGATATGTCAGAGTTTGATGTGATCCTTGGGATGGATTGGTTGACGGCACACCAGGTCGTCATTGATTGTGATCGAAAGAGGGTCACGACTTATACGCCGGAAGGTGTTTGTTTCAAGTTTTAGGGGGAGAAGTAGGATGTTTTATCCTAAGCCATATATGACTCTAAGTGGCACGGATAGTTGATGGGTTGGCTTGCTAGCCTTACCCTAGAGGATGAGGTAAGGCAGGAGTTTGGTCTACCTCGGGTTTGTGCGAGTATGAGGATATTTTTTCTGATGAACTACTGGGATTATCTCCACATAGGGATGTAGACTTCACTATTGAGTTGCATATGGGTACATCGTTTATCTCTATGACTCCGCATCGGATGACACCAGTTGAGTTGCAAGAACTCAAGGTGCAATTGCAAGAATTGTTGGATAAGGGGTTTATTAGACCGAGCACTTCACCTTGGGGTGCTCCGGTTCTGTTTGCTAAGAAGAAAGATAAGACTCTTCGGTTGTGTATTGATTACCGGCAGTTGAATAGGGTCACTATCAAGAATAGGTACCCTTTACCGAAAATTGATGACTTATTTGATCAACTGAGGGAGGCACGAGTCTATTCCAAGATAAATCTTTGAACCGGTTACCATCAGTTGAGGGTTAAGGAGGAAGATATCCCTAAGACGGCGTTCAGAACGCGGTATGGGCATTTCGAGTTCACAGTGATGTCATTTAGATTGACGAATGCTCCAGCGGCATTCATGGACCTCATGTACAGGGCGTTCCAACCTTATTTAGATCAATTTGTTGTGGTTTTTGTTGATGACATCTTGATCTACTCTAAGTCTGAGGAGGAGCATGAGGGTCACTTGAGAATTGTTCTCCAGACATTGAGAGATTATCAGTTGTACGCCAAGTTCAACAAGTGTGAATTCTGGCTTACTGAGGTAAAATTTTTAAGACACGTAGTGTCGACTTCGGGTGTATCTGTGGACCTGGAGAAGGTTGAGGCAATTTTGAATTGAAAGAGACCAAAGTCAGTCTTCGAGATACGTAGTTTCTTGGGATTGGCGGGGTACTACTGGCGGTTTATTGAGGATTTCTCCCGATTGACTGCGCTTATGAAGAAGTTGACCCAGAGAGATGTCAAGTTTGTGTGGAATGATTCTTGTGAGAATGCATTGTAGGAGTTGAAGAAGAGGCTTACTTCAGCTCCTATTTTGATAGTTCCAGAACGGGGACAGAGGTACATGGTGTGACGCCCCAAAATTCGGGGGTCCGTTGATTACCCATCAACCCGCGGAATACCCGTGGATACCAAGTAGCTCGATATCACACCGTTATGCCCCATTTACCGAGGTCTTTAATTTAACAAAATTCGGACATAATCTCCTTTGTATGGGAAACTCTACCCAAAACACAACATGTGCAATATACATTAACATGACCCATCCGAGGCCTCATATAACACAATGACCACACATGGTCCATTTATAAGTAAAACTTGACCACATCGGGTCCAATTATAATTAAACATTGGCCACACTGGGTCCAATCATCCATATAAGTTCTATTACAATTTAAAAGATGACATACTTAAAACATTTTTTTCACAAATATTATACATCAACACAAAATAAAGCCACATTTGGCTTTCTTCAAACATGTGGGTCCAAATTTGCCATCCACTGGTGTACCTTCTCTCCCACCTGAAGTGTTTCCCATATAAGGTGAGCCAACGCTCAGTAGAAAAACTCCTATAGAGGCTACTTCCCACCTAAAATGCGTATGCAATGCGCACATGCTACAAACAATTTCTTCCAAATAAGATTATATTATTCAAGATAAAATCTCATGATGTTATGCCAAGTAATAAGATGAAACTCACTCATGCATGCTATCCCGAGCCCACACCGACTCCCACAACACAATGCGACTCATATGTGTAAAACAAACGTCTTTGATGAAATACATCCAAAGATCATTTTGAAATCAACCATATGTCATCAAACCAATTCATTCTTGGATGCTTCCCATCAAATGAATAATTTATATATCAAAATCATGTGCCTTTATGAGGTATCGGATTCAAGAATCGCATTTCCGACTGCGTACGCCGTTACACTTTTCTGGAATTTCACCGCCGGTAAGTATATAAACTAAGTAACCGGATTTTTCACCCGAGGGAGTGTCTAGCTGTACTTGCTATACCCGGCACAAGTTTTCTTCTGCATGTAACTGTGCGATTCCGTAGGACGTTCCATCCCACTTTCTCGAGCCCACCATCAAGCACCAATGTTGGTGTTGATCACCCCATGCAATCATACACCCACACTCATGCATGTAGCCCTTGAATGTGATGCTATGTCATGCCCAATGTGCAATGTTGCCCAATTAGCTAGATCAACTACATATATAGACAATCTCATGGTAATTCATATTATAAGCATATAAATTACATAAATCATTACAATGTCCATATATATAAACAACACGTTCTATAAGCATGTTATACATTGTCATGTCATAATAACCTTAATTCACACTTAAGCATTTTAGCAAACACCTTCTAGGCAACAATCATGTAAACATACAATATTTACATGACTATAGGCAAATTATAAAACATTTTATACCATTAACCATTTTATATGGGCATTTTAGATTAATAATTGATCCAAATAGAAGAAATCCTACACAATACATATAACATTTTAAATAGAAATGAACCAAAGTAGGAGAATCCCTACCTTAATAGAAGTGTAAAATGAGTGTAGAAAGCCTCAAGAACACTTCCTCTCTTGTTCAGTTTTAATGTCACATGTAGGGTTCTTTTCCAACTAAGCGTAGGCGTTTAGCATTTTTGAACATTCTACAGGTAACCTACATGAGTCAAAACAACTCTAACTCTAGTTATTAAAATCCAATTCTAAAAAAATATGTAGGAGATGAACATAGACTCATAGGAATTATCTTTCACCAAAAATCACTATTTTTGAACACTAAATACCTGTTCTAGGTAACTCCTAAACTAAGTGTAAGTTACAAAATTTTCAGGTTCCAACAGGTCATAATCATTTTTAAAAATTCACCAAAAATAGAGTTTTCATCCTTTTGGCATGAGACCAAAGCCAAAATAACCCTTTATGAATCTATTTCAAACCCTCAAAGTTTAAGATTCATAAACGAACTCTAACTCATAAAACCAATTACGAAACTACATGCTGTCCAGATTTTTCAGATCAGTTTCTATAGGCTGGGGCTAACTTTCAAAAATCACCAAAACTCGTATTTATCTCCATTTTACTTGAAATCAAAACCAAACGAATCCTTTTTTAGTCTATATTATAATCTCAAAATTTCAAAATTATTAAATAATCGTAGCTTATGAAATGAATAAGAAACTCACCTACTGTCTAGGATTGACAGCACCACTTTTTCTTCTTCCTTTCAGTTTGAGCTCAAGAAAATACCCACCAAGACTTAATTTTCCCAAAATTTTTCCTTTAGACCTTCGGTGAAATCCTTTATTTTTGGTACCCACACGTAACCTTCATCGCGTAGACCAACTTTAATTCTTGGTTTAAGCAATTCCGACCGACGTAGCCTAGCGGATCGATGGAAGAAAAACTTGAAAACTCTCTTTCTCTCTTCTCTTCCTCCAACGTCTGAAACCAGCCAACAAATGGGTAGGAAAATAGCTGATTTTTCAAATATTTGTCCCTTTTATACTTTTAAAGACTTGGCCCTTGTCGCGCCAAGTGTCCTCTTTTGTTCGAGTCCGTTTTTCACTTCGAAACGATTAAATTTTGTACCGATTTAAGCTCAAAATATTTTATATAAATTTATTTAAAATATTTTTTAAATTTCAAAATTTTTATAAAAAACATCGGACACCTGTCACCTCGAAAAAAGTAAAAAATTTGACTATCTCAGAATTTGACGAAATTTGTTTGGGTAACTAGATTTCACAAGAAGAATCCAACGGTGAGGTCCATTTCATCATCCGAGGTCTAAAAAAATATCAAATTTTAACCCGCACTATAATGACAAATTACCATTTTACCCTTTTTTAAGAAAAAGTTAAAATTTTTCCCGGATTTCACACACGGTCTATTGTGATGCCTCGAAGGACGGACTGGGATGTGTTTTGATGCAGTCCAGGAGGGTAGTAGCTTATGGTTCTCGACAGCTAAAGAATCACGAGCAGAATGATCCCACACATGACATGGAGTTGGCGGCCATAGTCTTTGCCTTGAAGGCTTGACATCACTACCTGTATGGTGAGCAGTTTGAAATATTTTCAGACCACAAGAGTCTGAAGTATATTTTCACACAGCGGGACCTCAACATGAGGCAACGCCGGTGGATCGAGTATTTATAGGACTATGACTTCACTTTGGATTACCATCCTGGTAAGGCAAACGTGGTGACTGATGCACTTAACCGAAGGTTACAGAGAGTTTTGGCTAGTGTAGCTTCCCAGGAGTGGCAGATGCTCGAGACTGTGGGACAATTCGGACTATGTTATATGGGTCAGGCTCAGGGTACTTTGGGGATTTTGGTGGCTACACCATCTCTACTGAGTAGGGTGATTGAGTCCTAGAGTCAGGACACAGAGTTATTGTCCATCCGGGACCGTGTACAAGTAGGTACAGGTGATGAGGGTTGGGCTATTCACTCAGATAGTAGTTTTCGGTATCGAGGAAGGGTTGTGATTCCTCAATTGGCAGATCTAAAGGAGGAGATCCTTAAGGAGTTTCATTACTCCCGTTTTGCGGTTCATCCAGGGGGCACGAAGATGTATCATGATTTTCGTCACTAGTATTACTGGAGTAAAATGAAGAGGCAGGTTGGCGATTTTATCAGTCGATGTCTCACGTGTCAGCAGGTTAAGGCTGAACACCAAAGACCAGCGGGATTACTCCAGCCTTTGGAGGTAGCTGAGTGGAAGTGGGAGCATATCACAATGGATTTTGTGACCCATTTGCCACGGACATCGTGGGGTCATGACGCGGTGTGGGTGATAGTGGACCGGCTTACTAAGTCGGCACACTTTTTGGCTGTGCAGATGACCTTCACACTGGAGAAATTCTGCAGGTTGTATATACGGGAGATTGTCCGGCTGCATGGAGTACCCATATCTATTGTATCAGACCGGGATCCCAGGTTTACAACTCATTTTTGGGAGAGTTTCCAACGAGCCATGGGAACACAATTAATGATGAGCACTGCTTTTCATCCCCAGACGGATGGTCAGTCTGAGAGGACTATTCAGACTTTAGAGGACATGCTACGGGCATGCGTCCTAGATCTCAAGGGTAGCTGGAAAGATCACTTACCCTTGGTGGAGTTCGCATACAATAATAGTTACCAGGCGAGCATAAAGATGGCACCCTATGAGGCGCTATATGGGAGGTCATGTCCTTCTCCGATTTGTTGGACGGAGGTAGGAGAGAGGTCTTCTACAGGTCCGGAATTGGTTAGAGACACCTCGGAGAAGGTAAACTTGATTCGGAAGCGTCTTCTCATGGCTCAAAGCCGACAAAAGAGCTATGCTGATAGACGACAACGACCTCTAGAGTTTGAGATGGGAGATCATATCTTCTTGAAGGTTATGCCTAAGAGAGGAGTGGTCCGGTTTGGTAAGTGGAGTAAGCTGTCGCCGAGATACATCGGGCCCTTCGAGGTACTTGAGAGAGTGGGTACAGTTGCTTACCGGTTGGCATTACCGCCAAATCTATCGGGTGTTCATGCAGTATTCTATGTCTCTATGCTTCGGAAGTACACCCCGGATCCGACTCATGTGGTGGATTGGGAAAAGCTTATTGTTGATGCTGATGAGAGTTTCGAGGAGGGACCGATGCGCATCATGGATAACCAAGAACAGATTTACGAGACAAGACTGTGCGGCTAGTAAAGGTGCTGTGGCAGCATCGAGGAGTAGAGGAGGCAACATGGGAGCGCAAGGACACTGTCCGTACCAGTTATCCTTTCTTGTTCGAGGATGGAGGTACATTCTTATGGTCATTTAGCATTATTTGACTGTTGCATATGCATGTGTATGTGAATTTCGGGGACAAAATTTTTTTCAAGGGGGAAGAATGTGAAACCCGGAAATTTTTTTTATCTTTTTCTGAAAAAAGGGCAAAATGATAATTTGTCATTATAGTGCGGATTAAAAAATAGTATTTTTATAGACCTCGGATGATGAAACAGACCTCACCATTGGATTCGTCTCGTGAAATCTAGTTATCCAGACAATTTTCGTCGAATTCTGAGATAGTTGAATTTTTTACGTTTTTCGAGGTGACGGGTGACCCCTAAAAACGAAATTTTTATAAAAATTTTGAAATTTAGAAAATATTTTAGATAAATTTCATATAAAATATTTTGAGGTTAAATCGGCACAAAATTTAATCGTTTCGGAGTGAAAACGGACCCGGACAAAGGACGACACTTGGCGCGACGAGGGCCAAGTCTTTAAAAAGTATAAAAGTGGACAAATATCTAAAAAATCATATGTTTTCTCTTCATTTGGCCGGCTAGATCAGACCCAAGAGCAAAGAGGAAAAAAAAATAATTCTTCAACCTTTCTTCTGTCGATTATCGGAGTTCCGTCAGTCGGAATTCGTCGGGCCAAGAATTAAAGTCGATCTACACGACGAGGGCTACGCGTGGGTACCAAAAATAAAGATTTTCACCGAAGATCCAAAGGGAAGATTTTGGAGAAATCTAAGCTTTGAGCTTGAATCTTGTTCTTGAGATTTTCTACGAATTCTTTATGCTTCAAGAGGTAGGGTTCCTCCTATTCGGACCTATTTCTAACCTAAGGTATCCATAGGGTTCATGTGGGCTGTTTTGGGTATTTCTAACATTTTTCCATTATGGTTGGTGTTATGAAAATGAGTAAGATCAATTCTAGTGTGCATTGATAGTTAGAAAGTGCTAGTTTGTGATTTGTAGAATGTTTCGATAATTGGTTATGTAAAAATCATATATTCTAATTTTTATTTTATTTGAAATGGTCCATATAAAATCTTGACTTGATTTTGGTATATGGAAGTATTTATGTAATCCCTTGAAAATTGGGATCATGTGGGCATGTTTTGTGCTTTATATTATGCCTTGTGAATGAAATGTGATATTAGCATGTATTATGTATTATCATTTTGATGAAGTGTTGATATATGCTCTTGAATATATTGAACTTGAAATGGTTATGGTGATTATATGCAAATGATATAAATTGTCATGGTATACATTGATATGTAAAAATTGTTCATTTGGCATGCATTGCAATATGGACATGGAATTTACATCACATTCATGAGCTACATGCATGAGTGTGGGTGTAGGGTTGCATGGGGTGATCAACACCAACATTGGTGCTTGATAGTGGGCTCAGAAAAGTGGGATGAAATGTCCTAGGAAGTCGCACGGTTACATGCATAAGAAAACTTGTGTCGGGTATAGCAAGTAGGGCTAGATACTCCCTCGGGTGAAAAACCAGGCCACTTGGTTTATACATTTACCGGCGATGAAATTTCAAAAAAGTGTAACGGCGTACGGAGCCGGAGGTGCGATTCTTGAATCTGATATCCTATAAAGACACATGATTTTGATATATAAATTATTTGTTTGATGGAAAACATCCAAGAATGAAATGGTTTTATGACATATGATTGATTTCAAAATGATCTTTGGATGTGTTTCATCAAAAATGTTGTTTTACACATATGCGTTGTGGGAGTCGGTGAGGACTTGAGTTAAAGTTGCATGAGTGAGTTTCATCTCATTTCATTGCATGACATGGTGAATTCCAATATAAAGTTGCATATTCTTACTTGGAATGTTGATGTGAATATGAACGGTCAAATGTGAACATTGCATGCGCACTTAGGTGGGGAGTAGCCCTTGTAGGATATACTATACTGGGCGTTGGCTCACCCTATACGGGAAATATTTCAGGTACGGATCATACACCGAGGGACGGCACTCACTCGGGCACTTAAGGAGGAAGAAAAGCCGACTTGTGGCTTCCAATCCATTTCTTTTGTAAAATTAGACTTGTAATTAAATTTTGGCATGTAATGTGTAAAAGAATTGTAATAGAGTCTATACGGACCGTTTTAATATAGTCTTCCATGCTTGTATGGGTATGGATAATTGGACCGGTGTGGCCAATGTTTACTTATAAATAGACCCGATGTGGTCATTGTTAAGTATTGGACCTCGGATGGGTCTTGTTATTATATAATGTACAGGTTGTGTTTTGAGTAGAGTTCCCCTTACAAAGCAGACTTTGCCCAAATTTTTAATAAAGGATGGACCCGAGTAAATGGGGCACAACGTTGAGATATCGAGTTATTCGGTATTCACGGGCATTCCGCGGGTTGATGGGTAATCAACGGACCCCCGAATTTTGGGACGTCACAATAGATAAGTGAAATCATTATATAGAAAACAAAAAATTTAATCTATAAATAAACTAATGTGTCATGACACTACCTTAGAAATGATCATAGGTTGGAGGTCGAGGAGAGAATTGGATTAGTTTGTGTATATTTGAATGACTCTGAAAATAAGAATGAAATGAACTTCAGATACACAAAGGAATGTACCACTAATAATTGCTGAAGGGGTAAATAAACTTTATGCAGGTCAATAATGCAGGGGTAAATGGAGTTACAATCGATAGTGAAGCATTAAGAGCCTTTAAATTTGGAGGGGGATCAGTAAGTATTTGTAGATTCACCTGTAGTTTTTTATCAAAAAAAGGTGGACTTGTATCCAGTACTATGAGACATCGAAGACCATTTTTACATCAGTTGTCCAACCTATTCCAGCTAAAAAATTATGCATTTAACTATCACAATTCCCAATCCACTGTCATATGGGGTACCCTTAAAAGTTAATTATTTAATTTAGATTTGGCTTTTCAGTACTTTTACTTTACTATAACAATTTTATCTTGTTTTTATAACAATTTCTATGATACTTTAGCAACATCTTTTGCTCCACAGTTCACAACCCGAGTTTAGCTCACCAAATGTGTATGTACTTTTGCAACCAATCAAAATTCTTGCTAATTAAAAACCCAAAATTCTCAACTAATCAGTACACACAATGGCATTTTACAATTTCCCCATAAAAGAAAATCTATCAAGAATAAAATTTTTGACGGCACAAAAACAAAGAAATATCAACCACACATAAAATATCAATCACACAGTAAACCAATGCATATCAAATGTAGGCTCCATTTTCAGTGCAAATTAATTAAACCGAACAAAAACTATAACCATTTTTTGGCCAATTACCTTGTCAATTGTAAAAATTCTATCAATGTGGGAATGAACACCTATTTTGAAGAGAAAAAAATATGGACTTGTATCTAGATTTTCAAAACAGCTTCCCACCTGAAAATGAACACCTGTTTTAAACATTACAACCCTTCAACCCAAAACTGCAATATAATCATAAACATGATATAAACAAGTATGCAAAGGCTTCAAGCCTTGATGCCAACTGGGGTGGAATGTAGCTTTTTATCAAAAAAAGGTGGACTTGTATGAAGAACAAGTATATGTTTACTAGGGCTTCATGGGTGACAGGTGCCTTTAATAAAGTTGCTAAGGCAGCCGGGGAAGTTGGCCAAAAGACAAAAGAAAAGGTGGGAATGGCAAAAGAGGAATAGAGGAGGAAAACGATTGATGACTTTGCTCAGGTTCATCTATCCGAGTCTCCTAATCATAAATATACTGTTTTAAACCTCACAACCTTTCAACCCAAAACCGCAATATAATCATAAACATGTTACCACCACCATCGCCATTCCAACCCCTAAACAGAACTCTATGATTTGTTTCGTGTGGAATAGGAATGAAAAGGCTTGAAGCCTTGATGCCAACTGGGGTCAGGGGTGTAGGTGGTGGTGATTGGGGCAGTAGGCATTTTGACGAACACTTCATGTGCATTACGACAAACCCATGACTACCACCACCATCCTCTTTTTCCATATCATTTGCGTCTTAGAGAGAGAGAGTGACCCAAATGTAGTTGATTTCAATGAATGGAGTTGAATGGTTGGGAGGCATCGATACAATGGTCACTGCCTATGAAAGAGAGGCAGATAGTGATGTGTGTGTGTGTGTGTGTGTATCATCGTTGTTTAGGATATGCTAATGGGTTGCTTAGTGATGTGTGTGTATGGGTGGGTGGGTGTTGTGTGTTGGGGCTAGGCTGGTAGAGGGGCAGAGAGAGAGAGAGAGAGGGAGAGAAATACCTGGCACTGGTTGTGGCTGCAACGAACTCGGTGGTAGTGGGTGTGGCTATAGTGGTGGCCGTAGAGAACTTGGTGGTTGTGGCAAGAGACGTTTGAAGGAAAGAGGGAGCTGAAAGAAAAAATTGAGGGGGAAGTGACCATGCCATGGATTTGGGGAAATGACCGTGCCATGGATTTGGGGAATTGACTGCCTGTTTTGCCGCCTATCTCTCTAACAGTGGTTATGATGCCTGTGAGGTGAGGCAGGATGGGATGGTTTTGAAAGAGAAAATATGTGTAAGATAAAAATGCAAATGTACTTCTGTTTTATTATATAAATTAAATATCATATACACATAAATTTCATACATAGACACAATGCTAAAATATGCATTTATACTTTTTTCTTCCTTCTACTTTTTCATCCATACCAAATACAAAAAAATTAAGCATTTCTATTTTTTATTTTTCCTACCAGAAACAAAAGCGGGAGTAAAGGATTCTTCTCTTAAAAAATAGAATGTATATCATGTTAGATTTTTTTCATATTAGACTTCCATTTATTGATAGTTAATTTTGAGTTTGTAAAAAACGGGTTGCATTTATGGTTCAATGAGATGAGCTAAATATTGTTAAGTGATCTATTTTAATGGACTTATGTACATCTTTTTAATTGATATGGTTGAGACAGTTACATATAGACCTTAGTTTAATTGTGGCCCGTAATGGGAGAGCCCATTATATTCATTATAAATAGAAGGGTAGGTCCTCTCTCTACTTCATAACTTAATTTTGGTTTATTCCATTGAGAGCTGCCTATTGCTTTGAAGAAGAAGAGGAAACCTTGCCCTTCCGTAAACGAAACTTAGAAATCAAATATCACGACTCATACATGTTTGTTCTAAACCTTGTAATTTAAGTGTTCCAAATTTTATATACGAATTATTAAAATTATTACTTGTGGTATCAGAGCCATCGTATATGAATTTAGAACCTAATAAAATTTATTTTATAATTTTATTCATATAATTTAGGAATTTTAAAACCTATTTTTTGTGACGTTGGCGACACTGATTTTTCTCAAAACATATAGCCATTAATCTCATAGTAGTCGTCAATGGCCATCGCTGAAACAAGGTCTGTGTCTTACATGTGAATGGTCCTGTACTCATGAATCAAAATTTCCTTACCAAGCTACATGACATGGATTTCTGGAAACGAACTCCGGGCGAATATGAAGTGCATGCATACAAGTTAAACCTTATAATGAAAGACAATTCTGAATTAGTACTGAGTGCCCAATTACGACGAGGGGGATCTCCTATTGATATAACTAAAAGTGGATGAAATCGTCTCTTAAGCAATTATCGGTTTGTCATTAACCACGATGATGCAGTCATGTACGACACTTTTAAAGAAGAACAAAAAAAAAAAGGTGAAAGCATATGATGGCGGCTGTTTTTTAATCAAATTTGAGATGTTCTCATCAAAATTAAGTATGTATATTATATATATTGATGTGATTATTAAAATAAAAAGAATAGGGTTTATTTGACAACTGTGATGTTTATACTGAATCTTTTATGATTAATGTATACTCTCCTTCATGTGTTTGTAATTTATTAAAATAAATTCTAGTATATGTGGCATTATCTTAATTTCACAACTTTAATTTTTTATTTTTATTTTTTATATATAATTGAGATTTAAATGCAACGATTGATAGTGTGTGAACTATAGAGGTACATGTTGATTAGTATCTCATATTGATTGATCATATGATATATAATTATGGGCATTTATTATAATATCCCAATTTGAAAAATTCTATATATTAAGATGGATGGTTGCCACCAAAGTGATCCATTTCATTAAAATTTGTAGATTGTTCTCATAATTTTGTTAGGAGATGATCTCTAAATTATAATATATAATTACCTACCTAAAGGGTGTTATTGTGTATTATAATTTAAAGATGTCATGAAAATATCCTGATTTGAAAAATTTTATGGGTTGAGATGGATGGTTGCCACCAAAGTGGTCCATTCACTAAAATTTGAAGATTTTTATCATGCTTTTGTTATGAGATGGTCTCTAAATTATAATATATAATTATCTGCACAAAGGGAGTTATTGTGTATTATAAAGATGTCATGAAACATTACGTTAGAGGTGTAATAGTCTAGAGAGTTTATCTGCTCAAAGGGGATAAGTTTTTCGAAACTTGAGCATTATCATGGTTAGTTTAAAGAAAGAAAGGACTTATAGTATATTACATTCTCTGTCCAAAAGGGAGTTTGTAGTGATGTATTTAGACTCTCTTAATAAAATATAGTTTATTTTGTTCAAAATATATTTTATTTATTGCCCAATTTTTCTAAATATTTGTATTTTCATTGCCTTAAACAATCTCTTTTGCTGTAAATAACAATAATGTCAGCATTGAGGTCTTGAGTGGTTCTAATTATTAGAGATAGAAGCAGGATATTGAGTTTGCCCTAAGAATTGCTGATATAGACTTAGCTTTGAAATAGAATGAACCTAATAAATCTAATAGTAAAAGTTTCCCTAAAGTAAAAGAATTTTATGCAAAGTGGGAGAGATCTAATCGGCTGAGTATGATTGTCATGAAAAGGTTTATCTCCAAACACTTTATGAAAGGTTTGTTTGAAATCAAGAATTTCAAGGAGTTCTTTACTGTTGTAGTAAAGAGATACAAGTTATCCAATAAGACTGAAGTCAAGGGCTTAATGAATAAACAAACGAGTATGAAATATAACAATATAAGTGGTGTTAGGGAGTGTATCCTTAAAATGGTTCATGTTCGAACTAAGCTCAAAGCTTTCAAAATTGTTCTTCCTAATGATTTCATTATTTATCACACCTTTAACTCTTTGACTTCTAAGTTTAGTGTAGAGATTTGAAAAGTAAGGATAAATTTTTCAGTTTTGCTGGTAGGAGAATTATTCATGCACCATTTGTCAGTAGGGCAATACATATGCATCATTTAGGTATATGTTATGTTTAAGAGCATAATTTGAGTATTTCATAGAAGAGAAACATGCTAATAATGTTAAAATACACATATTGTGCAAATTTGAGTCTAAAAAAAATAATTTTAAAAATTAGACAAAAAAGGTATCTCGGACGGCCTAAGTGGGACCGGCCAAACCCAGCCACTAGCAAAAATATATATTTTTGAAAATTTTTATTTAAAATAATTTTAAGAACTTTGATTAAAATAAAATATCGAATTAAGGCGTTTCGGGACGAGTTGTAGTGTAACGGGATCCCGGATTCATCAAGGGCAAAAGGGTCATTTTGCACCTTTGCCCTTCACTATAAATACAACCTTTAGTGTAAAAATATTAGTGTTTTTGGTCTGGGAAAGGGAAGTACACGTTCAAGAAGGAAGAATAAAGAAAAATTCTAGATTCTTCAAGCTTCAAGCCACCAAAGTCGATCTTAGGTCAAGATTCTTGCAAGACTTCCTTCTAAAAAGTTGTTCCTCTTAACAAGAGCTATATTTTCACCAATTGGTTCGGCTTTGAAGCGAACACAACTCCCTTGGTTTGAGAAAAACCATTTTAGGTATGATATTTTACAAAGTTGAGAATAGATTTAAGTTTTCTTATCTTCCTATGTGTTGATTGGATGATTTAGGTGTCTACTTGATGTAAGAAAATCATTTAGTTGGTAGTTACTTTAAAAACTTAGAATTTATAGTTTAAGTACTTTTGTGTTTTTTTGAGTTTGTTGACAATTTATTGCTATGGTAAAGGTGTATATTGCTTATGTGTTGTATTATTATATTCTAGCTTATATTCATGTAGAGAAACTGTGACGCCCCAAAATTCGGGGGTCCGTTGATTACCTATCAATCCGAGGAATACCTATGGATACCGAGTAACTCGATATTACGCCGTTATGCCCCATTTACCGGGGTCCTTAATTTAACAAAAATTTGGACGGAGTCTCCTTTGTACGGGGAGCTCTACCTAAAACACAACCTATGTAATATACATTCACATGATCCATCCGAGGCCTAATATAAAATAATGACCACACCGAGTCCATTTGTCCATACTTTTGACGCCCCTAAAATCGGGGTTCCTATGTCAATGTATGAAGTATGACATTGAATTTGTAAAAGTGTGACATGGTGTGTAAAAGTGTAACATGGTCTGTGAAAGTGTAACATGGCCTGTAAAAGTGTAGCATGACTTGAAAAAGGGTAACACTGTCATGTACCACTGTGACCTATAACATATCACACCTATGCATCAAACATAGTGAATATAAGTTCAAATTTCAATCCTTTAACATACATTACATGCCAAAATTTAATTACAAGTCTAATTTTACAAAAAAAATGGATTGAAAGTCATAAGTCAGCTTTTCTTCCTCCTTAAGTGCCCGAGTGAGTGCTGTCCATCGGCGTATAACCCGCACCTGAAATGTTTTTCTGCATAGGGTGAGCAACACTCAATAGAGTATCTCCTACAAAGGCTACTCCCCACCCTAAATGCATATATAATGTTTATATATAACATTCATCCATAACAACATTCCAAACAAGAATATGCAACTCCATATTGGAATTTTACCATGTCATGCCATGGAATGAGATGAGACTTACTCATGCATCTTAACCCAAGTGCTCACCAACTCCCACAACACAATGCAATGCACTTATGCAATGAAACCGTCAATTAACGAAAAATCCATCCAATGATCGTTCGAAATAAAAGTCATGTGTTTATAAAAAACCAATTCATTTCTGGATGTTTCCCATCAAATGAATCATTTATATAACCTAAAAATCATGTGTCTTTATTTGGGTAGTGGAATTTTGGTGTTGCACCTCCGACTCCACAAATTGATACATTTTTTTGGACTTGCATCGACGAAAGTGAATAAACCAATAACCAGGTTTTGCACCCGAGAGAGAGTCTAGCCCTACTTGCTATACCCGACATAAGTTTTTCATGCATGCAACTGTGCGACTCAATAAGAACTTCAATCCCACTTTCCCGAGCCCACCCTTCAACCACCAAGTATGATGTTTGAATTAACCATGCCCATACACACACACACACCCATACTCATGTCTAAGCCCATGAATGATATGCCTCCGTGAAAATGCAATGTAATGTACCACTGCACATCAATGTCATGTCTCATATACAATGAGTGTCATATGAACCAATTAAATCACACATTTTATCATGTATCATGAACAATTATATCATATGCATATAACCTCCAAAAATTTATTACAATGACAATATATTAATATACATATATCAACATTTTATCTAACAACAACAACCAAGGATGACATTATATAATCAAGCAATAACACCCTTAATTCTCAAGGCATAATGTGAACATATAATATGCCCGCAAAACAACCTACATAATAGCCTCTAAACAAGACATATAACAGTCTACAATTTCAATCCAAAACAGTCCCTAAAACAGTCCACAATTTTAACCCAAAATTGCCACAATTTTAGCTCCTTAACAGCCCAGTATTTCAGCCCCTAAACATCCACAAAACAGTCCCATAATAGTGCACAAAACATCCCCATAGCAGTGCACAAAATAGCCCCATAGCAGTGCACAAAATAGTCCATAAAATTAGTCCAAAATAGTCCATAAAATTAGTCTAAAATAGTCCATAACAGCCCCTTTTTTTTTATCTATACCAAAGGGTAGGAATTAAACTAAAGTAGGAAGAATCCTACCTCTTGAAGCGTAAATCGAAGGCTAGAACTTCAAGAACATCCACCAAAACCTCCAAGCCTTGATTTTCCCAAAATCTCCCCTTGGAATCTTTGGTGAAATCCCTCATTCTTGGTACATAGACATAGCCTTTGTTGAGATGATGGACTTTAATTCTTGGCTCGACAGAATCCGACCGACAAAACCCCGAGAATCAGCGAAAGAAATCTTGGTTTCTCTCTTTTCTCCCATGTGTTAAACCCAGCAGAGTTTAGCTAATATTTTTGTGCAAAATATCTAATTTAGTCCCTATTTATAATTTTCAAGACTTAGCCCTCGTCGCGCCAAGTGTCCCCCAATTGCTCGGGTCCGTTTTCACTCCGAAATGATTTATTTGATCTCGATTTAAGTTTAAATTGATTTTATTTAAAATTTTATTCAATTATACATAAATTTTATAAAATTAATATTTGGGGACCTTTGTGAGGTCATCCGTCACCCAGTTGCCTCGAACGACGTGTAATAATTCGACTCTCTTAGAATTTGATGAAAATTATCTGAGTAACTAGATTTCATGATACGAATCCAACGACGAATTCCATTGTGTCATACAAGCTCTATAGAACACATATTTTAATTTCGCATTATAAGTGGCAAATGACCATTTTGCCTTTTTTAGAAAAATTTCAAATTTTCTCGGATTTTACAGAAACTCTTATGATTTGAGAGTTATGATTTATCACATGATTTAGTAGTTGTGTATTTGTAGTTTCTTTGAGAAATTGTGAAAGTAATGAATATGAAGCTTGATCATATGTTTAATCCATTGAATGGTGCTTCACATTCATGTATATAAGGTGTTTGATGAAATGTTTCATAGAATGCACATTGAAAAAAATCAAGGCATCTTGGCATACATGAATCCTTGGAACATAGTGTGGGTTGAGCACTTGGTGCTATGCATTATGAGGGTGTAGATTCTGTGGTGAAAAACCCAAAGTTTGGCCAATGACAGTACTCGCGGGCTGACGGGGGCGGACCGTGAAGGGAGACATGGGTGACATAGAGTTGCATGGGTGTGTCATGCATATTGACATTGCATAGCATTGAGGGATTATGGGATTGTAGTTTTTAAAATGTACACTTGCACATGTCACTCCTTAAATTTGTTCCTAATATTAGCCCTCTGTCATACCAGCAATTGAGCTAACCCATTCGTGGGATATCATATTACAGATGAGACTCCCGATACTTGAGACTTGAGAAAGTCTTAAAGGAAGGAGGAAAAAAGGACTTGAATGGATATTTGGCCTTTATGCATGTTTTGTATTTATTGGCATAAGCCCAAATGACTTGTATTTCAATTTGGAAAAATAATGGATTTAGACCTGGGTCATTTTAAAGTGTAAAGGTGTAAACCAATTGATATGTAGGATATCTCTTATGTGATGAGTATTATATGTGTATATTGGGACAATTAGATTTGTATGTTGAGAATAAAAGATGTATGTTTAATTTACATGGATTGTGGCCACCGAGTGAGGGTGAGTTGTGATATAATAATGCATATGAAATATTGTGAATATTAGGTGGAAAAAAGGCTTAGAAACAAAGGAGGTTATGTCAAAATTTTATGAAAAAATTAAAAGACTTGTTAAGTGTGTAAAACACCTTTTAAATAGGTGGGAATGATGTCAAAGGGAGGGGTTTAGAAACCTTGAAGAAATAGCTTAAAAAAGGAAGAAACGTTGCTTGAAAAACTTTGGAAAAACATGAAAAATGAATGAGAAACTAATTTATCCAACCTAATGAGCTTTCATTTACCTTTCTTCTTCCTTTACACTCACTCCCCGAGTTTGTGAAAATTTGGGGCATGATAACTTGGTATCAGAGTCTAGGTTCGAATACCTAGAGACTGTGGGGGTGTTACTGAACATGATAGGGCCGTGATTTATGATTTTAAATTTTGGTGAGCATTATGTTAAGTATAAGAACTTGTTTGGTGCATGTTAAGACATGTTGTGGTTGTTGCTTGTGAGGTGTGAGTTGTTGACATGTATATGCTTCATGTCTTTTAAATGTCTATGTCTAGTGTGAAAAGAGGTATTAATTTTTTTTTTCTTGGAATTGTAGACACATGCCACCAAAGAGGACTCCTGCTAGACTTGTAGTACCTAGGCGCAGTAGGCCTAGAGCGACAACACCACCGTGCCGTGGTAGGCCCTGAGCTGCTGCTCCTGCTCATAGTACAGCTGTGGAGGCCGTTACTCCTGCTCCTACACCTGCCTCAGCAGAGAAGATGGAGCAGAGCATTGGCGCTAGAGATATGGTGGCCATTTTACAGGAGTGTTTCGATTCGTGCAGGAGACCAGGACTGCAGGTGGTGAGACCAGGGATACCCACGTAATGAAGGTATTCCAGAGGATGAGACCTCCTACTTTTGCTGGACAACTTGACCCTCTAGTAGTCGAGGAGTGGCTAGAGCATATCACCAGGATCCTAGACTCACAGGCGATCGCGAAGCGACATTTGAGGATCAGGTGTGCCATCTTTCAGTTTACTGAGTTGGCTAGTCAATGGTGGAGAATAGCTACCCACCGGATAAACTGTTTCGGGGAAGAATGAGATGTCTTTGTGGCCATTTTCAATGACCACTATTTTCCCGAGACTGCACAAATTAGGTATATGGATGAGTTCATGGCTCTCCTACAGCGAGACGTGACGGTGACTCAGTATGAGTCTCGGTGTACTGCATTGGGGAGATTTGCCCCACATATTCTTCGAGAGAAACGACTGAGGGTCCTTTACTTTGTTAGGGGGTTGAAGACCTCCATCAGGGATAAACTAGCAAGCCACATTATTGAGACCTACAATGAGGCAGTGATTAGGGCCACCAAGGTTGAGAGGGAGTTGACCGACCTTAGAGGGATTAGAGAGTCTTGGATACAGAGTGGGGCAGTTACAGCTCAGGCTTCTACATCTGTCCCAGTTTACACTGGTAGGGTACCAACGAAGAGGTACAAGGCTAGTGCTTCTTTTGCATAGACATCGCAGCAACCTGCTCAATTTTTAGCCTCTCAATCTCCTATGCCTATTTCTTTCCAGGGGGGAGTACCTCAGAGGCCCCTTACTTGTTATCAGTGTGGACAGCCTAGCCATAGAATGGCCGATTGCCCCCAGAGAGATCCCAGCTAGGGGCGCGGAGCTGGATCGAGCCAGAGATCATTTCCACCACCGGTACAGGGTCAAGGGTGGAGAGCTCCACAGCGTTGTTACACTTGTCACCAAACGGGCCATGTTAGGGCCAATTGTCCTTAGAGGTAGACTTCATAGAGCTCGCAGAGGCCACATTACTATCAGCATTCTCAGGTGCCTTTGTCATAACCATAGTTAGGCCATAGACCTCCGACACCATATTCCCAGTTTGTACCCTCCGCACAGAGTGTTGGAGCTCCCGGACATAGGGGAGGAGGTCAGCAGGGACAGAGATGGGGAGATAGGCAGGGCCAGACTACTCAGGGTCGTGTTTATGTAGTGGCCACACTAGAGACATCTACTTCTGGACCTTCAGTGGTTCAAGATACATTCATTGTGTTTAGTTCATGGGTTAGTGTGCTGATAGACTCAGGTGTATCTCATTCATTCATATCTACCATGGTTGCCATGACATTGGGGTTGGATATAGATCGGTTAGACCCACCATTGCATGTTAACACCCCAGTTGGGGGTAGTGCGATATTGACGAGGATCTGTAGAGATTGCCCCATAGAGATAGCTGATTGTATCCTTTATTTTGACTTCATTCTGTTTGACATGTCTGATTTTGATATTATTTTGGGGATGGATTGGTTGTTTGAATTTTGGGCAAGTATAGATTGTTACAGGGGGAGAGTGATAGTGTGTACACTTGAGAGAGATAGCTTTTATTAAGCATGATGAGGAGCATGATGAGTAGTTATAACTTACCTGATTATCTTTAGGGAGAAGCCATTAAAAAAACTTCATACATTCTTAATAGAGTTCCTAGAAAATCGTTTCTAAAAACACCCTTTAAATTATGGACTAATAGGAAACTAAGTCTTAACTATTTTCGAGTTTAGGATTGTCCTGCTGATGTCAAAATCTATAACTATTTTATGAAAAAGACATTGCCTTTGCAGTTAGTGTTCTTGGTAGGTATCTTTTTAAACTAGGATTAGATCATTGAGATGACAACTAAGAAAGTTGTGAGATACTTGCAGAGGACAGAAGATTGCATGCTTGTTTATCAGAGGCATGATAGTCTTGAGGTGATTGGTTACTCAGATTCAGATTTTGTTGGGTGTCCGGATGATTTAAAATTCACTTCATATTTTCATGTTAGTTGGAGGATCAATAGCATGGAAAAGTGTTAAATAAACTCTCATAGCTTCTTCTATTATGCAAGATGAATTTGTAACTTGTTATGTAGCTATAAGACAATCTATATGACTAAGGAATTTTATTTTAGGACTTATGACTTTTGATTTCATCTCTAGACCATTAATAATTTATTTTGATAATAGTGCAGATGTGTTTTTCTCAAAGAACAACAAAAATTCTAGTGGATCTAAACATATGAAAATTAAATATCATTTTGTCAGGGATCTTGTGAAGAAATGTGACATTGTGATTGATCATATTCATACATAATCAATGCTTACTAATTCTTTAACCAAGAGACTGAAACATGTAACTTTTAAGAAACATGTTGACAACATTAACATTTTTAGGTCTTTTGATGTGTTTGGTTAGTGAGAGTTTATTTATGTAATAAGAATTTTAGTATTGATTTAATTCCATATGTGATATTTGATACTCATTATAGTTTGAGATATATCTATTTGATAAATAATAAATATTTGGATGAGCATCCATATTGTTAACACGTTATTCTTGCTATGTTATATATGTGCATATTTATGACATGTCATTTTATACAAAATCTTAAGACTTGGTATATGTCTTAAGTATGACTGTTTTATCGATGAAGTATGTCTTTTGATTACACCATTGGAGAAAGTCCTGAGATTTTAAGTTTGAAGACATACTAGTTTATTATTGAAGCTAATCTATGCCAATAAGACTATTATGTTTTTGTAATCATTGATTGGTTCTATGTCAATAAAGAATGTAAAGATCGTTATAGTTCAAAAATAGTAGTTTTATTGACAGGGTCGTGTTTGAGATATTGTCTTAGAACCATATTTCTTTTATTGTGATCACATTGAGTTTTTTTTTTATTAGCCCGAGTGTCAAAATTTCAACAAATAATATTTTATTTTATTTTTGAACGATTATAATTAATGTTGCCCAAGTGGAATAATGTTAAACTTTTTTCATATTGGGTTTCCATTAATTGATAGTTAAATTTGAGTTTGTGAAAAATGGGCTGAATTTATGGTCTCATGAGATGAGTTCAATATTGTTAAGCGATCTATTTTGATAGGCTTATATACATCTTTTTAATTGATGTGGTTGAGACGGTTAAGTGTAATCCTTAATCTAATTATAGCCCGTAATAGGAGAGCCCATTAAATTCATTATAAATAGGGTCATTCGGAAACCGGTATACTAAATTAGACATAATTGTAAAAAAATACACAAAAAAATATATTGTAAAAAAGTACACTTATGAGATACAAAGACTTAATTGCTCAATTTTCTAAAATTTACTTTCCTAAAAATGGTTTTAGGAGTATATCTTAAAATTAATTAGGTATACTGTGATAAGGTTTAACCGCTGAATTTAATGTACATTAATTTGCGAAAAGCTTCATCTTTGGAAAACGGTTACCGCTTCTTCTTCCTATCCAAAAATTACTTAATCTTCCTCGGCGAGAAGTCCTAAATTGTTCCTTGAATATCTACAGAGTTTCATCTTTGAAAGAAAAATCCTACTAGTCCGCCACTATAGATGTAAGTTTGTCTATAACATCTACTGCCATATTAATTCACTGTGTGTATCTCTTAACTATTGACTGTGTCTCTCGCATAATGTAACAAAGACGGTGTAACAATACAATGTAACACAAACAGTATTCAGTGGTTTTGTGGTTGTGGTAACAAATTCAAAATAGAACTGAACTATTACAATGAAGTTAAATGCAAATATATGTTTGACAAAATGTAATAGTATAACATTTTGTGTAAGTAAATTTTTACACTGTTATTGTTTCACTGTAACAATATAATGTTAAAGTGTTCGCATAAACAAGATAAACTTCGGTTATGATGTTCGTATATAAAAAAATAGTATAATCACCTTTAAAATGACGGACATAAACTTAATAGAGTTATGAATTTAAACATTGTAATTGCTTATGTTAAATGATAAGGATGAAATATTGTTTCGGACTTGCAATAATAAATTGTTTCTAGGCCGAAGAAGGAAAAGACAACAAATGATATTGTTTCAAAATTTAAAATTCAAACCAACAGATTTATCCTAAAAATAAACGGAAGAATCAAATCTTCCATTTAATTAGTAGATTTTTAATGCATAAATATAATTTGAAAAAAAAAATAGTTTCCAAAAATAATCGTATGATTTAAGGGAGGACACAAATGTTAAAGAAAATTCAAAAATTTCAAATTATGTACTTGGACACAATTAAGAACTAGAATTAAGGACTTCCTTACTTTACATTTTTTTAAGTATATTTTTTTAGAATTAAATCCAATTTAGTGTACCCCTTCCAATTTACCATTATAAATAGCAGGTTAGATCTTCTCTCCACTTCATACCTAATTTTAGATTGTCCTATTGAGAGTCGCCTATTTCTTTGAAGAAGGAGAAGAAGATCTTATCCTTTCGCGAAAGAAACCCAGAGAACAAATATTATGACTCGTACTGATATGTTTTAAAACTTGTAATTTAGATGTTTTAAATTTCATATACAAATCCTTAAAATTATTAAATATCATTTTTACTTTTCATTCACCCTACTAAACAAAGCATGAGTATTGGCTGCACTCTATTAGCATAAAGCTAGAGCCATTTTAATAATTTTTTTTGCCTTCCAAACCATCGTGAGGAAATACTGAGCAAATTTCTTCATCAAGAGATGCCATCTTTAAAAATACACCTACTTTCAACAAAAGATGCATCTCTAATATGTTAACACTCATACACCAAATTTTCCTTATCAAAACAAATGTTCTTGGTTGGATTGGTGGATCACATCAGAAAGAGTTAATAGGATCTAATGATCTAATAATTTATATAGATCTGATAAGCAAAATTTAATAAATAATTTGGGAAGTATAATTTATAATGAACCCAAATTTTGATTATTTTTTTGATCAATACTATTGAGACCTAATTCATTGACCTAATTAATTTTAGTCATTGAATTGACTATGAATCACATCAAACATTGGAGCTTATTGTTAATCTAATCATTATAATAAAATTACATCATTAAGTCAATAAATTAAATCAAAATTTTAAATCTCAATAACATTACACTCTATTTTTCTTGCGTCTTGAGTAGTTTTGGTGGTCCGTTCATTTTTAGTTTAATGATCTTTGGATAAAAAGTCTGAATTTTTTGGAGGTTGAAGCAAATGTTAAGGTTCACACTTCAAGAGAAAAATGCAACAACTCCCAAACCCAAAGACAATCCTCATTAACTTCCTTTTTCATTCCATTTCTCCCTGATTAAGCACATAGTATAGAGTAGGGGAGTAATTCGGGCAGGTTGGGCAGGTTGAAAGGTCAATCTTAGTCCAACCCTAAGTATATAATCTTCAACCTTAACCCTAACCCTAACCCTAACTCATCCCGAGTTCTATCTAAGTTTAATTCAGGTGGGTTCAGGTTGCTTAATTCGGACTGATTTCAGTTTAAAAATCGGGTTGAGCTTGAGTTACTTAATTTGAGTTGATTTTTTGAAGTGTAAATTTGATTTTTTCAAGTGTAGATATGATTTTTTCAAGTGATTTGAGATGAAGGATGAGACGCAAATAAAGAGAGAGGGAGTGAGAGAAGGAGGAGTGACGAGTGAAAGTGATAGGTTGAGGGTCTGAGACGACTCAGACGAGTGACGATTAAGAGAGGGAGACTGAGAGAGGGAGGAGTGATGAGTGAGAGAGGGATCTGAGAGTGATGGAGACGTAGGGGGTGAAAACTTGAATTGAAGTGAAAGTTTGAACTCTAAAGAGTGAAGATAAATACTAACCATAGTTAAATATATTTATATATTTATGTATATTCAGGTTCAACCCGATTTTAATATTTGGGTCGAGGCCTCAACCCGAGACTTGCCCAAATTTAATTCTGGTTGGAGTTTTTTTGTCCAGGCCCAACCCAAGTTTTAAAAATTTTAATCTAAGCCCAAATTCAATTTGGGTTGAGCTAGGGTTGAATTTGGATTAGTCTGCCCAAATTGCACTCTAGTATAAAGAACCGGATTGAACATGGTCTGATGATGCACAAATGACTTTGCACACCACTTGTCAAATGAACAGTAATAAATGCAGTAATTAAAGTAAAGAGAGATGGAGGAGACAGAAATTATAGTAGTTTGGTCAATCGTGATCTACGTCCACTTTTGAATGGCCTTAGTCGTCAGGTACTTTATTAGCTCAAGGGTGTGGAAAGCAGAGAGTACAAGCTTTGAGAGAGAGAGTCGTGTTCAGTAAAAGTGTGATGTCCCCCAAGTGTTAGTGGGGCGTGCAATTTATAGTGGTCCCATAATTGATTGAGGCTATTTTACAGCAATTAAACGACTACTCTGATGGAGCTCACGATTTCTTCTCAAGGGGCGAGGAGGTTGAGGAGCTCTCATTGAGATGCGGTCAAAGACGAGGTGAGGGTGGCCTGTTTCTTCTGCGGTGCAGGTAAGACTCTCATTCTCTCTCTCTTCTCTTTATAACGTAGCCAAGTTGATGACTTTGACTGGACTTGGACTATATTAAACTTGGTGGGTCTTTATAAGGTTGAGCTCTTCAATTGAGATTGAGTTTTCCACATGAATTGGGTCATTTGGTTTGGCCCATCATGGTCTAATGTATACATATTATATTCCTCACAGACGGGTTATCAGCCCGGCTCATGTCAGGTTCGGGACAGACCAAAAATTTAAATCCAACACAAATAATGCAATACTAAGATGAGATAAGTGGGACCCGAAATAAATTTGAGAGGATGTTTAAGTTTTTTTACCGTTAATAATCTTCCTAAGCCTTTTCACATTGAATCGATTCATTTTTTAATTTTTTTTAATAAAAAAAGAGTCATAGAGTAAACAAACAACTTTTAAAGTCAGAAACATATATACAAAAGACCAATAACCATAAAAACACATCAAATTCTGAACCTTCCCAAAACAAGTAGTCGAATCCATCTTCTCTTAGACTTGCGTAGTCATAACTAAAGTTACAGCCGTTAACAAAAAAAGGTTTGTTATCTGCATCCACCGTGAATATATCCAATTGATTAGAAAATAAACAACATCAACATTAGTCCAAGCAATCTCCGTAGTTGAAGCAATAGTGAGTCAGCATTTCTCCTAAAATAATTTCTTATTTTGACTTGTGGGACTAAAGGGTCAAAATACAATACAAAGCTCAACACCCGTCTTTGACAAATGTATATAGTTGGTGAGTCTCTAAAATAATCTCATTCCTATGAAGGCATTGCATCTATGTATCTCACATTAGTACCGGAGAATAGTAATTTTGACAACCAAATCGTATACACCCAACATAGAATAACTCACTTTAATTCAAACAGGTGAGACTAGAGATTGGGCACCGAAACAGATGAAATCAGGTCCATTTGAAGCCGAAATAGGTAATTGGTTTGTCCATCATAAGCACCGGACGAAAACACAAGTGCAATCTTTGCTTCTATTATTAGAACTAATGCAACACTATCAAAAATAAAAAATAAAAAACCCTAGAATAAAAAGAGTGACTATGACGAAATAGCAAATAGTTCGACATCTGATAAAATTACCTTCTAATTAGCACCAATTCAGAAAGTAGAGGACATTGATAACAATAGGTGTGAGCTACCATCACAAACACTTATGCTAGGGGCAAATGTTGAATTGGTGAAACAAAATGATTTATAAAGAGAGATTCTTATGAATAGACCATGAAAAGGGCTGACATGGTTCATCATTCATTGGACATTGATTACCTGAGTTGACCACGATAGCCACTACCAGGCTAGAGCAACCCAACAGTCCCATGAGAACTATTAAAAAGGATAATGCTCTAATTTTTTATATTTGTAAGATTAATTTAGTCAATCAAAAGTTTTGAACTTTTGTTGACATTTAGAAGTAGTATATAGATAATATTCCTAGCTTTTTCATATTGAATCTCACTTTTATTTCTTGCCATATATCCAGAGCTAAAGTGTGTCTTAAATTTATTTTATGCTACATAGAATTAAAATTTGTGTCTATTGTATGATTCATATCCGCACTTATAATAATCTTGACTAACGTTATATCCATCATAACTTAGTGAGAAAACATTATATTTGCCATAATAAACATCATTCTGAGTTGAAACAGTAATTTGGTATAAAATTCAATTTCAAATAGAACAAAAATCAAACATTTGATAAAGAAACATGTTGCACAACAACAATAAATATAAAAGAAGCACATACCACAAAAAATAAATCACTAAAAGAAATGTAGCACTGGTTAAGCAAATGTGGATGCAAAAATTATACCCGTATATTTTCCTATTCCTCTCATACCAATTAAACTTCCCTTCCTAGGCATCAAATAAAAACTTAAACCATAAAATCATGAAATAAAATACAATTGCTAATCAACTGAAATATTGACACCAAAGTTTTTTTTCCCTTTCTAGGCATAAAATAAAAACCCAATAGCATATTACAAGGACCAAACAACTCCTAATTAGCAAATTATTTGTCAGAAGACGAAACAAATTAGTAACCTGGAGATTGAGGGAGCATATCTTCTGCCTTGTGTGTCGTAATGGCTGAAGCAGTCTCTATCCTAGGAATCACTGACCTTAGTCACTTCAATTTTGTGGATAGTAGGAACTATGTGGTTGTGAGTTGGGACCATTTTACTTTGAAATTTATAGATGTAAAGTGTGCGAGTTAAACCCCTGCTTCAACTTCTAAAATTTGGAAAAGGTATTGAAATTTATTTTCCGACAGAAAAGTAACAAATACTCTAGAAGTTACCAAAATCTTATTCTAAAAAATGACAACCTTGATCAAAAAAGTGGTTAGTGAACCCAAAAATGAGTGCACTCCAAAAACTAATAAGTTCCACCCAAAAGGTGTTATAGACACCCAAAAACATGATGAGTGTTACAATTTTTTTTAAAGTACCGTAATCAAACTTGAACTAAAAAGTTCATCAAACCAGAAAGAACAGAAGCTCCTAGACTACCACAAATGAGATAAAAAAAAAAAAAAAAAAGAGTCAAACTATGACATACTACAAGCTCAACACCTCCCTCATTTGCTGCAATAATGGGCTCATCATAAATTTCCATCACCTTTTTCTTGGATTATTTATTAGTTTACCGCAGTTTTCAAACAATATTACCCGAAAGTTTTGAACTTATTTAAAAAAATAAAGTATTTTTTAAAAGTGGAGTCAACACCTCCATTTTTATAGTAAAAGCAGAGTCAACAATACCGTTTTCATGAGAATCAGAATGTTAAATAAACTACATCATAGTTATAGAAAACAGGATTATTGACCCCATTTTCTCCAGAAAAAAGAGTTGTCGAATCCGCTTTTAAGAGAAAACAAGAAAAAGAAAAAGAAAAAAAAAAACCCTTTTTGGGCAAAATTTGTCAACTGCGACAACAAGCTTTTTTTTTTCTTCTTGGTTTTCTTAGCCAAACTATTTCTTTCTTTTTTCAATTTCCCTCATTTCCACACCAACCTTTTCATAGAAGTTACTTTTTTCGACTTTTCCTCCTTTCTATACCCACTTTTCATATTAGTTGCATTCAATATAAACATTCCATAGATAAAATTTAAACAAATGAATACTGGTATTGAATTAAACATTAAAGTGGTGCAAGAAAAAAAATGCAATCAGATAAACTTAATATCCCATAGAACATGAACACTTATGAAAACAAGTGGCACTAAAGGAAATAGAGTTTTCAATCAAACAACAATGCCCTTAAAAGATTTAAGGGTCACATAAATTGCTCTAGTTCCAATCTTATTTAAGGACCATAATTATAACAACATAAAGGCTTTCCACGCACACATAAACTATTGGGGAGATACCATTAATGTGGACCATGTTTATAGAAACATAATGGTCTATCATGCACACATAAACTAGTAAGGAGATATTTTTCAAAATTTTATTATCACTTGAATCAATAAAGTCAGAAAGTTCAGGGTCAGAAACAAATACTAAATCCTCTAAAATTTCAATAATGGTACTGTCATGATCTAAATGCTCAATTTTTTGCATATTTGATTAAATGAAACCGATTCAACCAACGTTGCATCTGATTAATTTCACGTTCAAGCATTGTCATGATCTCTTCATGGTTAGGTAAGTTTCATGGATGGTATATATCAGCTAATCAAGCATTGTCATGATCTCTTCATGGTTAGGTAAGTTTCATGGATGGTATATATCAGCTAATCGTATCTTTGGTATTGGTATTGTTTGGCAATGATAATATACATCAAGCTCACAAAGTTTATTATAGAACTCTCACTTCCTAAGTGTCCATTTTGTATGGACACCCGGAGGTGGGTTATAGGTGGCAAACCCAATAATTACATAGCCAATGTGTCCTAAACGGTCATGAGTGTTGATACACTCATTGGGAACTCATGCCTTCGTCTATACCACGTTATTTCACCATAATCTATAAGAAGGCACAATGTTTGACAATGAACTTTGTTCACAGTTCGACCGTTGACGTCAATTGTGTGTCGACAAACTATGACTTTGATTATGTGAGGAAGAACCTTCTATGGTTTGATTAGAATGCTTGTGTGATATGCCTCTAGACATTTTAGTCTATGTTTGACATGGATAGAAATGCTTATATAGGCGCAGTTGAGCATCTGTCATAGCAATGAAATTGTTACATATTTGAAATGACTTGACATTGTGATATAATTTTATACTAATAAAATCGCGATATGACTTGACACTGATAAAGGCAGGATATGACACCGATGACATTTATAACATTGATAAAAAGCATAAGATTAGGTAGACATGACAATAGTAACATAGATAACACTAATAAAGTAAAGATATGATTAAACAAAGATAACATTGAAAAAGCAAATAAGAGTAAACACACTCAATAGATATGACAATAAGTATTGTGCATTACACTGTTATTCTTCATTTGAAATATACTTAGATAGTATTGTTCATTAGGCATTATTATGCTCGAAAGATGTTCACTCTCATTCATATACAATTCTTATCATATCCGTTGCAAGTTGGAGTATCTAATATCGACAACTACACATTAACATCCTATAATTCTCCTTTCGGACTTGACTAACTACTGGTTGTAGTCTTCTCTATTCCTTCTTTGCATTGTTAGTGAACATCAGCAGGACATTGATATACCAAGTGCTCTTAGTTCAGTACATAATGTGTTTAATTTATTAACACAAAACACCCACTCTCGTCGTACTCTAACATTTCTTTTTTTATAAATAAATCCTCGAACAAGCAAGGAAATTTATTTAATGAAGGAAAATAACATCAAAAGGGGGGGGGGGGGACATGAAAAGCCTTACCCCATGGAAATAACAATAACAATTGAAACCAAAATTTAGAGAAACCTGAAGTGTTCCTATTAATAGGCACCACCAAGAAGTCAGGTGGATGCGATCACCAAGAGAAACCCGATCATAGCCCAAAGTTTGCAAGTCTGTCCGCTACTTGATTTCCTTCTCTATACACATTTGAAACCTGGAAATGCATTACTTTCATTTGACTACAACATACCCACGAGTTGGGTTTCAATTCCCACGGAACTGAGAGCCTCTTGGAAGGTATTCCCTAAACAATAATCTAGGAATCACATTCCAACCAAATCATATGCCACCCATAAGATCAAGCAATGTTAATACGTTTTATAATTTCCATAAGCTCAGAATAGAAAGCCCTACCCATGCCCAATGAAAGACTGAAGGCCCCTTAAACAAAACCACTGGGAGTCCTAAAGACACCACCACATGCAACTTCACGTGGACAACCTCTAGTTGCTCCATCAGTGTTAAGCTTCAGCCAAGTAATGAAGGTTTATGCCGTAATACTTACCTAATAATCGGGGCTCTACAATGTCACACCCCCACCCCGGATCACATAGGGTGAACGGCGGACCGTCCACCAAGGTCTTACCAATCAACCCTGTGCATAATAAATACAAAATATAGCGGAAGACAAATAATAAAGTGATTCATTCTACCGACCTAATGAATACCACAAGAATAAACTACACACCACCAATATCATTACTAAACTCATGTAAAATAATAATTAAACCATAAGGTTTACTACTCTAAACATAAGCAATACTGTTCCCAAAACAATTAAACATTTTGTTTCAAAACTATAAAAGACTTTTATTTCTAAAGACCTACAATAAAATAAATCTTCAATTTCTCTAATCACTTATTTATCTGTGGATTTACTCCCCACCCTAATCCTCACCTGAAAAATGTTAAATATTTGGATGAGGACAATGACCTGTGAATAGCAACCACCTCTAATGAGGTGTAAAAATAAATCTCACAGTTTATATACAAAATAAAATTGATATATACATAAGTACAACAAATTGTACCCCAACCCCTCCCACATAATCATTTAAACAAAATGATTTCATGATCACAAAAACACTTTATAAATGAAAAAACATTTATAACTTAAAACACTCACACACACATTCAGTTTTAAATACATTTGTCAAATCATGTTTGTTACCACTAGCCTGTTAACTGACCTAGTCTCTTGTTACCACTAACTTGATAACTAGCCCAGTCTCTTGTCATCACTAGTCTGATGACTGGTCCCATCTCTTGTTACCATTAGCCTGAAAACTGGTCCAATCTTTTGTCATCACTAGTCTGATGACTAACCCAGTCTCTTGTTAACACTTAGACCTAGTAACCTCAGTCCCCGTCTCATAAATATGATTTTCACACACACCAAAATTGTAGTTTTAGTTCCAATGCACACAAAATTTCCCTTTCCTGACCAAAGCAATAATATAAAATTATCCCGTAAGTTTTTCAAAATTCATATGTATAACAGTTCACAATTGTAAAATATTTAATTGCATCCCAAATATCAATACATATATCATATATATGAAAATTTCACACGCATGTAGCCACACATTTAATATAAAAATATTCTCCCAAAAGAAGTAATAAACTATTCACCTTGATTCCCAAAATCTAATCCAAAGCCCTCTTTCTCAACCTCAATTCAATCACCACCTAATCCAAAATAACACATATCGATCGATCTCTATTCCTAATTTCATTATTCTGCGATTTTATATTTATTTTACATACTTCCTACTCATTGATATATACTTTATATATCATTTACATATAAATATTCTTTCTAATACGAGGTAATAGGGTATAGAAGTATTCTGGGCTGTTTAGAAACAGTTTCTAAAGTTTTAGAGTCAAATCATAATTTTTTAAAACTTTTGGTGTCGAAGTGTAATTTTTTTAAAAATGAATTTTCTGTTTTCGGGGCTGTCATAAATTTTTCAAAATTCTATTCTTCCAACTTACCAAGTAAAATAGTGGTTAAAATTAAGTTTAGAAGAATATAGGAGTCAAAGTAAATCTCTTTGAAACTAAAGGAGAACTTTCCATAATTTCAGATTTCCTATCTTCTTCCTATGACAGAACCTGGAACTTCTTTCTTTACCCCCCCCCTTTTTTGTTATTCTTTCTCTTTAACATATTGTTCAAATTCTACCAACCTAATTTCGGCAAACTATTTCAAAATTAACATTTATAATGAAACTCATTTATCTATTTATTAATATTCTTCACCATGCACATATATATATATATATATATATATATATTACTACTTATAATAAACTTAACACTATGTGATTGAATAAAATACAAAACTCATAAATTAAGTAATAAATTCATACCTTTAATGGATTCAAACCTTTTCTTTCTTTCCTCCTCCTTCTTCCTTCTCTCTCTGACTCTCGTTTTTTTCATTGAATAAATGTCTTCACAAAATCTTCTCACTAAAAGATCATATCAAACCTAAATATATCGATACATACATATATATATATATATATATATATATTATATATATATATATATATATATGAAGAGTTTGATGTATCTAACAATACTACCATATTTAAAACTCATGTATAAGAGTCCTAATAGGTCTCTAGGGCAAGACTTTTATTAGAGATATATTAGTCTTTAATTATATATATATATATATAATTTCCTAGTTCGCCAATGCACCAAAATAAAATAATAATTTTTTATGGATAATTACATTCTCCCCTCCTTAAGAGAATTTTATCCTTGAAATTTATATAACTTGTGAGAATAAATAAGGATATCATTTTTTTTATGCTTTCTTTACTTTTCATGAGAACTTCCTCAATTGGGTGGCTCTTCCATAACAATTGGCCAACAGACTGATTCTATTACCCAAAATTTATTGGCTTCTCAACATAAGTAAGAGTTCTCTTTAGCTCAATAGGCTAACTCTACCAATATGTTAGAAGCATCAATTGTATACAATTCCTAGTCATATTGATAGGAAATATATTGTGAAATCAAAACAAGTCTACTAATATAACCCACTTTAAAATTGAAACCATAATCCTTTATAAATCTATATGTCCATTTATATCTTATACTAAACTTTCCTTCAAATTTCTCAAACAACCTGTTAAATTGAGAACCATAAATTATACTAATCTTTCAAGTGTTATCCACAACATATTGCAAATTAGGCCAACTCTGAAAGTAAATTTTAGACTTCTATCTACTACACTAGATAAAGGTATTCCACACAATCATATGCTCTCATCAAATAACTCTAGGTATAAATTCAAGTGAAAATATAAGTTTAATTACCAAAACTAACCAGACTTCACCAATCAATTCACAATAACCCCAATAGATTTCTGTCCAATTTGTATCTCGAAAGTCCTTATAGCAACTTCATAGTAATATACTCCAATTTTTACTCAAAATTTTGAAATTAGTTATAGTAAACCTGAAAGATACTGATGCTCAATCTTTATCTATCAATGCACTACACGTTAGCTACCAATTCCAAAATTTTTCTTTTCATTCAACTCAACCAATAATAGTTTCTCAATATCAATATAATTTCATACTCTCTGGACACACATAGAATTATAGGTTGTATCTCTGTAATGTCTCTTTTCAACATATTCTCTTTTGGTGCCCATAACTAATGCCAAAATATAAACATAATTCACCAAAAAGTACAAAATATATCCTGCTACTATGTTACACCTCTTTTCTAATACTTTGCATATGTTCCCCCCCCCCTTTTTTTTTGTAGCTAACTAATACGATCTACCAATAAGAATTTAACTTGCAATTGAGCTAATAATACATCTATACCAGTTAATATCACACGTACCTCTGTCAATCTCAAATCAACCAAATTACTCATTTGGATACATTGGATACGATACAAACTTCTTAATGATATATTGCTTAGTGTGTCGACTACTATAATAGCTTTTCCTACATAATAATAATAGAATAATCATAGTCCCTAATCTTTCCATCCATCTCCTTTTTGCTCAAATTAAACTCCTTCTCAATAAATAAATCTTTCAGCCTTTGATAATCGAAATAAATCTTACATGTTTTACCTTATAAATAATCTCTCCACAATCTCAAAACAAAAATAATTACATTTAACCCAAAATCATGAGTAGAGTAATTCCTTTTTTACTATAAGAATACACAGGTGTAACACCATTGAATACAATAACATATGAATCTAGATAAAGGTGAGATACTAAATTTAGTCAATCCATCAAAACAGATGTAACATTTGTCAATCTTAGTGACTTCACCAAAAATACAATATAACTATCCTAATTGCACACACTGTTTTCAGAACATCATCATTTCTTTTTTTTTTTCTTTTTTTTTTTGAGTAAAGATAACTCAACTTAAGATAAATCTTACTAAATTATATAGTGCCTTACAATTGATCAAATAAATCATCAATATCACATAAAAAATATTTACTACATGATACTGCCTTATTCAGCTGGTAGTAACCTACGTACCATTTCACAGTTCAATCATTTTCTTTACAAACACAACATGAGCACCCCACAACAAATTGCAAAGTTGAATAAATCATTAGTCTAACATATTTTCAGTTGAATTCTCAGTCTTCTAGTTCAGCGAGAATCATTCAATACGGAGTAATAAATATAAGTAAAGTACCCTAGGGCTACTAGAAATGTAAACTTTATCTCTCTCCAATGGTAGCATAGACAACTTCTCTTGAAATACATCCAAAAATTTCCTTTCTATTGTTATCTATTCAGGAGACACTCACTCGCTTTGTGTATCAATAATACTACCAATGGTTCTCTAAAAATCTTTACTTTCGAGTTTGCACTCGTAGATTTAAGACTGAGGATTAATTAATTCTTGTTTCCTCCAAACTAAATTCACATGACTCTCTTTTCAAAACAACCAACTTTTGTATATTGTGTGACTAACTAGTCCATAATTAATATCATACCAAAACCCCTAAGGTCTAAAAATAATACTCAATAAACTAGTAACTGTTATTCTCCAATATGGACCTTACACCTTGGGTACACGATATCTCCTAACTCAAAACCACCCATAGGAGTTGCCATGTTCAAATCAAAGTCAAGTGTTTTAGGTTCTACACCCAATCTCATTGCCACTCTAGGAGACACAGAATAATGTATGGATTCTAAAATTCTACTAGTGTCAGTCACATTTCTTACAACACATTTATCATCCTTTTTTGCAACTATCTCTTGTGTACAAAATACCAAATAAATTAACTAGTCTTAATCAGTACACAAAACATTCTATTAACTATTAACATCATTCTGTATCCCTCGAACTAAAATCGATTAAAGCCTATACAACCATTCAAATCCAACCTAATCCTTTGATAATTCATAAACATATGCTTTGATACCAAACTTGTCACACCCCTACCCCGGATCACATAGAGTGGGCGACGGATCGGCCACTAAGACCTTAACCAACCAACCCTGTGCATAATAAATGCAAAATACAGCGAAAGATAAATAATAAACTGATCCATTCCACCGACCTAATGAATACCAAATGAATAAACTACACACCACCAAAATCATTACTAAACTCATTTAAAGCAATAATTAAATCATAAGGTTCATTACTCTAAACATAAACAATATTATTCCCAAAATAATTAAACATTTATCTCAAAACTATAAAGACTTTTATTCCTGAAGACCTAAAATAAAATAAATTTTTAATTTTTCTAATCCCTTGTTGATCTGTACACTTACTTCTCACCCTGATCCTCACTTGAAAAATTTTAAATGTTTAGATGAGCACAATGACCCGTGAATAGCAACCACCTCTAATGAAGTGTGAAAATAAATTTCACAATTTATATACAAAAATAAACTTGATACATACATAAGTACAACAAATTGTACCCCAATCCTTCTCACATAATCATTTAAAAAAAATAATTTCATGATCACAAAAAAACTTTATAAATGAAAAGACATTTATAATCCAAAACACTCACACACACATTCAGTCTCAAATACATTTGTCAAATAATGTTTGTTATCACTAGTCTGGTAATGGTGTCAGTCTCTTGTTACCACTTGCTTGATAACTGGCTCAGTCTCTTGTCATCACTAGTCTGATGATTGACCCGTCTCTTGTTACTACTAGCTTGGTAACTAGCCAAGTCTCTTGTCATCACTAGCTTGATGATTGACCTAGTCTCTTGTTAACACTTAGACCTGATAACTCCAGTCCCAGTCTTATAAACATGATTTTTACAGACACAAAAAATGTAGTTTTAGTTCCAACGTACACAAAATTTCCCTTTCATGACCAAAACAATTATATAAAATCAACCCTCAAATTTTTCAAATTCATATGTATAACAGCTCACAATTGCAAAATAATTAATTGCAACACCAAATATCAACACATATATCATATATATGAAAAATTCACACACACGCACCCACACATTTAATATAGAAAAATCCTCCCAAAAGAAGTAGTAAACTACTCATCTTGATTCCTAAAATCTAATTCAAAGCCCTCTTTCTTAACCTCAATGCAATCACCACCTAATCCAAAATAACACATATTGATCGATGCCTATTCCTAATTTTGTTATTCTGCGATTATATATTTATTTTACATACTTCCTACCTATTGACGTATACTTTATATATCATTTACATATAAATATTCTTTATAATACGAGGTAATAGGATATAGAAGTATTCTGGGCTATTTAGAAAGAATTTTTAAAGTTTTGGGATCAAATCATAATTTTTAAAAATTTTGGAGTCAAAGTGTAATTTCTTTGAAAAATAAATTTTTTGTTTTCGGGGATGTCATAAATTTTTCAAAATTCTATTCTTCCAACTTACTAAGTAAAATAGTGGTTAAAATTAAGTTTAGAAGAATATAGGGGTCAAGGTACAACTCTTTGAAATTAAAAGAGAACTTTTCATAATTTCAGATTTCCTATTTTCTTCCTACGACAGAACTTGGAACTTCCTTCTCCCCCGCCCCCCTCCTCTTTTTTTTTTGGTTATTCTTTCTCTTTAACATATTGATCAAATTCTACCAATCTAATTTTGGCAAACTACATCAAAATTAACATCTATAATGAAACTCATTTATCTTTTTTTTAATATTCTTCACCATGAACATATATATATCACTACTTATAATAAACTAAACACCATGTGATTGAATAAAATACAAAACCCATAAATTAAGTAATAAATTCATACCTTTAATGGATTCAAGCTCTTTCTTTCTATCCTTCTCCTTCTTCCTTCTCTCTTTGACTCTCATTTTTTTTTCACTAAATAGATGTCTTCATAAAACCTTCTCACTAAAAGATCATATCAAACTCGATACATACATACATATATATATATATATATATATATATATATATATATATATATATATATATATATATATATATATATATATATATATAAAGAGTTTGGCCTATCCAACAATACTACCATATTTAAAATACATATATAAGAGTCCTCATAGGTCTCTAGGGAAAGACTTTTATTAGAGACATATTAGTCTTCTTTAATTATTTTAATCCTTATATATATAATCTCCTAGTTAGCCAATGCACCAAAATAAAATAAAATTTTTTATGGGTAATTACAAGGCCGTCCTTTGATACCAAGCTTAGATAAAATCTAGAGTTCCTATACTGAATTAAACATTGTACCAAAAGAAAGATAGACACACTTTCTTGTAAGAGAAAGATGAAGCTTCTTCAGGTAATCAATTGATGAGGCCATTTCCTTAAATTGACAATCATTTCTCGATTTTCTAATAACCCAGACACAATTTATGAAGACAATTAGGGCTATATCCTTGATCTGTGAACTAAAGCTCCAGCTCTTGAGAAGAGACAACACTTGCTTGGATCCACTAACAACAAGATTCACGTAGAAAATATTTCTATGTGCAAAACTGTATGAGAAAAATAATTGTTGTAAGTAGTCTAAAGCACAAGGAGCAGGACAAAGGGAGCATGTTGAAACCAAAATAACCCCACGTTGCCAAATGTTGTCATCCAACGACAATCGCTCATGGATCAAATGCCAAAAAAGCTTGGTACGTCAAGGATGTAAAACTTATCCCAAATCAATTTACCCCATGAGATTTGGGGCTACTTTAATCTAGTAAAAACATAAGCATCCTTCAGAGTAAGCAGACTATCTATGGAGGGAAATCACACTCTTTGATCATCCGAATCAATAAATTACTACATGCAACGCCCCAAAAGTCACACAGGAAAACATTATTATCTATTTAACATCCAACCATGAGAGTATCTAAACTAATCATTAAATAATAGAAATTATCCATTAATAAATAAATCACTAACCAAGGAATTAAATCAACTGAACTAAAAACATTCTCATTACATCCAAAACCCAAAACAATGGTCTTGTAACTAACTAAATTAAGAAATATCTCCAAAATTACAATTCAAAACTAAATATTATCTCGCAACGGAATAAATAGAACTACCCAACACAGTGTTTCATAATTAATACTCAAAATCTAAACTAGAAAGAACATTTCTAAGCTTTCAAGTCTGGATCCACATATTCATCTAATCCGAGATATTCCTCAAAACCAACATCTGAAAAATATTTATTTATCGTAGGATGAGCAAAAATCTCAGTAGATAAAATTTATCAAACCCAACAAAATTTTGAAATCATTAAAATAGGTAAATCTTACTTTGCAAAATAATATATAAGGATTTGAATTAAAACAGTGACAATTGATAAGGTCTCAGATTTATGGTAAACATAATAAAATTCATGAATAAATAAGATCAGCTTTCAATCTAGATATCAACACCACCAACATATATCTCATATACACATGTAGGTTGGATAACATGAATTCACACATCAAGAATATTCTGGCGTACACACACACCTCTAATCAACAATATAATCATTGCAAGGATGACCCATTTTTAAGAAGTGTGTATACTGACGCATCATCATTGACATAACTTTTCAAGAATAGTATATTAACTCTTTGTCTCGATCACCGTGATCAAATAGTGGTTTAGTCCTTGTAAGACACTAACTCCACTATGAGTGTTAGAAAACCTTCAAACCCCTCAAGATAAGAAACTCATCTAACCCCTCTATGATACTTGGTTGATTGCAACCCACATTAATCACACCCATTTATATATGAGATACTTTCCACAATTTTTCAATAAAATCCAACTAAAATCAAGAATCATAGTTCCATAATCTTTCATAAGAAATTATTCAAGAAAACATGCAAGAGATGTTTAATAAACATATTTACATTAATCATAACCAAAATTAGGTTTTAGAGATCAAGAGCATGAAAATTTTGATATAAAACATGGATAGATTAAATCATAACACAAGAATTAGGGTTTGTGAATTCAAGAACCAGAGTTTCTTGAATATAAAGCATGTATTTTGTTCAAAATAACTTTTCAATCGAAAGAAATCAAGAACTAACACTTAATTAACCTATAATCACCAAGAAGATAAAAAAACATACATAAATATAGTTCCTAACCTCAATGAAAGAGGTCAAGAAGAATCCCCTACCTCAATTCGATGTTTGTACGTAATCCTAGCGTGTTCGATCTGTTTCTAACATAACAATCCCTTCAAATTTGTGTTTTCTCCTTTCCTCTCTCTTTCTCTCTAGAGTTGTAGAGGGTTGAAAACTAATGAAATATAACTAAAAGGGGTGTCCATAGTTATTTATAGGGTCAGAACCTGAATATTCGGCGTGAGCCTAATCATTGTTAAAAAATGCATTTACGTTCAAATGTAGATTTGCGTTTGAACGTATCTTCGAACGTGACTAACATTTGAACATTCCTTATTCTTAGTATGTCAATTTCTGTTAGACTTTCTATCATATACCAAAGTACTATAGCTACGTTCTGTTCGAGCGTACTCCCATTTCTTGTTTGAATTTGCAATATAGTTTTGACTTGGTTAGAAGTCATTTCACAAAATTTTTATGAAATACACTTTTGTAGATCTAGGAATCTAGTTTTTAGTGATCAAAAATAGGTCAATATAACGCCAAAATAAAAATTTATGGCTAAAATACCAAGGCAATAGCTATTTATTCTCTTCTTAACTTCTTCCAAAGATGAGTATAAAATCAAATACATTTAATATCTTCTAACACAACCACTACATCTGATTTGTAAAATCATTACTTATATGTGCAACACAAGATAGTTACTATGCATTATTATAAATACATTAAGGTTTACACTGCACTTCTTGAATTTGTTGCCATGCTGTAAGGGAAAACAGATCTAAAATTGAGAGACATAACCCATTCTCCTTCTTCAATATAATTTAAGACATAAGCATTGAGTTGATTTGCAACATGAGGAGAGATATCGCAAATATCAAACACAGACAGAGGGGAACCCAACCAATTATTAAACCAAAATCTAGCAGAAGAACCATCACCCACAATCCAATGCGAATTTTCTTGAATAATCCCGAGCACATTCCTAATCCCAGCCAAATACTTGAAGACTTGTATTACGAGATTGGAATAGAAGTGGACGGCAAAAATCGAGCATGCAAAGCAAGCCCATTGTTCTTTTGATGTTAAAAAACTCTATGCCAATGTCAACATTAAAACCAAATTTAAAGCATAAAAATCTCATACTCCAAGTCCTTCTTCCTCCAACGGAGAGAAATATGCATTGGATACTTGTCGCAATTACGTTGGTTTCCATCACTTGTGCCTAAACATACAGTACCAACATCTCATGTGGTGCACATGAGGGTTTGGCTACAGAAAATGATGGAAACAAAATGAGTGAATTTTTTGATACAAAGAAAAATTATATAAACTTCAATGGGAAAGAAAGTGTAATTGAATAAAATTTTATGACAATGTTCTGGTGTGGAAATTTAAACACAAGAAAATGTCAATTCACTTACTATGAAATAATTCCAAAAATAATAATTTATTGTCACTATGTGGGTCTCTCTTTTTAAATATGAGTAAGGGGCCCTCTCGGGCCTCCTACATTTTATTCTTGATAGTAATGTATGAGGCTTGAGAAGAGGATCAACTTTTAACCTTTTGCATAATATTAAAAAAACTAGCCATTTGATGTAGGAAAGTGGACAAATACAATGATATAATGAATGAAAAGAAATAATAAAAATAAACTATTGATTTGCACACAAATACTGATTTAGATTCCTATTCCAAGCCTGTTGATTCATAGAGAATACCATCTCTAAAAATTTCAATAAAATCTATTGATTCCTAAGAGTATCAGAAAGATTGGGAAGGAAAGAAACAACTCTCTCAATTGTATTAAATAATCAAAAATTATTTTTCCTTAAGGCTTAGAAGATTTTGTATATTAAACAAAATAGGAAACTGGAATCCTAAATAATTAGGAAAACCAAATAAAATAAATCCTAATTAAACCCAAAAATAAAATAAAAATGGTTTCCTAATTAAATTAGGAAATAAAATAAAATCTCTTAAACTTTCTAATTGAATGACACATACCACATTCGAATAAAATACCAAATTCTTGCCATTTTTAGTGCAGTATGCAGCCTAAAGAATTCCTTGATTGGATCCATGCCAGTGAGGAGATTTTGGAGTTCTAGCAGGTACCAAAGAACAAGAAGATCCCACTAGTAGAAACTAGATTTTGTGGGACAGTCGCTACTTGGTGGAAAGATTCTAAGAAGACGCGTCAAAGGTAAGGTAAACAAGATAGATACATGGGACAAGCTGAAGAATCATATGAAGGAAGCCTTTTTTTCCTCATAATTATATGTGGGCCTTATACCAAAGTTTACAGAATCTATGGCAAGGTTATCAATCTGTGGATGAATATACTATTAAATTTCATCGATTAGTTGCACGTAATGACCTGGTTGAGATGGAGGATCAATTGGTTTATCGTTATATTGAGAGCTTACGACCCCAAATTTAGGATACCTTGACTCTATTTGACCCTTACTTTGATTCTGAAGCCTTTCTGTGGGCCCTCTGGTTAGAAAATCAGTTGAGCTAGAGAGTTGGGGGAAACAACGATTGGCCAAGAAATATTACTTCTGGTCAGGGGCGGGGCGGGGGGGGGGGAGATACTTTAGTACCTTTTAGTCGACCTTCCAAACCACTGATTAACCCCAATTAGTGCATAATTGAATTAGGTTAATAAGTTAATTATGTTAGTTAAACGAGTTAAAAGAGTCAAAGTAAGTCGAATTAGAGTTAATAAATTAGGGTTAATGCGTAAATTATCGTTACTTTTAGGGTTTGTGCGTAAAAGCTACAAACTACAAGGGATGCAACTGTCAAAGCTCAAAATCAAGGGGGATCCAAGTGTAATTCAAGCATGAAAGTGACCAAGGTACCTGTAACACCCCGCATTTTCTTTTATATATGTATATAGATATATAGTAAATAATTTTTGTAAAAATGGGGATATGTGTAGTGATGTGTGTTTGAATTTGGTAGAATGAAAAAGGGATGAACAGTGCACTGGCTGTAACATCAAGCTCGATTTCGACCTTGATGCAGTCCATATCTCTCAAAACTTAAAACATGAAATTTGTAGATCTCTCTCTTAGGATTCCATATCACCTTGAATCATCTCAATCGGAACTAGGAGGAAGGAGTTATGTCCATATTACGAAGTAGTGTCTACACTGTCCAAAAATCTGTCCGGCAGACTACCTTTCGCTAATTTCATCATAACTCTTTATTGGAAAGTCCGAATTGTGCACCGTTATTTTTGTTAGAACCCTAACTCGTATATCTTTCCAACCATATAGGTTACACCTCCTAGAAATACCTGAGTCAAATCAGTTTATTCTATGAAGTTGACCAAAAATCTGCACTATGGTGCTCCTTGGATAGTAAAGGGTTGTGCTTTCTTATTAGACCTTGAAGGTGTAAAACCCCATATGTTTACATTAATATATTAATGTACTTATTTAGTGATTCTTCTATATATAATGACTTAAGAATAAACCATATATATATATTAAAATCGTAAGGATATCAACTATAGTAGTTCGAAGGAATAAAATAAAAATTTTAATGTTCCAAGTGTGAATTTATTTTAGTTTTGAAATAAATCATAAAAAGCAATGTTTTTAGGTTAAAATAACATTAAAAATGAATTCGGAACGTTGAAAAACCTTAGGGTAGTCGTATGGATCAAATTGGAGATTTCTAGTGGCAAAACTGTAATTTTAGAAAAAAACTCAAAATTCAGCCCATGAATAGTGATTGTCGCGGACTGCTGTGTGTTTAAAACACAGAAACCAGCCCATTTCCTTCCATTTTTTCTCACATCTCTCACCCCCAAACCCCTTAGCACCCTTGGGGAAGATAGAGGAAAGGAGGAAAGGGAGAAAGGAGGTCATTAGAGCTTGGGTTTGTGGTTTGAAACTTTGATTCAAGGTAGGGGTTATTTCTTCCATGCTTGTCCATTGAGGCTAAGGCTAAAATATATATATGTTTTGATTCATACTTGTATGTATTTGCTAGGAATTCCTTGTTTCTTGGTTTTCTTGCAATTATGGCATGTCTTAAACAAAGTTAGGATTGATTACCCATGAAACTTCTTTTATAGCTTTAAAACCCTAGTTTTTGGGAAATATGGAATTCTCTTTCTACATTTGCTCAAGCTTGGTTTTGAGAACTTTAGTGCTTTGTGTGAGTAATGAAAATGATGTGGTGGTGATCTCTTGTATTTTTCTTAATTGGTTATTTGGATTGTCGCATGATAAAATTTGGGAATTTTGATAATGGTTGCTTGTTGAGGGCAATGTGTGGATTTTATCTTGTATGTGATTGTTGGTATGAAAAGAGGATAATTATGAACCGAGGTTACTCGTAAGTATGCGGTTAAGTGTGGAATACTTGAAGGGGGTAGAGGTTACTTGTAAGTATGCTACCTACCAAAAGAGGATATTTATGAACCGAGGTTACTTGTAAGTATGCGGTTATGTGTGGGAGACTTCAAGGGGGGTAGAGGTTACTTGTAAGTATGCTACCTACCAAAAGAGGATATTTATGGACCAAGGTTACTTCTAAGTATGCGGCTATGTGTTGGATACTTGAGGGGGGTGGAGGTTACTTGTAAGTATGCTACCTACCTAAAAGGACATCTAACGACCGTGGTTACTTGTAAGTATGCGGTTATGGGAAACAAAGACTTGAAGGGGGTGGAGTTTACTTTTAAGTATGCCACCTGCCAAAGGAAATATAATAATCGATGGTGGAATAAGCGTTCCTTTTTGTAGTATGGTGTTACTATTGCATTTCCCACAAGAGCTTGTGGAGGTATGGGACTCTACAAGAACTTGTTGGAAATGGTTATGGTTGCTCATTGTGACTTGGGTTTACTGTTCATTTAAATTATTGCGAATGTTTAAACTTGAGATCTGTTTCAAATGTCACGGTTTTACTTCAAATGTTATATGATATTTTGGAAAATAAGACCGAACTGTTTTACTTGTTTTCTAAACCTTGTATGAGTATGGAAGGAATGTTGCTACAGAGCTTAGTGCTCATCCCCTACAGATAATATCTTTTCAGATTTCGTCTATGAGGAGGAGTTACAAGTAGATGAACCAGTGCATGGGGAAGCTCCCCTAGAGGGGAACGGGGATCCTGAACTGGATGCCTAGAGTTATATTTCTTTTGTACTAGACTAGAGAGTTTATTTTGAAATCATGTAAAGTCTAGTATTTTGTTATTTCACTGCAAGTGTAATTTAATTCTTTTGGGAATATATTTGTCATACTTGGCCTATTCTTTTGGGATGGCATTGTGGATATGACATATGATGAATGAAGGTTTATTTTATGATGGATAAATAGACCCGGTGTGGTCAATAGTTATGCATATGTGGACCCGGTGTGGTCAATTGTAATATAATTGTACAGGTTGTGTTTTGGGTAAAGCTCCCCGTACAAAGGAGACTCTGCCCAAATTTTGTTAAAATATGAATGGTTGATGAATGAACTTTCGTTGTGATGAATTTACGTAATGCTCTCATGGTGTGAATGGTTTTTAGAATGTAATGTCACCCAAGGGGGTTTTTGGGGCGTTACAAATTTGGTATCAAGCTTAGGCTTTAGGTCTTACATGGGAGCTGTAGGTTATGGATTACCACTAGAAAGGCAGGATTAGGTTGAATCGGGTTACCGTGAAGAATAAGTATCCGTTGCCGAGAATTGATGACTTATTTGATCAGTTGGAGGGTTCAAAGTATTACTCCAAGATTGATCTTCGCACGGGGTATCATCAGCTGCGAATTAAGGAGGAGGATATTCCTAAGACTGCTTTCCGTACCCGATATGGTCATTTCGAGTATACGGTGATGCCATTCGGATTGACTAATGCCCCCGCAGCCTTCATGGATTTGATGCACAGAGTCTTCCGGCCATACCTCGATCAATTTGTCATTGTGTTTATTGATGACATATTGATTTACTCACAGACTCAGGAGGAACATGCTCGTCATCTCTCTATTGTGCTACAAACATTGAGAGAACATAAGTTATATGCAAAGATGAGCAAGTGTGAGTTTTGGATGAAGGAAGTGAAGTTCCTTGGCCATGTTGTGTCCGAGCAAGGAGTAGCGGTTGATCCAGCAAAGATTGAGGCCGTGATGAAATGGGAACCACCGAGGAACGTGACAGAAGTACGGAGTTTCTTGGGGTTAGCCGGCTATTATCGTAGGTTTGTGGAAGGGTTCTCCAAGATTGCGATGCCGATGACTCGCCTTACAAAGAAGGGGGAGAAATTTTTGTGGACTCAAGCGTGTGAACTAGCTTTTCGCACCTTGAAGGAGAAGTTGACGACTGCCCCTATCCTCATTATTCCGAGTAGTGGGGAAGGCTACGATGTCTACACCGATGCTTCACTACGAGGATTGGGATGCGTTCTAATGCAAGGAGGGAAGGTAGTGGCTTATGGCTCGAGGCAACTCAAGGTGCACGAGCAGAATTATCCCACACACGACTTGGAGCTGGCTGCAGTGGTGTTTGCTCTTAAGTTGTGGAGATGTTATTTATACGGGGAGAAATTTCAAGTGTTTTCGGACCATAAAAGCCTCAAGTATATCTTCACACAGAAAGACTTGAATCTCCGGCAGAGAAGGTGGATTGAGTACTTGGAAGATTATGAGTTCACACTCAACTACCATCCAGGGAAGGCCAATGTAGTTGCCGACGCTCTTAGCAGGAAGTCTCGGGGTGAAATCAATTCTCTTGCGGTAAATAGGTGGAAAATGATTGATGCATTGGAGGAGTACGATTTATGGGTGGATGGACCGGAGTATCAATCATATCTATTCAACCTTGTAGCTCAACCGACGCTTCGACAACGGGTTGTGGAGTTGCAATGCCTGGATTCGGAACTCGATTTGATTAGAGCCCGATTGGAGAATGGGGAAGCGATGGGAGGATGGTCTTGGAAGAATGGAGAGTTGAGATATGGGGAGAAGCTATGTGTTCCCGATGATTCGTCCCTAAAGGAGGAGATACTTGGGGAGTGTCATCGCTCCAAGTTTGCTATCCACCCCGGTAGCACAAAGATGTATAGGGACATGAAGCGTCAATACTGGTGGAGGGGAATGAAGCGAGATGTAGCCAAGTATGTGGCAAAATGTGCGGTGTGCCAGCAGGTGAAGATTGAGCATCAAAGGCCAGGAGGAGTCCTACAGTCTTTGCCTATTCCAGAGTGGAAGTGGGATCACATCACCATGGACTTCGTGTCGGGTTTACCACGGACGTCGCGCAGGCATAATGCAGTGTGGGTCATTGTGGATAGACTCACCAAGTCCGCTCATTTCTTGGGTATGAAGACCACAGACTCATTAGAGACGTTGAGCAAGCTCTATATCTGTGAGATTGTTAGGTTGCACGGAGTTCCTCTCTCCATTGTGTCGGATCGTGATTCTCGGTTTGTGGCGCGATTTTGGCAAAGTCTACAACAAGCTATGGGGACAGAGTTACATTTCAGCACAGCCTTTCATCCCCAAACGGATGGCCAATCCGAGAGGGTGATACAAATCGTGGAAGACATGTTACGAGCTTGCGCGTTGGACTTCAAGGGAAGTTGGAGTGACCATTTACCGTTGGTGGAATTTGCATACAACAACAGCTATCAGACCAGTATTGGAATGGCACCCTATGAGGCCTTGTATGGAAGACCATGTAGATCCCCGACGTGTTGGTTAGAAGCGGGCGAGAGTAGTTTGTTTGGGCCAGAAATTGTTCGAGAGACTACAGAGAAAATTCAACTCATCCGGGAGAGACTACGCACAGCACAGAGTAGACAGAAAAGCTACGCGGATCAAAGACGAAGACCATTAGAATTCAAAGAGGGGGACTATGTGTTTCTCAAAGTGTCGCCCCAGAAAGGAGTATTTAGATTCGGCAAGAAGGGAAAGTTAGCGCCAAGGTATACCGGGCCATTTGAAGTGATCAAAGTGGTGGGCAAGGCGGCATATCAGTTGCGGTTACCAGCTCAGTTATCGGGAGTACACGACGTATTCCATGTGTCCATGTTGAGGAAGTGTAAATCGGATGCAACGCCGGTTGTAGACTTAGAAGATATTGAAATTCAAGATGGAGCAACCTATGAAGAACAACCAGTGAAGATTCTCGACGCCAAGGAGAAAGTGCTTCGCAACAAAGTCATCAAATTGGTGAAAGTCTTGTGGCAACACCATGGAGTGGAAGAAGCTACATGGGAACCGGAGCTAGAAATGCGAGAGAAGTACCCACATTTGTTCGCTACTTGAGGTAAGTTTCGAGGACGAAACTTTCTTTAAGGGGGGTGGATTGTAACACCCCGCATTTTCTTTTATATATGTATATAGATATATAGTAAATAATTGTTGTAAAAATGGGGATATGTGTAGTGATGTGTGTTTGAATTTGGTAGAATGAAAAAGGGATGAACAGTGCACTGGCTGTAACATCAAGCTCGATTTCGACCTTGATGCAGTCCATATCTCTCAAAACTTAAAACATGAAATTTGTAGAGCTCTCTCTTAGGATTCCATATCACCTTGAATCATCTCAATCGGAACTAGGAGGAAGGAGTTATGTCCATATTACGAAGTAGTGTCTACACTGTCCAAAAATCTGTCCGGCAGACTACCTTTCGCTAATTTCATCATAACTCTTTATTGGAAAGTCCGAATTGTGTACCGTTATTTTTGTTAGAACCCTAACTCGTATATCTTTCCAACCATATAGGTTACACCTCCTAGAAATACCTGAGTCAAATCAGTTTATTCTATGAAGTTGACCAAAAATCTGCACAATGGTGCTCCTTGGATAGTAAAGGGTTGTGCTTTCTTATTAGACCTTGAAGGTGTAAACCCCATATGTTTACATTAATATATTAATGTACTTGTTTAGTGATTCTTCTATATGTAATGACTTAAGAATAAACCATATATATATATTAAAATCGTAAGGATATCACCTATAGTAGTTCGAAGGAATAAAATAGAAATTTTAATGTTCCAAGTGTGAATTTATTTTAGTTTTGAAATAAATCATAAAAAGCAATGTTTTTTAGGTTAAAATAACATTAAAAATGAATCCGGAACGTCGAAAAACCTTAGGGTAGTCGTATGGATCAAATTGGAGATTTCTAGTGGCAAAACTGTAATTTTGAAAAAAACTCAAAATTCAGCCATGAACAGTGATTGTCGCGGACTGCTGTGTTTAAAAACACAGAATCCAGCCCATTTCCTTCCATTTTTTCTCACATCTCTCACCCCCAAACCCCTTAGCACCCTTGGGGAAGATAGAGGAAAGGAGGAAAGGGAGAAAGGAGGTCATTAGAGCTTGGGTTTGTGGTTTGAAACTTTGATTCAAGGTAGGGGTTATTTCTTCCATGCTTGTCCATTGAGGCTAAGGCTAAAAATATATATGTTTTGACTCATACTTGTATGTATTTGCTAGGAATTCCTTGTTTCTTTTTTCTTGCAATTATGGCATGTCTTAAACAAAGTTAGGATTGATTACCCATGAAACTTCTTTTTAGCTTTAAAACCCTAGTTTTTGGGAAATATGGAATTCTCTTTCTACATTTGCTCAAGCTTGGTTTTGAGAACTTTAGTGCTTTGTGTGAGTAATGAAAATGATGTGGTGGTGATCTCTTGTATTTTTCTTAATTGGTTATTTGGATTGTCGCATGATAAAATTTGGGATTTTGATAATGGTTGCTTGTTTGGGGCAATGTGTGGATTTTATCTTGTATGTGATTGTTGGTATGAAAAGAGGATAATTATGAACCGAGGTTACTCGTAAGTATGCGGTTAAGTGTGGAATACTTGAAGGGGGTAGAGGTTACTTGTAAGTATGCTACCTACCAAAAGAGGATATTTATGAACCGAGGTTACTTGTAAGTATGCGGTTATGTGTGGGAGACTTCAAGGGGGTAGAGGTTACTTGTAAGTATGCTACCTACCAAAAGAGGATATTTTATGGACCAAGGTTACTTCTAAGTATGCGGCTATGTGTTGGATACTTGAGGGGGGTGGAGGTTACTTGTAAGTATGCTACCTACCTAAAGGACATCTACGACCGTGGTTACTTGTAAGTATGCGGTTATGGGAAACAAAGACTTGAAGGGGGTGGAGTTTACTTTTAAGTATGCCACCTGCCAAAGGAAATTAATAATCGATGGTGGAATAAGCGTTCCTTTTTGTAGTATGGTGTTACTATTGCATTTCCCACAAGAGCTTGTGGAGGTATGGACTCTACCAAGAACTTGTTGGAAATGGTTATGGTTGCTCATTGTGACTGGGTTTACCTGTTCATTTAAATTATTGCGAATGTTTTAAACTTGAGATCTGTTTTCAATTGTCACGGTTTTACTTCAAATGTTATATATATTTTTGGAAAATAAGACCGAACTGTTTTACTTG